>NW_019091392.1:1833609-1877269 GCF_001949145.1 Acanthaster planci | reverse complement strand
GACACAAGTAACAACATGGAGGAAGGAAAAAGTGTCACAGTGAGGCACATGACACCAAGTTTTTAAACTTGTGATTATACAGCGTTTCCACATAAAAAGTATACTACGATAAACATTACTGTAATGGCAAAACTTCTTTATATAATGGGACAGAAAAACATAATTCTAGAAAGGACAGAATGTCCTCTTTGCAATGGTATTATAGCTTGTGACGTTATTGACACGGATGAGTAACGCCTGTATAATTCCTACTTGTCTTCGTTTGTACTTTACGTCAGTCGTACACTTGTTCCAGAGATCTTCCCTGCGTGTACATGTACTTCCTTACCCCCAAGAGGTGTTTCATGCAACGAGACCAACCTACTTGGGCATTAGATTAAAACAGAAACTCAAAATCCTTCCTTTTTATCGACAAATTTCACTATAATTGCGGCACGCAAGGAACCACTACATATATTTCAATGTTTCCTTGATTTAAAAGAACTCTCTATTTTTCCTGTCAAAATTAAATACACCATGCCTGTAAAACACGGTAGGAATAAAATTTCAGTCAGTTTTAAAATTTCTAAATGAGTCCCAAACCACATCACTTATTAATAGCTCACCTCCAATAGTGTGGTCAAATCTTGGTCCCGTGTGACCTGTACGAGTTCTTTCACGTTCCAGCGCCCAGTTATAGTCATCATCAGTGGACTGTGTCCAACCACAGGGACCGTCATCGAAACTGCAGTTGAAGGACGTGCTTTGCGCTATACAAGGAATTAAAGCTATCCTAAATTAAGACATGTCTTCAGTAAGTGGTATGATCTATCTATCATGATAGTTACGTGTTAGCCCTTTCATCTCTTGATTAAATATCCCATCAATTTTTAGTGGAAACACTACAATGACTACTTTGTGTTACTTTATTTAGCTAAGCTGCCATGGCATGCCCCGTACCAACTAAAGAATGAAAGTGGATAATTAGGATTCATTGTGGATTAGGCTTAAAGAGCTCCAAGAATTCATTAATAGAGTCGGAAATGAAATACCCTCCAAAATGGATTCCACTCACTTGGGCAGTCAGTCAACCAAAGTTCAACGTCATCAATTGCCATGTCGCTCGTAGCAAAGCCGATAGTTGCCAACTCCACAGCCACTGTGAAATTTGATGTTTGGTTAGAAACGTCGACTTGAGCGCGTAGCCATGCATGCTGGCCGGTCTGTTGACCCGAAATGCTAAACAAGGGTTGTTTGGATGAAACATTGTGGCCATCATCGGTTGGATACGCATAGACAGACAGGGATCCTGAACAGAAAGAAAGTACATCAGCTAAAAGGACATTGACAAAATGAGAAACTATAACACATCACATTTTCTTGAAATCCGTTTCACTGAATTCTCAATCAATCCGTAAAACAGTGTGCCTGATGTTACATTTATAAATGTTATTTTGTTAGACGAAATCAACCTCCTCCTCCATGTCGTATCATTGTGTGGTTCATCCTAACATGGAGGTAACATGGGTTGATGTGCTGCAATAAAACCAAGAACATCTGTCAATATTAACAACCAATAATTTCTATCACCATTCAGAGAAATATAGTCATATTTTCCCGTTCCCATCGTGCGGATTCAGAATTACCATATTGCAAGATCCTATAGGATAATTCATCACCCAACATGCCCCACATCAGCTTGAAAAAAATATCTTTCACAAACGGAGGAAGTGACCGTAGCCACGCTTTCGGGGGGGGGGGGATTCCCAAGGGGGAGCTGTGCAATGTCGATCTAGCCACGAAGGAAGGAATATTCATGTTTTTAAGCCTAATGTTAGTCCCAGTTATCAGTGCTTAGAATTGTCTGGAGCTTGACTTACTAGTTGGACATGATAGAGAATATCTGACAAATGCCTGATAACACATTTCAACTCAAAAACAAACCCCAAAAGGGTTAAACAATCATACAGCTAGTAAATAAACAGTGGCACACAAGCAAAATATTCACCAGTTCACGCCTCAGTAGACCTACATTCCATTTCTAATTACATGATTTACCCGGCTACAATATTTTGACGGGCACACGCTCAGTATTCGTTTTTTTTTGACTTGGAAATTCCAATAGGGTTTGTCAGTCTACCTCCAGCTCTCTGACCAAGCCCCGCCTCCACAACAGGGGCCTTCCTGCTAGGGCTCCATTGATTAATAATGGAGATCAATAAGGGCGTTGTGTGGATACCAAACCCCTTTGGTTAGGGAAAAAGACTATGGGGACCTGCGACGGTCACGTGACTACCGCTCTCAAGCATGCTCACTTGAAGGTGGCGCGGCGCCTTTATCATAATGTACACTCATTTTCCATCGGGCTGTGAGCATAAAGGGAGTTTGTTTGGCGAATGAAATTGTAGGACTGTGTAAAAGTAAAACATGACACAGCTGAGAAAATCCCATTGAGTTAGGCCCCCAAGCTAGGCCTATATCAAAAAAGCTGGAAGAACGCCCTCTCTGGTCAGCTAGTCTTCACTCATCATCTGCATGAATATGTGATTCGCGGGCTCCCAGTAGGGCCAGGGCTGTCCCCGTTGTGGAAGGGACCTGGTCAGAGAGGCAGCCTGATGGACCCCTGCCCTAGTGATGCAGGCCAGTAAACAGGCCGAAAACTGCTTGCGCAGGCCAAATCACAATTCTCTACGAAATAGAGCATTTGGTGCCCCTGAACTTGAAGATTTGTAAAAAGACAGGTTTAGGCGGGCAAAGAGAATACCAGATGGCGTCTGAGTGAGATTTGGAAGAAATCAGTGCCTGAAAACGGTCTATTTTTCGAGAGGTGTAGGCATCGAAATTTCAAAATGATGTGGGACTTCAATTTTAGGGGTGACCTTCCGTGGAAATAAGTATCTGCAAAAGTCATCAGTTAATGAATGTAAATTTAAAAAGAATATGAAAAATCATAAACTGGGCTTTAATTTAATGTGTGTCTCAAACGCCTGAGAAACTCATATTTTTCCAAATTTTTTGAAGTTCGGGTATTTATCACTGTTGGCTATGGCAGTTTATTTACTGGCCTGCAACCTCTAATCTGCATCGAGTGGTATAAAAGAGGGCGTGGTTTGGGGTTTTTTTTTGTTTTGATTTTGTTTTTTGGTTTTTTTTTTTTTTTTTTACTAACCGTATAGGCGCGCCATAAGGCACGCAAGTATATGCGCGTTTGACGCAGAGCACGCTGATTTCGTGCAACTTTATCCGGTTCGTAAGTGTGACGTCACTTCAGTTTAAACCAGGTCCACTGCACATACAGAGCACATAGGGTTGCATGCATTGATCGCCGTTTACATGGAACCATGGAACCGGAAGTTAACGCGCAACTTCAGCGATTGTCCAATGGGAGCCTGAAAACCTTGGCACGTCCGCCTTTGTGACGAATCACTTACGAGCCGGAAGACGGTATGTATGGTGTTGCGTACACACGCAGAACAGAAGGCATGCAAAAGTCTGCTTGTAACCACTTGTCTTTCTTTCGCCGTTTGGGGGTGCACTTCAGCTCGGGGCAGATACTGTAGAAATTCTTATGGCAAGTTCGAGCATGGTTCGAGTGACGACTATAGTTGACTATAGACAGACCATTAACACAACAGCCCTCGAACAGTGTATGGCCAGACACGTTTTGTCGACCATTTTGTACCATGCCCAGGGGTATGGTCGCACCGCTGGTTACTAATAACATATCATTACAGAGGGAACCGTTCAGATGATTATACAACGAGATTTCAGTGACCTTGTATGCTACGAGAATGGGAGCCTACGCTGAAATTTGAGTAACAATGAGATTTTTAAAAAAGACCGACTGGGATCGTTCGAGTGTAACTTAATAGCGCATGCGCATTGTTAAAAAGCAACTGACTGGCCTAACTATTACTTGTATTAAGTTCGCGCCCGAACTTAGTCTGGTTCTGTGCCAATGTAGTCGTCTCAAGAGGTAGGAATCAGGCCGTACAGTTCTGGACTTTCTCCCATAAACTTTCAAAGAAACCTCCAGAGCCACGAATCAGAAAATGAAAATGCAAACTTCTTGAACTGAGTGTTGGTGTCACTTTGGAAATTAACAAAAGAAGAATATTCTTGATTTGGGGGGACAAAAAGAAGGACCAATTCCTGCTTGTGGGCCTGAAGCGTTTAAATTAAATTAAAGTACTACAATGCTTGGCTCTTTTGCATCTTTTGTGGCACTATCACACTTACTATTGCACTTACAGCTTCAAAGTCAGGTTGATAAAAACAGCTGAAGCCTCCGCTGAGACTAAGTCGAGAATTGGAAAATGGTCATTCACCACGGAAGCAACCGCGAGCGTTCTTTCACTAGTAGTGCAACGCATTATGGCAACGAAATCGTACTCCAAAACGAGGTTGTCATGGACGCAAGTCAAAGAGCGCGGCGTACCAACAGCCGGTTATGCCCACATGTGCAAACAGGTCGAGTTCGGGCGGCCTCTTCTTGACACAGGTTTCTTGTTCTCGCGCTCGAACTGCGGGAACACGACTCAAGAACACTGTGCTCGGAACAGGATCACACAACACCTCCTCGTCAGGGTTTTACAGGAACACACGGAAAAACTCGTGAGATTTTGATTTTTGAACAGCTGCAAAAAGTAAAGAGATGGCTTCCAAGGCCACAGACAATGGGAAGTTTTGCAAATTAACATTAATTGTTTTCCGTAACACAGAAATGAATGTTCCTGTTTAAATAGAAAAGAATTCAGCCCATCCAAATATTAACTCTCGAATAATGTAGTTGCATGTTGCTTGTCACTAACTACCAGCAATAACCGATTGTTTGTTTCCGACGTTCGAGCAGCCGACCCACGAACAACAAGGACAACTCCAGAACATAAGCAACCATTAGCTAATGTGAAGAGAACAGATAAGTTTTCAGTCCACCCCTAAATTTGTCAAAGGAACTGATGTTGCGGATGTTCTTATTCCTCCGTGATGTACCATAGCTCGAAAGAAATACAATAATATTCATGACGTCAGATGACGCAACTCACCTGTGCCTTTTCCAAACATGTTGTACCAGAACATAAAGCAGTACACCTGGTCCATAATGTAAGCCACTTCTGGACTCAGTAAAACTGCGTCCGGACCATTGTTTCTGTCGGAAGCCTCTCGGTATAAGTAGGTTCCTGAAGTGTCTGCAATTTAAAGCAATATATGCAAAGGTTAAATCTGCTCCTCTCCACCTTGCAAGGGGGACTCCATGAAAGTACTGCACAATAAAACCAAGCCTGGCGTTCAAGCTACCTATCTTCAGACAAAAACAAAGATGATAACTTCAAATTTCATATGATGCAAGATATGGGATGGAGAGCACCGTCCCCCTTTGTGTTGGTCATTGTTTGATCGGAATTCTTTACAGACATGGGGGGTTTTAGGTAACAGTATTCTAGGGTGTAGGATTGAACATGTATGGAGGCCACCCTCCGTCTCGTATCTTGCTGGGTATGTCCAATTTCGCATGCTTCCAGTTGGCATTTGGAAAAGTAGGAGAGAATTACCAAGTAGTCTTCGCGCCCCGATATGAGATTTCTCTTCTTTTGTTCTCTTTGGTCTCGAAAACCAAGCTTTACTGAAAAGCAAAATCTTCTTTTGTTCGAGGCAATTCTACAAATTCAATCTCATTGCATCCCCCAGCAGAGGCCTACACTTGAAAACGATGACGCACTGAACTATATTTGCTGCGCCGGGATATCAATTTGAAACTGCGACGCGCAAGTAGCAGGGCGATGAGAGCCAAAGAACTGACTGACCGCGGAGAAATAGTAAGTCGGACAAAAAATTGCACGTGGCCCTTTTAATCATCCATAAAGTGACATCTTCAGATCTTGAGACGGTGGTGGAGGCAAAATGTTTCAAAGTGCAGACTGCTTCAAATCACTTGAAAAGTCTCAAAAGAGCCACACGTCTTGGTACAGAACTGCGTGTGTTGTGTTTTTGCATATATGCATAAAAATTTGCGACAGATCGTTACTTTCTACAATGAAAGCAAGATTTCACAGAATTAAGGTTATTGACCTGAAATTACTAACAGTTCGGTTTTTAACTTTAGGAATGAACGAAAGTTCAGCACATTTCCACTTGACAGGGACTTTGCCAAGTTCAAATAGTCCTTTGGAATACAAGGGAAACATACATTGGGTATTTTGTGGATTATTTATATGCAATGAACTGTTCACGTGTAGCTACGTGTCGCCAGAAGCTATGACCTAAAAAAATAAGAACACCGAAAAAACACAAAAAGGGGGCAAGCACAGCCATAGCTTACTAACTTACCACCGATCGTATGATCGTATCTTGGACCTGTATTGTCAGTCGGNACACAATATTACTAGAGAGGTGGTTGTACCGATTTCAAAGTGCAGACGGCTTCCAATCACTTGAAAAATCTCAAAAGAGCCACACGTCTTGGTACAGAACTGTGTGTGTTGTGTTTTTGCATATATGCATAAAAATTGGCGATAGATCATTACTTTCTACAATGAAAGCAAGATTTCACAGAATTAAGGTTATTGATAGAATTTATGGTTTAACTTTTACCGTCGGTAATTTTCGAGGTGATTTTCATCCCCTCTCATGTTTTTTTGTCGGGGGAGTTCTCCATTACCCCAGCCTCCACTCTTCGCCGCCAATGAAATACCGTAACATGGGGTACCTTTGGTCAGATAACCACTAGAGGGTTTCAAACGTTGTTATTCTCTCAAGCGCACAGTGGATGTTGACGAATTTAGTACCATGTTATTCAGAAATATCATAATTATTCATTATTTAACATTTTCGTTGTTTGTGGTAACCATGGTAACCATTTTTCTTTTGATTTTCACGCCCCATTTTGATAAACACCGAAATCAAAAGGGTCAATGTTGCCCCAAACCTAGGGTAACTTTGGTCACCCCTTTTTTAAGCCCTAAGACACCAATAAATTTTGAAATTCCCTTTTTTGTCAGCATCGAAGTTTAGATGAGTATCACAATGCTTTGAAAAGAAGGGAAATTGAATGGTCTTTAACTGAGAAGAAATGATAACATACATGTAAAAAATGGCCCAAAGTTAGTTACCCCATGTGATGGTAGGTCAAGTTAACGCAAATATGACACGTTCCATTTATTCAGTCTGACCAATAGCACTTAACCGTTATTCCGAGATCATAATAGTTTACTAAGTCTTCATGTCTTTATATTGCACAATTTTTTTCAGGGGAGAATTTAAGTATATTTATCATAAAATATTCCCTTTTTACGTACAAGGGAAACAATAATTTATGAAGCAGTTACTCTGCAGCGTTTTCTATTTGTAAGAATACTTGATATCCTCAAAACAGGATTTCAGTTCACAATTCGATTCAATTTAAGAATGGTTTATTAACAGACATGTATGGCAGTAAAAACTGGAATTGTACATGTGAACATTTATTAAAAAACTACGAGTGCTATGAAAATTATTATTGAAATTATTAATGAGTTCAACTAATTAAGAAATATTTTAAGATATATGTAGAAGGTAAAGAATTATAGCAGCAAATGTATTTAAAAAATGTATGCAAGATAGAGAATAAATTATAAAATACCAGTAAAAAGGGGGGAAATAAAAATTATAAAGAGTTTAAGATGTTGACAATTTGTGGGAGAGCAATATTTGAAAAGCGTTTTGTGCGAGACTTATACTGTTCATATTTCTGAGCAAATCTTAAGTTAAAAGATTATTTTTTTGAGATGGTAACCAACCTTTACACACATTATGGGATTCAATTGATCGAGCGAAATCGTAGGAGATTTTCTGTCGTCGTTCTGGTAGTGTTTCAAGGTTGCATAAGTTTAACGCATTGTCATAGCTTGTATAATCTTTAGCAAGTATGATTTTGCAAACCCGTTTTTTGAATAACTTCTAACCTATACACTTGTTCTTGGGTAAGATTACTATTAAACACGGGAACAAAGTAGTCCAAGATAGGTCTAATGTAACCTTTATAGATAACTAAAAGATCGCAAACAGGAATATTATATGCACGTAAGAAGCGGAGCATGTATAACTTTCTGTTGCTTTTTTTATTACTTCGCTCACATGACTTTCCCATTTTAAATCATCTTGAATGATCACACCTAACATTTTGACAACCTTACCATTTTGAAGAGGTATATTATTTATACACAAAGGAGCAACTTCATCTATGTTCTTGGCAAATGAAACCGTCATAGAACGGCACTTCGTAGCATCCAACTTCATGTAACTATTTGCTGCCCAATAAAAGTGTAGGTTATTTACGGAGAATTGTTGCATACTTGAGGTTTGAACACATTTACGACTTCCAACAAAGGTTAAGTCGTCAACATATTCATAATATGAAATACAGTCGTCATTACAAGCATCATTAATCATGACAAGAAACAAAATAGGGCCTAGTTTGGTACCTTGGGGGACCCCACTGTGAATTCCTTTCCAAGTAGAGTATTTGCCATTGTACTTCGTTGCTGACGATTTTCAAGAAAGTTGATGATCCAAGAGACAATGAAAGGTCGTACTTCAAGTTTGACCAACTTAGTTATTAGGATGTTATAATTAATTCGATCAAATGCTTTGGAAAAATCAGTAAGCACAATGGTTGACAGCGACTTGGGATTATCAGCATTAGTATACAGTTGATGAAGCATTTTTATTAAATAGTGACAGGTAGACAGTTTACGTTGATTGCCAAACTGGTTAACATCAATCTTTCCAGACAGATCTTCTAACAACCATTTTGCTATAAAGGTTTCAGCAATTTTTGCAAACCAGCTGGTGAGGGCTATTGTCCTGAGATTACTAACAGTTGGGTTTTTAACTTTAGGAATGGGCGAAATTTCAGCACATTTCCACTTGACAGGGATTTTGCTAAGTTCAAATAGTCCTTTGGAATACAAGGGAAACATACATTGGGTATTTTGTGGATTATTTATATGTAATGAACTGTTCACGTGTAGCTACGTGTAGCCAGAAGCTATTGCCTAAAAAAAACACACACAAAAATACAAAAAGGGGGCAAGCACAGCCATAGCTTACTAACTTACCACCGATTGTATGATCGTATCTTGGACCTGTATTGTCAGTCGATGTTCCCCTAGAGTCTAGCACCAAGTCGTAGCTATCAATAGTTGATTGTGTCCAACCACATAAATTGCTGCCCTCAAAGGTGCAATTGAATTCTGTTGGAATTAAGTTCCAAAAAAATAAGGTCAGCATAAGATTACGAAAGAGACAAAATCACGAGTAAGCATCATATCGAGCGATAGTCGATCAGTATGGCTCACGTTCCGGGGGGGGGGGGAAGTTTCCACAAGCCAGCCTCTCGTAAGGGGCAAGACGCTAAAGAATTCTCACGGGGGTAATTGCCCCATACTGCTTCCTATTCCCTGCGGATAGTTTCTCGATGGCACAAAGTGTGCCTGAAGCATTTGGGCTTTCCCGGCCCCAATTAAAACAAATACACAGAGATGGTGAGACCAAGAAAGTTTGTTAAAAGAGAGACGTAGAGAGGGGGTGGGGATATCTGGGTTTAAAATGAGATAATGCCAGTTCGTGCTGACCTCACATACTGAAAAGTTTCAAAATTGTTCAAGAAACGACCGTTACCTCTTATTTGATCATTGGGGCAGAGTGAATATTTGGTGAACGTCAATCCGATTTTCTATTTCCCGCTCGGGAAAAATGCTCAAAAATTATTTTGACATCTTTTTTCAATCTAATCATTTCCTAAAGTGCCCATCCCGAGTTTGCTTCGGTTTAGGCAGTGTTTTTCAATATGTGACATAATTCTGTGTTTTTAAGAAGTCATCAGTTCTGCTCTAAAGTTTCGGTTTGGGGCCAAATTTGCCACCTTCATACGTGGGTCCGTTTCATTTTGCCCATTAACTGACCCCTTTTGAGACCGTCCCCCGAACGAGATCGACGCCCATTAATGTACAACAGTTCGTCTTAAAGCTATCTACACACCGTCCTTTCCATACTTAAAACATGCCAGAATATTTATGATGACTTTCACTGTACTGGCCGAATATAAGTCGCAGACTTAATTTTCAGAGCCTTAAACAGGCAGTGAACAGAAAGAATGTCACTGTTTTCACGAAAAGACGGGAATACCAAAAATACCATTGTTTTTGATCTTGATTTCTTTCACTATTTTTTACTTCACCATTTTGACATTTTTCCACGAGCAAAATATTACTAATGTCAAAAAAATCTCAAAATATGCAGGGCCTGACGTTTTGATCCGAGCAGAATCTTTCTCAAAGGTAAAAAAATTCTGGCATTATTGATGCTAGGGGCAGACATCTGCATTTTGCGTTTATGAAAGGATTCAAACATGCCTGCCCCACGAATACGTTCAAAACAGAGAGGTTTTTATTATTGTGTAGCTGTATGGTATAAAACGCAGTGGCGTAGCAAGGATTTTAATGGTGGGGAGGCACAAAGGGGCACCAGCATCTTATGGGGGGGGCACCAGCTTTGAGGGGTGTGGTTTTGGGGGGCAAGTTTTTGTTAGCCTTGTTCAGTATCCACCCCCCCCCACGTGGATACACCAGTGATAAAACGTACTGCCCGGTAATAAGGCAACCCGGTCAACTGAGATTTTCGTTTTCACGAAGAGATACACATCTTGGAATACATGAATGGCTGTGCGCGTGTAAGCATGCGCGCGCACCCTCCCTAGTAGTATGGAATAAAACATTGAACGGAAGGGACAGTTGAAATATAGGAAAAAGAAGAAACTCACTTTTTTAAAATTAATTCTGGCTAAGTAACAACTGTATTCATTCTAATTACTAGGTTCATGCAATGGTTAACTTTTGAAAGAATCTTTTGAAGGGTACCTTAGTTTTTTCAGTTTTAGAATAGGGGAGACATCTCTTGCTATTATCTCAAAACGCGTT
This sequence comes from Acanthaster planci, assembly GCF_001949145.1. The sequence goes on along the minus strand of NW_019091392.1, from coordinate 1,866,335 downwards.
CTTCACAATCCACATGAATGTGTCTCTTCGAGAAAATGTAGATGTTCGCTTTTTATTTTCACCTCAGTTAAAGCACACATGTAATTGCTTTTAACGAGCATGTTCTGTCAAGCACACTATATTCTGTGGTACCGAATGTTCAGTCACTATCGCACTATAGTTACATAACGCCTCAATCTCGCCACTCGTCCCATTTTTTTTTAAATCTTGCAATATTTATTGTGAAATGTCTTACCTTGTCCCGTGGCAACTGCCGTTAAGACAAAAGCCAGGAAAATCCAGCCTAGAGAATACATTTCCCGCGTTTTGCTGGAGACACGGGAACTAGATAAGAGAAAAGTGAGCATGAAGTGAGATTATTATGGTTTTGAATTGACTGTAAAGGGGGCTTGTTACAACTGACAATGCAGTAACCAACGGATAATGTATCCCCAACCAATTTATTTTATTTTGGATGTTTCTGATGAGCTCTCTTCCATTATAATTTTTATTGGTTTTTGATGTCTAACTGGATGCTATTTGCCCAATGTTTTTCATTTTCCATTATTCTTGTATTTGCACATTCTGACTGTCTCAGTTTTTTTAGATAAACGATTTTATTCATATTCGTGCCTGCTCTTTAACGGGGGGAGGGGGAGTGTTTATTGCCTTCTTAGAGGGGGGTACCACGAGCTACTCTTTTCATTTTGTTTAAGCTTTTTCGTGAGTTATTCTTAGATGTTCTAAAGTTGACTGTATCCCAGGAATAGAATGTATAACAGAAGTCGAAAATACACAAATTTAATCCATATTAAGAAGCCTGTCTATCCGTGGGCATCACTTAAAATCAATTAGTCACATATAAGCCCAAGGATCATTTTTGCAGAGCTAGTTTTGGCCGGCCCCTACTCATGAGTAATGAGCTAATGGGACAACGAATGAAACACTGTATCACCAGAAATTAAAGATCAGTCCAGTCTACAGCAATGGCAGCAAGGTCATTCAACGTCCATTTCTTAAACTTTCATTCCCTCTATGATTGCTGTGGTGTATTGATATCCCGTTGCGGTGAATGTGTTGGCATGTCTGAAGTCTTATTTAGCCTGCCATTCATGTGTCGTTCGGATGAGATGCTGCGAGATCTTTGAATTTCTTTTTCAACAAAATAAAATCTTGGTTTTCACAAAGTTAGGTTTCCAATAAAAGTAAATCTTGTGTGAGTCGAGAATATCCAACTTCAGATTTTGGTGCCTTTTATGTTATATGTTTATAGAAGAAAACAATATCAATGAGACAAAATATGGTAAGCACCTATAGTAGGCTACAATTTGGGAGACATCGTTTCTATAGTAAAAGAATCCATGCACAAACATTGATTGACTCCCTATATGCACAAATTAATGAGTGTAATGATACAGATAAAAATTAGCGACACCTCCCTTTGATGAATCCTTAATTGTGCCAAATGCCAGTTTTTAACCACAACCCTCCCATGTGCCTCAAAGTCCACAAGGATGTCCTAAGAAATTTTGTTTGCACTCGATTTCATTGTGCCTTGCTATTCTTAAAACTGTGTACGGCAAACAGTACCTCTAAAATGAAAGTTTGTTGCAATCCAGCTCAATGTGGTACGTCATAATCGTCAGCACTCGATGACACAGATGGCTCCAGTGGAAGTTTCAAGCCTGTGGAAAGGGCATCTTATAGAACAAAATACACATTCCCTTAGATTTTACAGGTCTCGTTAGCAGTACTGAAGGATCCTGGCTCGCTTCCGTCTGAAAAGATTCGAAGTCACGCTGTAGCGAAAACGCCCAACATGGCGTTACGTCATATTCTATAGCTGATTATCAATAACACAATTGGGCTTTGCTCCTGACCTCAAGCAATTCTTTTCAGGTAACAGCAGTGCCCTGCATTTCCGCGTCAGTGGTCCAAGATGCACAACAGCAAGTCGGACCACCAGTTAAGCTTTCCTTTGTGTCCAGGAATCTGGGATTCACTTTATAAGCAAGCATGAATGACAGGTGGTCACCGAGACAATCATTTGCTGCACGTCTCCTTGCTCAACCATATAGTCCAGCCCATTCCTGTATCATATTGCCACGAATAAACCCCGTCTATCCCGAATACATGTAGGAAAATCTTTCACTGAACTACCAAAATCATCCTGAGGCAGGTGATTTATTCAAAAGATAGCATTCGCTGCGATTCAGCTTAAAAATCATTGGTAATTTGTGGCCATATATACAGCTGAAGCTGATCCTGGTAATCGGTGAAAGATCGTTACTAGAAAACGAGAAGGGCCCCCACCGAGTGTCGATGGGGTATGGTCTGAGAAAAATTTCAATTATTTTTTTAAATACTTATTTCACGTTTGTTCGTATTAAATTCTAATGAAAAAGGCATAGTTGTGAATAGTTCTAGATGATTCTAAAGTTATTCATTTATTTTTGACAAAATCGCTGCAATCTGGTTAGATTCTACACTAAATTGAAATCATTCAGCTGAACTCAGTCTGAGTCAGCTTTCAATTCGTGTTTGGTTCTCTTTTTGTGGTTTTAATCTTATTCTTTACAACAGCGAATCGTTGCTGCTAATTTCTGCCGATACCATCAAGAATTTTTATTCGGGATAGATATTCGTGGTACTATTATTCAGGAATGCAAGAACCCAATAACCGAAAGTCCAACGCATATATCGTGTCACGATTTTGGTCCCGGTGGTCCCTGACACATGGTCTATGTAACAGACGATAGCTTCCTGCCAGTTCGCACGGATCGCACGTTGGAGAAAAACGGGCGGCAAAACTCAGACGGGTTGAGTTGGTGCGCATGATTTCAATTATATCTTTTGGGTGTACCCACATAAACAAACTGTCCGCCGAGCTCATTGATAAAAGTTATTCACCCAAATTATTCTTTATTAGAGAGCTGTGAGAGCCATAAAATTGGGGGATTGAGGAGGTATTTGACTAAACCTCTGGCCTGGAATTAGGGCTTCTCATTCTGATCGATTTCGGAGCCAACCAGTTTAGGAAATTGGCTATCCTTCCTTAGGGGGGCTTGAATGAGAATTTTTCAAAGAAGTCATTGGTCAACCCGCCAAAAAATTGAAAGGAAAATAACAGACATGTTAATCATCTTTGGGTATGGGGATTAATCACTGTCTACACAGGGTAAAATGGGGCTCGATTTACTCAGTGTCTGTGGGTATGTCCGTCCGTTGTTTGAAATGGCGCCACCTTTTGACTGTGCTCTGCTGGTCCTCTTCGCAATGGTCGGGTCCCCTACTTCGTTAACATATTTCTAATGGTAAACTAGTCCCCTACTTCGTTAACATATTTCTAATGGTAAACTAGCATAGTATCAAGTGTCGCGATGTGACCCGCGAAAGAGACACTGTGCGAGCGCTACTGTACTGGAAACAGACTCATGTGTTCATTTCGCGAGAAAAATGGCCCAAGAGTTTTCTGTTGTTACCTCAAGCTATGTCAATTTACAAATCACAAGCACTCTTAACAATTTCCCATCGGAGAAGCGATTTCAAAAGGATGTAACTATCGGGGCACTGAAGGTGAGTTAAAATTGACTAAGTATAGGCCCTACCGGAATTCCGCGGAAAACCCCGTCTGACAGTAAACAAAACACCTTGCTGGAAAACGTACCAGAAAACACCAGAATTTCAGTAAACTTGGGAGAAATAGGCCTACCTGGACAGTAAAATCTACCGGAAAATACAGAAAACACCAGGAAAAACTGCCACCCACCAAAGAATCAACACCAAAAACAACTATATGTCCAGAAAACGAAAGAGTTCGATGTAGGCTTAGGCCTACATGTACATGTACTCATATAAGCCTAGCTACGGACAACCGTGGAGACCTCCATGGGGCAACAGAGTGTGATGCCCTGTGCACAAACAATAGTAGGGCGTATGAGAATTTTCTTTGCTAAATTTCACTTTATAGGACATGTTATAACTTTCTGACATCTGTTATAACATTTTAAGGGAAACTTAGTGTTGTCCGTAAATGGAAGTTGGAACCCTTTCCCTGGAAAACACTCCAAATAACCAGAAAACATCAGAATAATACCAAAGCTATAAAACTAGTAGGCCCTAGGCCTATAGAATTGGCGCTTGGCCTATATGGATCCGTAAGACAAACTGACTATTCCTGATTAAAGTATAGCAGCCCTACATGGATGCCTAGCTCCAGAGCGGTGTGTGGGTTCATCTTCGCCGATGAACCCCATAGTTCTGACTGGACGCTACAATGTTGGATACTACTTGCCACTAAATACCAGTGATAACTGATTGATCGTACGTCCCCAGCATTTGAGTAGCCTACCCACAAAACAGTGAATGTGCAAAACATCACATGCTGCAGATCTGGTATTTTCCCTTTTTTACTGTCATTTTCCGGTATTTTTCCTGTGTTTGCCGGCATTATTTCTGTGTTTTCTGGTATTTTGTGGTGTTTTATTTTTTTGGTGTTTTCCTGTGTGTAGTATTACCGTTATGTCATTGACGGCACAGCATGGTGGTAGCACTAGCCTGACTAGCAATCATGTCAGTTCAACATGGTCAAGTTGCATCAAAGGTGTAAATACATTCTTTTTTTTTTAACCAGGTACCCAGTGTTCTCCTCGGCCAAAAATTTTGGCAGGGCAGCAGACAAAATTACGAGCGCAAAGCCCTTACGGTGTGGGGTCCGGGGTCTGCTTAAGGGCCCCGGACAATTTTGGATTCTAGATGCTCTGTGGTGTATTCTGGTGCAATTTCCAGTCCACTTTCGTCTTTAATTTGGCCCCAAATCTGATTGCATTTACAACATGAAATATCGGTCATGATATTCTTCAAGAGGAATTTCTTCATCGAAAGATTTGATGACAAAATTATTTTAATTTCTGGAGCATTTTTAGCAGAACCTCATGTTAGTGACTCAAGACATGCTTGAGATGAGCAGAGCATGCGGTTTTCTCAATGATCAGATGACTGTGAAAAGGTAGAGCAAAAACAAGCCTCAAAATGCGCCCTTGAATAAAAAAGGATAAAGGAAATATGTTCAGGCAAAGATAACTTTACAATTTCCAGCTCAGGTCATAAAAATGAAGCAACCCCTCCATCAGAGCAGAGCGTTGAGGCCGCTCAGGCATAGCACGGTCCTTCCACTGGTGCTCGCGCACACTTCGCAAAGCAATGTTGAGCCGCGGTTATCAGTCACATGCACTGCATGTACATGTACACGCCTGCGCAATAACATGTACGTGTACATGTACAAAATATATGCGATGGTTTTTCGGGACACGAGGTTGACTATGCATAACGGTAGGCAGCCAACAATCACCGTTGTCAGTATACCATAAGCGTCTGCGGTAAACTCTAACACAATCCACAAACTGCAGTAAACGTCTTTTTTATTAAAATCTTGAGAAAGTAGACATTTGGGGAAAAATACACTACTCAAAAATAGTGGGGAAGCACAAATTTTAGCAGGGCGGCAAAATTTTAGCGGGGCGGCCCAAAATTTTGGCAGGGTGGTCCGCCCTGCTGAAACAGCCTGTGGAGAACACTGGGTACCTGTTTTTTGTAACACTATCGGGCATCCTGCGAGTGATGGTGAGATTTTGCAAGATACTTGGACCAGACTCTTTCAAGTGGTATTATATTGTACAGAAAGCACTTGACCAGTTCCCCAATCATGCTCTCAGCTGACTTTGTCCATGAATGTCTAATGATCTTGTGGCTTGTTCCTTTGTCTGGCATGTAACCCCAGAGCAAGTTGGAGCTGGTGACTGGCTCAGCGTCCTCAGCCATGGAACTCCAACTCTTCAACAAAGAGGGTCAGCTAGTGGTGGTTATGAACGACAATGACAAAATGTTAGGTTTCTATCCCGTGGAAGACGGCATGAGGATCCATGTAAGTAGTTAAAATTACTGGACAATTACAAGTTCACTTGTAAACCGAGCCCCCTCCCCCCTCCCCCCGAAAAAGAAATCCAGTCAAAATCTCCTCTGAATTCTTTCCATTACAACTTAACCCAGCCTGACACAAATCTGACCCATTTTGTCCATGTATCCCTCTTTGCATGAAGGTGAGAATTGGATAATCCTTGGTTCTGTCAGGCCAGATTAAATGAACACACAAAAAAGAAATGTAAACCTAGGCTCACCTAAACAAAGCCTTTCGCATTTAGCAGCAAACAGGCCAATTCTATCCTTCCTAACCTTGCTAAGCTCAGCCTAGTCAAACCCAACGTAGCCGAAAACCACTGCTACAGATGGGAATAAAGAAGTAACAAAATCTTGAGAACTAAATGCCTTCAAAGCACAACAGTGTACATGTACACTTATGTTAATTAACTTTCACCATTTCCATGTTAGGTGCAAGACAGCGATCCAAACAGGTTACGAGGGGAATTTGAAGATCTCTCCAAAGTTGAAAAGTATGAGATCACAGATGAAGATTACGCCAAAAGAACTGGTTAGTGCAATGGGCGAGAAAAACAGGAGCATTGACTTGATTGAGTAACTTCCGTGAGTGGGAACATAAAATTTACCAGTGTATTAATGATTGCTTTTGTTTAGGTGAGATCGAAATCTTCTTGTGGGATCTTCTTTACATCTGTCCTTGTGCAGTGGTGTGGCATGTGTCCTTGCTGAAAGGAATTCGAGCCTTTTTTACACTGGTTGTGTCTCTGTTCAGAAGTTGTTGTGCATTGGCATTCATAGTTGGGTCCATTTCAAATCCATCACAAGTCTCGCACAAGCCATCTAGTTGCACGTCACATCGTGAGCTGTTCAGATGAATGAAGAGAAGCATTCCTTCATTGTTCACCTTGCTTTTTGTGACTTTTCTTTAACCTTAACCTACCCCTACCACACAGAATTAAACAGTAGTAAAGTGTTCAGTTCTGTGGGGATAGGTCTGGTATTCCCAGACAGCTGGCTTTTGCATTGGGTTTGGCATACCTCAGAAAAACAAAGCCCAACAGCCTCTGTGCACAAAGTCCCATATTGGTGTTTAAGTTTGTGTGAACGGGGAAGGTTAGGTCCAGTAACCCTTGGGCTGATAGGGTTAATGGAGGGACTTGTTGAGGGGTTTGCAGCTAAGAACTTCAGACTGAATTGCCTGAATACTAAAATTCTGGCATTAAGGAGACAGTTGACATTTTCAACATCAGCTCCGTCTGGAAAGAGGCGAACATACTTTTTATCAACATCAAATTCATTGTTAGTCCAGGTTTTTCATTCAGTCATAAAAATAGTTTTTGTATGGGGTGATTCACATACAGTGGGCCACCAAGAGGTTGCTTCAGCCATTTTTTCAAGTTGGTGGTGGTAAAAGCATGGCTGTTTTGTTACAATTTGCATTTCAGCAATTAGCATAGACATATACATGTATGTCAGTAAACAACTTGGGGGAATTTTTATAGATTCGGACATTCCATACCAAAGAGAGAAGAAAGAATTAGGTAAATCTGCTCTCTTGAATCAAGAATCTTCTTCCCGGACCCCCCAAAATTGGGTATACTCTAAGCTCTGGCGGTCAGCTAACTAATAGCATTTGTCAACCATTTCCCACAATGCTGTATAAAAAATGACCATTCTGTGGCAACCTCACGGTTGTGCCTCACTTGTATTGAAACGATTTCCTGGTCATTCATTTGCATGACTTGTACTTGTGTGATGATTATGCATGGACCTGGCTCTTAGATTCCGTTCTGGCCTTCAAGAAGAAGCACAAAATCGGCCAGTTCAAGGAAGTCGACCCTGAGGAGGCTTCCAAGCAGGCAGCCCTTAAGGAGGCCAAGGAAGCAGAGGAAGAGAGGATAGCGGGAGCAATCGAAGTTGGGGCCAGGTGTGAGGTCAACATGCCCAGTGCCCCACCTGTCAAGAGAGGGACAGTCATGTTTGTTGGTGAGTTAATGATAATAATATGATGTATCTGTGTAGTGCATTCCAAAGCCTGCCGGTCTCTCGTTGCACTTGACAGCATATCCCTGCTCACTGGACCCAAAGACAAATCCCATAAGCCATCTCACCTCCCTGGGTGTATTCAAGCATTCATACAACCATTTCAGATGTTACCAGGTTAATCAATCACAAATGACCTCCACCCTCACAGGTGTACATTTATAGTATCCCTGGGTGGAGAGAGGCAAGTGAAGATAATGTGTGTAAAGATAAAGGTAACAGGTGCGTTGATTTCAAACGGTTTCCAATGTTCACACGGCACACGCACAAGTTGTGCCCCAACAGAAATAAGGTGCAGATGCTCAACGTGGCCCACATCAAGCACTTATGAACACGTTTGCGGACATCCTTGCTACTTAAATTGAGTAGCTTCATGTTCATGATTTAGCTAATGAGCAGTGTCACCCTGTAATGGTTACTATTAATTAAGCAAATGGCAAATCAGAGAAATTGGCAATAAGTGAGTGGCAAGATTGAGCGACAGCCTTTTGTCAAGCACTGGTCCATTTTCCCCGGTAACCTGTGCACTAATTGAACTGTGGTTGACAAATGCACATGTAATTATCAATCAAGCTTGACTCAAACTCAAACTTTGATGTCAGTAATGACCTATCACAGTAGATTTATGTCAGTGCAGGTTGTGAAATTGTCAAATACAAAATAGATGCAGGACAGGCAAAATCTGAGACAAAACTCAATATACATTATCCCACTGGGTTTCCAAAGAGGCGAGACTAACTTGCAAACAGTGTCAGGTCAGATGCTGTTAATCATGAGTATGCATTGAGTGAGGCATCAAAAAGAAACTCATGGTTACCTACTAACAAAAAATTACAGAATAAATTGTATATGTCTGAAAATTGATGAGGTCTTGTTCAAAAAGGACTATTGTTTAGTGTGAAAATCTCAACATTTTCCCCTTGGTTTGCAGTGTTGGGTAATTTGCTGGTATTGTCACATCGAATAAATTCCAATTTTATTTCATGTTTGTCTTTAACACTGCGCAAATGTGAGAATGAAGTCTTTTTGTTGGATGCAGGGAAAACAGATTTCAAGCCAGGGTTCTGGATTGGTGTCAAGTATGATGAACCACTAGGGAAGAATGACGGAAGGTCAGTTGATTCACTGAGTAAATGTACATCTATGTTGTATTCAAATGTAAAAGATTCTGTATTCAAATGTAAATGATTTTACATTCCAATATAAAAGAATATATCTTCAAATGTAAAAGTGAGGAGGTTGTAAATGTACCATTTCAAATGGTTAACATGGCTTTGATGAAATCTTAAAAACAGAAACTCATTGTGGGGGATTTGTTCTATTTATAGTGATATTATTTCCGCTATAGTGTCCAAGGCAAGAGGTACTTTGAGTGTCGGCCCAAATATGGTGGCTTTGTCAAACCGCAGTTTGTGACAGTGGGGGATTTCCCGGAGGAAGATCTGGACTTGGACGATGATGAGATGTGAACACCGAACACCAACTGAAAGAGGTGAAACTGAAGCACCTTGAAGCCTGCGGAGGTACACAGTAATCTTGTCTTATTTGTGAGCACAACCGCGAGTGGAAGGCAAGCTAAGGCGTACATGTAATAATCAGTTGTTTGGTGCCCCGTCTTCTGTGCACATGGTTTTCTTCCAACACAGAATGCCAAGGGTCTAAACTGCATGACTCCTTTTATTAATTGATGGCATTTTCAAGTGGACCAGTCTCAGATTTTCTGAAATTCAGGAACTTATTCTTTTTCCTGAATCTGTGTGTTCCTGAATGTTTTTTCCAAAAATGCGAAATTAAAACGAATAGAAAGCACATTTATTTCTGTTTATATTTTCACTGCTGCCTCCCCAAAAAAGTTTTAAAAACCCTCATTTTTTTGAACCATTCATTGCCTGCAAAGAAAACAAGAGAATTGTGCACTAGGCAATGCTAAGCGACAATATGCCGAGCAATATCTTCAGCATATTTCTCCTTCAATTAGCACCAAAATTGGCAGCTGAGAATCTTACACTGGGTTAGGCGTTGCAAAATATCTCTAGAGTTAATCTTATGCTCTTTGCACCAGTCACACGTAACTGAGCTCATCCTGGCGGGGTGAGGGATTTGAATCAGCGTTGGGATAAACATGATAAGTTACCAAAGTCTAAAGATTTCAATGTATTCTTTCCACTTGTTTAAACTTTATTTTTAACCTGTCATATGTTTTATGCACTTAACAGAAAAATTATAATTTTCGTCTTATTTAATATCTTTGTCTATGGTATTTGTGCCTGTATGTAAATTTTTATAACTTAAAGTGGAAGGAAACTCAACAGACAATGGTTTACCAGTGGAAAGGAAAACAGAAACGCTAAGTGGATCGTGACGTTGGGGAACTCTCTTGTCGGCAGTGTTGATTTGGTCACATTGAACTGTCACATGTAGGTTGACATCAAGAAATCGAGTCCGTGGGATTTGTACCTGCCACCAAACATGGGATACTCGTACTGGCCCTTGGTTAACCAAGCCATGCCAGCTTTCGTTGACGGCCGTGCAAGTTGTCAGTATCCTTGATTAGTGGACGTTAGTTTGAAGCCATAATCTTAAGTGATGAGTGATCATGGCACAGTGCGTCATGTATTAACAATAAGAAGAGCTTTCGATCTGAAAAAATGCCACTCCGGCTTGAGTATAGTTTCTATGTTCAACCTCTTTTTCTGTATGTAAAGAATAAACCTGGTTGCTTTAACTTGGTTTATTTGACAGTTCAAAACGCAAGCAGCCAGATCACTTTGTGTCGAAGTAGAAATTCCCAGTAACTCAACAAATAGTGCAAAATAAAAATGCTTATGGATTTTTGTCTACTGTATACTCGTACAATTTATCTGTTCTTAGTCTAATTGCTATCATTAACCCTAACCCTCCTCAATCCTTCACCTGTTGGAGGACTGAGGAGTGTTAGGGTTATAAATTTGACAGAAGAAAATGGCATATCCATACCAGCACACTTAAACCAGTCCCAACAAAACGTCTGTTTGTTGTACATGTACGGAGCGTGGATGCCTAAATTATGCCAACTGCACTAAGCCCATTGCCAGTAAAGTCTGAGGATTCAGTTCCGTTAGGTCTTTGCATTCACTTGTCACGTCTTTGCTCTGAAATATTTGCTCGACCGTTGCATGTTTTCTTTTCTCTGAAAAGCACAGCCCATGATGCAAATGGTAAAGGGGAGCCAATCCCAAGAATGGCAGAGTTACTTGACGACAACCAAAAAGTTGGTGCCTAGTTTCTGGGCCGAAGTTACCCTTCCAGACTTTTCTTCTTTGCCAAGTGAACCTGCGCATAATGATCAATTTAAGGTTCGCCCTTCACACCAAGGACAGGGCCTGCTGTCGAGACCCCACAATTCAGTCAAACGGTAATGCCCCTTACAAATCAGTCCTTAACCCTAACAGTCGTGAATCCTCCAATTTTAATATGATTTTGCACACACCCTAGGGGGTTAGGGTTAAAATACATCTTAGGATTCCTCTCCGTTCAGTCATTTTATCAGCAAATGGACATGTTCCGCTATGATAAACTACAGTGACAAGGTTTAAAGGAAGTAATGCCTATACGAAAAACCTTGATCTCTCAGGACTTATAACGTTCATGAGAAGGGTCTCATCTATAGAAAAATGAAGATCTGAGAAACGACACAAGACCCTCGTATTCCAGGATTCACCCCAGAGGTCCAGACTGATTTGAGAGAAGTCGTTCTGCTTTCTGCAGGAATTTGCTTGGTCAACTCGTCAATGTCACAGGCAAATTTCATCACCCGTAAGCTTTGAGGCCAGCTCCCTCTCTTTGGCCAGTGCTTCCCGTGTTAGCTTGTGGTCGTGACCCAGAGCCAATCTGTACTCTGTTGAGAGAGGAGCATCGTTGGAAACACATCAAGACACTGTGTCCTGGCGATGGTAATATTAATCACGCAGTACTTGATACAGGGTGTCAGGAGTGTATTAATGACTGATTTGTGGAGGTTTTTGGAGCTAATATCCCACATACAGGTAATAGACTTCCTTGGTTTTACCTCCATGGCTGTTCTCAGGAAATCTTAATACATGTAGTACATGTACATGTTTTAGAGGCCAGAGTATCGTTGGAGTAACGTCCAATCAGCGTACAGCGAGAATGGATATTCTGCTGCAGTTTGTGCTTCCGTTTTTCCAGCTCCACATTTGAAAGTGATCAACTTTGGACAGCTTGGAAATGGACGACTCAGTTTGCACCGTATACGCGCAAAGACTGGTAGCTATATACACGATTAGCTAAGTGTCCCGAAGTGTTCGTCGATCACTTATAATTGAGTGATTGATGTCACCTTAGACTTGTCACGCCCGAGAACATTGTCGGTGATATCTCATCGCATCGGAAAATGCAACTTCAGTCTGGCGGATGACACTTCCTAAGAAGCACGCGTGCATTTACAAACCAATATACATGTACCATACATGCCACCCGTATTTTGGGTTTGTCTTGAGCAGAAGCACCCCCTCATCGGTTGAAAAGAGCTATGTTGGTCGGGAGTGTTTATTTTGTTGGTAGCATCTCGACTGTAACGCGTGCATCTTACATTCGTTCGTGAACCAGCGAAGTGCAGTTCCGACCAGAGGAAGCTAGTAAAACTGTGCCCTCTGTTGCCAGCTCAGGTCTCATATACCTTAATACGTGCATTATTTTTTTTTGTACACCTGTTCTTTACCTCTGACGATGTTATGTATGATGGGCAAGACTTCCTTTCGGATATACAGTCTGATTGGAAAGGGTAGCTCCACTTGTTCCTGACGACTTCGTCTCTGAATCACCTCCAGATGCCCTTTATACTGAGAGATGAACGATGTTGAAATAATTGACGCGTAAACGTGTGAAGTTGAGCCAGACTGGGACTGCCTTCTTGGGAAAGATTTTTGTTGCTAGGTTACTTTGGGTCGTGTTGATTTGACGCCAGTACAACGTTTTGATTCCATCAGTTATTTGTGGTACGCAACATGCATGAATCATCAAAACTATAGAACAAAATATGTGAAAGACCTCTTCAATCAAAATGACGCATGTGGGGGGAAAGTTGTTGTTTCAAAAAAATAATATTTCGAGTGAAACAGGCATGAAACAACTGTGTTTTACTGTGTGACCACTCTAGAATAATGCAACTGTATTTCTATTGGTGTAAAGAGTTGTTGAATAATAAGTTCTTTTCGTACAAGTTACTATAATTACTGCTTTTAAAGAGACTACGTACCTTCTCCATCGACTGTAACTTGGCTCCAGCTTTCATCTTAGATTTCATCTGCCACTTCATAAGGTTGGTGACCACGGTTGCTGTTGCAACCAAGGAGTCTACTCGATACATACAAAGGTGTCAATACTTTAGTATCATCGTTGGAATAGATGATTTGTTTTCGTTCATCTCTTAATAATTTAGCAAGTGACTGATTAGAAGTTTTCCTCCAGGAGAAACTGTATCATTTTTTTGACAGTTTTCTCCCTTTTTTTTTCAATGTTTGTTCTTTTGGGTCACAGGTTTTAAGCATAAGACCTTTTTATAATATTGGAGTTCGGGTGGGGGGGGAAGTCTCTTGCAGAACACATCCCGTTTTCCAGACACGAGACGGTTATGTTGTCTCAACTCGGCTGCATTTTATACGGCTAAACTAATTAGACCACGGCGAAAAAGCTTACGGAACGCAAAACCTTTATTTTAAATAGAACCTAGGGTACAGTTCTTTTTGTCTTGGATCGTTACAAGAGCATTACCTCGTTTAACACCGCCTTCAGCTGCAACACTTGTATCAGTTGACGCTGCTGCTGTAGGGGCCTGAAGGAAACAAGAAAGAGCTTTGCCGCATGGAATTATACGAGCCCGGTATCTCAAAGTTTCCAGATTGATCGGACCAATTATGGCATATTCCAGTAAATGAAAAGTATAGTGGTAGTGTCTCACAGAACAATGATAGAGATTTGCACTTTCGCATGGGGAGAACTAGTATTCTTTGATCAAGAATAAGCGCAACATGCATACCTTGTCTTTAAATCCGTGCTGTCTTTCCTTGGATTGTGCTGAGGGAATTTAAGAAAATGCACCTTAGGAAATTAATTATTTACTTGAAACAAGTAGGTGGCTTTAGAGCTGAGTTGCAGTTATGTAATGGAAAGACCATTCACGCCAATAAGAGGATTACTATAGTGACAATGAAATGCTGTTACTGCGGTTCACTGAATTCAGACTGGGGTCTTGGGGCTTGAAAGGATCGCCACAACATCAACAGTGCTCTGACAGTTTTTACACCTAGGAGTTACCTCCCATAGTGGAATCCTTTCCCTTGTCCTGATGTTCTTGCAATGGAGACGTCTGGTGGTTGGTTTTGGAATCGCTGGTACCTGCAGAGTCTTGGTCAATAATGATACTGGACAAAGATAAAATAGAAATTTAATGTAAAAAATCATGTTTTATTTGGAAATTGGAACGCCTTGCTTAATTGTTCTAAATTGTTTGGAAACCTGCAACTGGCGTGACCTAATCCGCAGTTTGGGGAAACATTTTTTGGAGAAGCCGATGGTGAATACTACAGACTAATAAGAGCAAGTGTGTGGAGTCACTGCATCTTTGAAAATGAAATAATTTAATTCATTCATCATGGCTGCGGATGAACCTTAATTGGTTGTGCGCATGTGCAGTGAGCGGCGGATTCATTGAAGAAGTTACGACACCCCGCTGTACGCAGCTTCGGGGCCTTGCTATTTTGGAGAACTCTGCGTGTAGTGCAGAATGATCACGGACGTTGTTGTATAGTTGACGTGATATTATTAAAGCAAGTTTCACAATGATGCATGTGAATATGGAAAACTTGCATTCGCCTATGTGTAAGAACAGTCACATGCGTATAGTCAGCTTTTTGTTTTCTCCTCGCAAACCCGGCCATGTTTATGTTCACGTTAAATGATAGGTCTACAGTTACTGGTTTTGGCGCTGGTAAGAGTTGATTCGGGAACATTCTTTTAATACCTGCACAATATTCAAGGCTTTTATAAGTTTTATTCACTGTCCTGGTTATTTATTATCCTGCTTTGCTTTTATCAGCTGAGATTTTGTTCTTGATAATCATCCCGTTGCATGTTGCTTCCTTACTCTGCACCTCTCGTTTTGAAGCAAGTCAATGTGGACAGTCAGTGGTGTCGGGCGCCAAACCACCCTTTTCGGACAATTTGCAAATATTTCTGCGGATTATATCTACAAACTGTATGTCTATTGTCGTTCTTCTGTTGAAGTTAATACCTTGGGCCGTTATCATCCTCTCTGCCAATAGGCATCAAGCTTTCATCCTTTGCATCAATAGACTGGTACCTGCCCTTGACGGAAGATGGAACGGCAGACAAGGGCTTTCCGAACGAGTCCGTTTGCTTCAGTTCGGCTACGAGAGATATCTTGCTCGCGTCATACTTGGTTAATCCTATCAGTTTAGATGAACAAATCTGTAAAATACCTGAAGTTGTAGCATTATGTAACAGAATTGAATTATTGATTTGTTTAAAAATTGTTCTACTTCTTATTATTTTTGCTTGGTTACACCATTTTCAAAAGGATTCACAATATACGGACTTACTCGACTTTTTGGTGGGATTTGGAACCAAAGGGCACTGTGGAGGATGCCCCCGTCACCTCTGTGATAGTCATTGATGGCAGTGATACGGTACTCGCATAAGATACTTGTATTATATATATGCCTACCTTTTCATTACGCCAAAAAGGTCTCCAGCTTCTGGTCAGGAGCTGGCTCCAGAAATGACATAGGGGTTATGTTTTATTCATGGAATGCCATTATACACTTGAGACAATTATTACACATTGGAAGTAACGTTTAATATTTGAAAGTGCTATTGTGATGAGGCCAGCTTTTATTAGTCTCAGAAAATTCTGAGGGGGCAAGAGCTGTGCATAGTTCACGGCATTTGGGTCCAATTCCCGTGTACAATTAATGGAAAGAGAGCAAACTCTATTTTGAGGTTATTTGATTGCAAGTCTTAGTGATATCAAATATCAGGATTCGGATTTTTAAAGGTAGATTTGGGGTAAACAAAAACAGGAGAGAAAAGGTGACACGAAAATGAAGACTAAAGAACCACTGGTGAGCTCTATCATTACGAAAAACTCTGTGTTAGAATCACAGATCCAAGAGTGACCCGTACACGGAGGAAGGAATCTCTTAACCGAAAGCAAAGGCGAGGCCGTTTGAGTTAAACGCACAATCACCCTTCAAGTTCATTCCTACAACTTGAGGCCACGTCGCCTTAAATTTTCACAGTCACTGAAGACTTCGATTCAAGTAAATAAATTTTCAGTACATGAACTTCGCTCTTTGAATCTTGACAATCCAGGCTGGAAAAACTTTTCGTTTGACGCCCTCTTCTGACAGCGAAAAATACCGCAGTGGGCACAGCATCGCAACATTGACAACCGAATGAAAACGTGCTGTGAAAGAATGCCCGATCCGAATAGTCTGCTTCCGGACTATAACATTCAAAGCGTTTTACGACTTTCAGATAAGAGCAGTGGCGTATCCAGCGAAGGGAAGGGGAAAAACTCCGCCCCCCGGATTTTTTTAAAGCAAATAATACTTCATAAAGTAATCGGAATATTCATTGATCAAACATTAGCCCTAAGAAAACACCACCATGAAATAAAAAGAAGAATTTCGGGACCGCAAGTAAGGCTTTCGATTTTTTTTCTCCCCAGCATCATGTCGAATGAACCCGAAGCCGCATTCTCTTTTGAATCCCCCCCACACACACACCNTTGTTCAAGGTCCCCAATTGAATGCAGAAACAAACTCACACACACCAAAAGCTGGATACGCCGCTGGATAAGAGACAAACTTTCTTCCCTCCTGGTCCGAAATTAGGCATGCAAAATCTTTCATTATTATTGAACAAGGGTTTCCAACTGTAGTACATCATGGTGAAGCCGGGGATACGACACAATCTCTTATTTGTTCGTACCTCACTACCGAAAACACATTTGAATTACACAGAGGCAGGAATCTAGTTGGTCCAGCAGTTTCGTTAGCTTTTGGAGATTGTTTCTTTAATGAATAAAAAATTGTTTTTTATTAGTTTGCCGAAGCACGGCAAACATGCTCCCGGCGACATGCTATACGGTGACATGCTCCCGGACCAGCCTTTGGACGGTTTTTTTTTGGGGGGGGGGGGCTTAAAAGAAAGTCTTCTGTGGGCAAACTTTTTTTCACAAAAGACGCATT
Organism: Acanthaster planci; assembly: GCF_001949145.1. Next base: position 1,849,104 of record NW_019091392.1, on the reverse strand, counting down.
TATCCTAAAATCACTTAAATTTTTGAAATTTTGATTTTGCCCATTTCAATCTTGATATCTGATCCCGACATTTTGTGGAATTATTTTATCAAAATATGCTGAATCAGCCGAATCGCGGTGATCTCTGTCAGTCAAAAATCATCTGAATGGCATTTTTAGTTTTACAAAGGGACAAGGGATTGTTTTACACACGAAGAGCAAATTCACCCCACCGAAGTTTTTTTTTCCCTTTTTTTTCCATTTTCACGGAAAAGACTAACTCAGTTTATCACAGACGTAACAGTTTCGCACCTCGTGTGCACAGTTTTCAGCAAAGGACGAATTTTACGTGAATAAATAATCCAAATAAGGATTAGAAAGCACAATATCCGGCATTTTAATGTATTATTTATTATTAAGTAACAATGCAGGACACATACGGTCAACAGCCCTACCTGTCTGCTGGAATTGTTCCTGCACTTGGATGAGTTTGGGCTGAGCTTTCTCACGCCTGGTCAGAGTATTGGTATCTTCCATGCCACTTTCTCTGGATCTCGATGATTTCGAGATACTCGCTCCTTTTGGTTCGAAAGCTTGTTGCGGTGCATTGGAACGAAGCTCCTGTTGTTGTGATGCTCTTGCTGGGGATTCGACGGGTGAGTTGGCATCATCAGTGGACACTATGCCTGTGCAAAGGGATCTTGGGGTCGGTGATTTGGTGATGTCCTCGACTCCAGGGCTTTCTTCGGTGACACCTTTGGCCAAATCCATACCAATCGAGACTAAAAACGGCCGTCTTCAGCAGTAGGATGTCTCTTTCTACCCACACATTTTCATTATAATTTATGAACAATCAATGTGACTTGGCAAACCGGGATCAGGCGTACTATTATTTTGTATACAGGGGGCTGAAGTTGAGATATATGTAAGTCGACTTTGCCTTGCCTGGCACAGTTTTGTGGGCTTGTGTCTGAGAACTATAAATCACGACAGCGCTCACTTTAACAACCTATTTACAAGGTCAGGAACATCATTAAGTGTATCGATAGCTTTCACTTTACCCCAGACATTATTCATATTCTTGTACGTTGTAAAATGTCACCAGGTAGGCCGCGTCACGCGGTTCCAACGCTGTCTTGCCATAGAATAAAAAAAAACATGTACTGGACATAGACCATTGATCTCCATTTATCACCAGCGATGCGTGCGCACCCAAGGCAAGTACGTCTGCACGCGCTGCCAACATCTTTTAGGGTTGTTTCCCCTGGGTTGCTTCGAATAACGCGCGCTCAACCTCGACTCCATGAGCTGCGTGCGCGTTCCCTCACTAACCCTGGTCGTGTTGAATACAAAACGACGCTGACTGACTATTCAGGTTGAATATACATCAACGTAAGGCAGAGTTGTAATGACTCGAGACAATGGCTCGACTCGAGTCCGACTCGAGTCGCATTTTTGGGTGACTCGACTCTCTGCCGTAAAATGACTCGACTCGAGTCACAAAAATCAGTGACTCGTTACAACTCTGCATTGTACACATGTACACACATGTACATCAGCATATGTTTGCATGGATGCATGGTTTGAACATTGTACGGTGGCTATTGCAACCAAGGGCCAATTTTATGGAGCTGCTTAAGCATAAAGTTTGCCCAAGTGTAAAAAACCGTTACTCAATAAAATAATGTTGCTGGCCTAAACTCTATCTGATGTATGTTGGCTGTGAATGGTATTTAGTTGTACAATTTGGTTAGCAAGACAAATACGGAGAGCTTGGGTCGATGACCTTATTTACTGAGCAACGGTTTTTTGCACTTAAGCAAATGTTTGCTTTGGTGTCTCTATGAAATTGACACCTGGTGAGGCAAATCTCCAGGGCTTTCTCTTGGGATAAGCAACTACTGAAACCTGCAGAGTGATTTTATTGAGTGCAGTTTTTTCACACTTAGCAAATGTTGTGCTATGCTCCTCATTAATAAATTCAAAACAGCAAACAAATTTCTGTCTCTTGATGTTTATCTAGGCCTATTATGTGTCCAAATGTTTGTGACTGAAATTGAATCGGGCAAAATAATTGACTCGACTCGACTTCTTGGTGTGATGACTCGACTCGACTCTCTGCTGTGAAATGACTTGACTCGACTTGAGTCACAAAAATCAGTGACTCGTTACTTGTTACGTAGCGGCGCAAGATGGGGAACTTCACCATGAATACGCGTAAAACGTTGTTATCACATTGGGCGCCATTCTGGTTGGACTACGACTGCGCAGTGCATGTTAATGCGCAGGTAGGCGCCACGACAGGCACGCACACACATGAACGTTCACACTCGAATGGCGCTCAATTTGATAACACCTTTATGGCCGAAATACCCATCTTGCGCCGCTAAGCGGCGCTATATAATCTTTGGTTACAACTCTGACGTAAAGTCAATCGCACGTGTATTTCAAAAGCGGCACGCTCACGCCCACATATTCAGTCTTCTCCACGCCACGCACGTGTAAATCTGCGTTGCACGTTAACACACTGACTAATGTCCTAATTTAGACATCCCAAATTGTAGGACATTTAAATTTCATGCTCCTTCGCTACGCTTATCTGCATGAAAAGCAGTTTCATTCTTTTGAGACAACCTCAATAAATCAAAGAACAAACACAATCAATTTTGATCTCAGAATTTATTAAAGCGTGGGAGTGTGGCCATGTTTCAGGTGCCCTCTGAAAATAAGACAAAGAAAAGAAACTGACAGTCACCTCGAAAAAGACTACGATCAGCGCCAACCTTGCTGCATGAATCATTTTGTAGTTGATAAGAGAACGATCGTTTTTAACGTTTACGACTTCCGAGTTCCTTCAAGGCAGCCTCCTCTGCGATTTGAACCTTCTTTTGCGTTCTGGTTCGTTTTCCCTCCTTTCTCCAACCGCTGAATCGTCAACCAACCGGCTTTGCTGGCGTTTGCCATTTTTATTTGCTTTTTCCTTTCCGCTACCCCCTCTTCAGCTTCCTGTATATAGTCAATTGCCTTTTGTACATCGGCCTTTTGAAATAAGGTGAGCTTGATTCTATCTAAAACAACTTCTATTTGCCCAAAGAAAGCAAATTGAGCAATATTGCCAGGTCTGGAGAGCTCCTGCGCTTCAAGCTTGTTTTTAAGTTCTTTCAATGCCGAATCGTCTTTGGAATGATTTGCAGCGAAAATTGATTCAAACTTCGTATCAAAATAGTCTTAAAATTTTCGAAACCAAACCTCGGCGTTCAATGTGCCTGTTTGAGGTTCGTCTGACGACATTGCTTACTTAACGCGCACACAGAAGAGCTAGAACGTGTGGTCGATACTCGACGTGAAGCGTAGGCATGAAAGTGAAAGGCCCGGCAATGTGCACCCCTCATAATTAGTATACGCTTGGAATCACAACGATGGAAATAGCTTCATTGAATCAAGCACAAGGGAGTGGAATGAGCCAACACCACAGCATTCCATCCAAAGGTGGTGTTCACCTTTCGGTATTTCAGCCGCTCAGACAAACAAAACTAAATTTATACAATGTACCAGGGGTTAGGTTGCGCACGCAAGACATGGTGGGAACCAAGATGACGTGCGCCAACTGAACTCGTTTTCGGTTCGGTCAGAGAGGAGAGAGCGATTATATCATAGACAAGTGAATCGGGATCATTCAGACCAAAATCGTAGTGACATTGTGAGTTGGGCTTAATTTCAGTCAGGTTCTCGCATTCCCGAATTCATCACTATCTGCCTGTGCTATTCAGAAACCTCCATAGGAGGAAACTCGCACATGGCGCCCGCAAGAAGCAAGAAGGTGCAGATAAATCTTGATGTGGGCCTATAAAGAAAACTGTGTACAAGTTTAAAAAAAAATACACGTACAGAACACGTATGGCTGGGACAGGGCAGTTTTTTTTATAAATTCGGCACCTTCCGCTCAGGACTTTGAGATACCCAGGGTCGGTGACTCGAAGATCTGCTGTGGTGGTCTGGGAATGAGCCCACCAGCCAGGCTTTACGAGTAGGTGGGATGAAGAACTGGTGGCTTTTTGTGCAGTCATTGCCTTTAATGAGCTCTTTCTTCTGGAGTTATTTTAAGAATAAATAGCCCGGTTGTTTACAACATTTTGTGCTTTGTTTGAACACTTTGAAGTGCGTGAGTCGCAACTCCTGTGTCCAAGTTCTTCAATGCTCTGGCATGCACGCGGGGCATCATGTCCCTGTCTCTTAGTGTAAATGCAGGCGTTGGTGCCTTGATCCATAAAGAAGTTGCTGGTCAGGGGGAAAAAAGGACCGATTGTGTTCTTGATAATCTGCAATAGAATATTATGCAACGTGTTTCGTTGGGCGTCGCTTTTGGGTAACTTGAGTCTTTTCAGATGAAAGCACACCAGCGATCATTTATCAGTGCTGCTAGTAACCAGACCTGTAAAATCTAAGGGCATGTGTATATCGTTCTACGAGATGCAATTTCCACAAGCTTGAAATCCCTGCTGGAGCCACATGTTGATGACGATGATGACACTGCACATCTGAGCTGGAATATAGCACACTTTCATCATTTAGGAGGTACTGTTTGTCATGTAGAGTTGTAAGAGTAGCAAACTAATACAAATTTGTGTAGTTTTCCTGGTAGCAGGTCCTATCTTCTCTCGGTGCTTGTCCGAGAGCCTGTGAAAAAACTTCACAAGCTTACCCACGACCGAACCCTCGATCTCCTGCTTACTGCTGCAGACGCATTAACCACTCGACCACTGAGCTTGCTGCGGTTGCCTTGCCGGTCTGAGTCAGACTTTATAAAATATATCTATATACGTCGCGTAAGGCCACAACCTGTAGTTAAATAAGGCGTACGTAATCTCGTTTCACTTTTGTTAATTCCAATTTCTGTAGTAAGCGCTTTCTGATTAGGCTATACAAAATTTGATTTTCCAGGGAAAACAGGTTTGAAAGTGAATCTTCAGACAGTTTGTTGACAACGTAACTTTGTAAAAAAAATGTGGCGGCTGGATTCTTACAGAAGAGTGAGCTTCGTAGGTTGTAAAAAGCTGATTAAACGCATTGGTTCAAGAAATACGCGTAGATACCAGCTATTCAATCATACATCATTCACAATCATCAAAACCAATGATTGCGGGAACAGGGATGTCCTACACACTGACTTACAATGAAAGACCGACGTCATTAACTTTTCCAATACTCTTGAAAGTAAACACACAGAACGCAAAATAGGTTTCCACTGTACTTTTAAACAAAAACGAAATTACGCACAGGTGAAACTGCATCTTTTGGAAAAGGCAGCAGAGATTCCAGTGGAGAATAAGTCTTTTTGATATTGAAGGACTCCGCACGCAGCCCATGGAGTTAAGGTTGGACTGGTGGTCTATAGTCTGCAAAAGTGGGGCAAACAATGGAGAATGAGGAAGGATTCCGAAACGGATGTATCCAGGTGGAAAGAATACTTAGGGGTTAGGCTTAATGTTTTCAAGCTTTTCCTTACAAGTGAGAGTCCTACAGGATAATAGTTGTCAAATACGGACATTACTAATTTTTCTCTAAAGTGGAATATCAGCCATGCATAAGAGATTGGCCTAAAATGTTAAATTCATTAGGGAAAACATTTAAGTATTTGTACTTGCTTTAAGATACTTGGAATTCCTATGACCAGTCTTGTAGGGTTTATGTACAAAGTGTCAAGTCCATGTTTCTAACTGTGTATGTACTGCTTCCGTGATGTCATTCAAGAAGACACTGTTAATTTGGCTATATTCATAATAGTATTAATATAACAACATTCGCATAATTATAAAATCTAATAATGAAAACTATCTGTTCGTTATCTCGTTGTCCTAGTTAGACCCAGGCTATTGCAAGTTATTATAAAAAAATCTCTAACAAAATATTATACTCAGTAATGAAACGACGGCAACATCGGGGTTAATCCACACACCTTGGATAATGTGGTCATTTAAAATTATACATCCCTTTAAAAGTAAAAAGAAAAAATCAAGTATCACGGTTTATTACGTGAGGGATGGTGTGACCCTACGATGTTCAATTGGTACGCCTAATTATGTATTTTAGGATCACTTTCCTTGGCAATTCAGAAAATGTGAGGAAATTTCCCCAAATAAGCAAGAATCAACTCCAGGAAATAATTCTCACGATAGATTTCTGATAAAAAGATTCAAGAATTGACAATTAAAAATTCAATTGCCCTAGGAAAGAGTATTTCATTTCGTTACAATGGTTAGTAAAAATACAGACACAATAATGGCATTAACCTAGACCCGCCGGAATATATATAAAATCATATTGAAATCAGAGGATTCAGGTCTGTTAGGGCTGTGTAATTATGGTTGGTAATGCACTGGATTGACGACAGTGATTTGTTCATGAAATTAATAATAATGTAAGCAATATACATAAAATATACAATATACATACAAAATACTTAAAATATACATTAGAATGAGTATCGACTCGGACGGGTATAGATAAATGCATGTAGGTAGGAATAGGTGGGAATGAAAAGTGTTTTGATGAAAGGGAAATAGGTACGTGGGTACTATGCAACCCTGCTCTCTCTTCAGAGTCATTTTCATAGCGAAATTAACTCTAGCCAGAAAAAGGCAGCAAGTCGAATTACAGGTACGCCGTGGCGAAGTACAAAGCGTTAGCTTACAAAACTGTACCTATACATTCAGCACGAGAAAACAGCCCTGCAATTTATTTCCTTCTCAAATTAATAAGAATATTCTTGCAGCATTACAGAGAGTTTGCGATGACCATCAGAGCGAGAGTTCAGAATAGTCCAAACAGAAGTAACAGTAAAATTTTGTAATCATATGGCAGAATACGTAACACTGGCAGAATACGTGACGGGTTCAATGCAAAGTTAGAATTGTCTCAAGTCTGACCACCTCAATAAGGTGAAATGGGACACAATCAAGGAACGCATTTACAAAGACTGCATGCTAAGCATGATTATAATGACCTTTCGCAGGCCCTTTACCTTACGTATGTGCATGCGTGACATAAAAATTGTGCTGTTTTGTTTTTGTTTTGAAATCGAAAAATCCAAGAAATGAAAAAACGCAGGTAAAGAAACGAAAATCCCAGCTCTCTTTGTGTTGAAGTGTACCGTATGCCCCAAGCGTCCAGTCTGTCCTTGTGAAATCTTCGTATTCAGTCAGATTTCTAAATATTCAAGGTGAAAGACTAGATTTTCACTACATTACTGAAACGTAGAGAGTCCTCTTCAGTATATATACAGTCAATTTGGAACCATAAATAATTATCCCATTTTTGTCCGTTTTCTTTTACCCAGTCCCCTCACCTCCATCAAAAGTCGAAGGATGTATTCTTTGGGCTGGGTTTTCCTGGTTTTTGGCTTAACAACAGGTGTCACAGGACAAGGTAAGACATTTCAGGATTGCAAGATTGTACAAAATGCGCGAGTAAGGAGATTACCCTAATAGTAGAGGGCATAATGAAACTAGTGCGTTAGTGACTGAACATTCAGAACCACTCGACCCTATTCAAGTGGAGGCCATTTTTTTTATCTTGTTCCCCAAATCTGTTTTATATTTTGCAAACTGCTGATTATGGCACCAGACTGTTTTATACTTCAATGCGTTCCAAGCCACCCTTTTAATAATTTTCAGAATCTGGCAATGTAGAATTCTATGTGTTCAGTCATGAAATAGAAATGATTCATTAGGGTAGACAGGTGCAAATTTCTCATCAAATTTCATTTTACTGCTTTATTTGTACTCTCAACATTCCCAAAAGAAGAGTTAACTTCGCTTTCAAATTCAATATGGCCGGCCACGTGAATGAAGTCAATTGTGTACTCGATAAAACATGCTTGTTGAAACAAATTTTTGTATAAACCAAAATTATATAATCGAAAATCAGATATCAATATGCCCTTCCGCCAGGAACGAAGCAGCCTTCAAATGTTTGGACCACCATCCCTAATCGCCAGGGTGACTGTCATTTATTGAACTATATTGAATTTTTTTTAGCGTATCTTGGTAGAGTCAGGCACGAACCATGGGATTCACAGCATTTAAAGAACACCTCCAAGGAAATCATGTCTTCTCTGATTTTTTTCTCTTGAAATATATATCAAAGCATCCAAAGCGAACGCAGGATCATTTGTCCTCACAGCTCAACTGTAACAAGCTTAAATGGGCTATTTAGCTGATCATGGCAAGATGCGAGTTCTGAATGTTTTTGGAGAAAACGAGATACTGTGCACGATATGGGGGCCGATGGGTAACACCCCCCCATGTCCAATCCCTACCCTATACACTCTCGACTACTGTTACCTAACACATCCCCCTAGAAGTCTGTAAAGAAGTCCTGAGATTCTGATCGAACAATGACCAACACAAAGGGCGGAGGGGATCTCTCCGCCGCATATCTTGCATAATATGGAAAACGAGGGGAACCCTCGCCCTGTGTTAGTAGTGGATAAACCTTGTGCATGCCGAACAATGGCTACATGCATTGTTTGGCATGCACAAGGGTTTATCCACAGCAAACACACGATGAAGGTTCCCCTCATTGTCTCTGTTTTCTCCGAATGACACTCGCCCCCTGCAAGAGCCTGACCATTTAAAGGGGATGGGCCGTGCTGAGAAGATTTCTTGTAAAACATGCATCAGCACATAAAACAAACATATATCAAGAAAACACATCTGAATAGTTTCAAAATTCGCGGAAATATGTTAAAAATTATAGTTTTCACGACCCTATTTCACTCCCTTCTGGGAGCAAAAGCTAAACAACAGCCATCGGATACTGAAAGTCGTCTGAAGAAATTCCCAAGGATCGTGACGTCGTAACTGAGTACCTTCTCCAGGGCAATCAGAAGGTACTCAGCTACCAAAAGCTCGGCAATCACATATTTCAGAGCACTGATTCGATATTTTATTCTCGTCGATATTCTGATTACGGTGCTATGCAGCCCTTCCACATTTCTCTAATGTACTTTATCTGGCGACTGATTACTGTTACGTAACGACGCGTAGACAGTGTACATGTATTTATGTAGAAGCGTTAGCAGGTGCAATCATTTTCAAGATTTTCAATCATGTCAGACTGAAGCTCCGATAATTCCAGCGTTAATGCTTTTTCCGATCACAGCAATCTGTTGTCATATTCGTCTTATTCATTTTGACAAAAAAGTGACATTGAAGGAGCTGATCAGGCACAAGAAATATTGCCTTGTCGGATCGAACCAGAATACATTCAGGAATAGATTTTGCAACTTGAGGCTGTTGGCCACGGGCATGGCGGCGACCCGGAGGATGACAACAAAACACTAACTGGTCATGATTCTTTCATGCACTATTTAAAAAAAATTTTTTTTTTAAACTCAATTGTCCTACCATTGGCTATTCGATAGCTGTATAGTGGAAGTATTTTTTTGTCCATAGTTATAGGCCAGCCTACTTCGTCAAACTTGGTGTTCCATTTCGACATATGTTTTTTTCACCGTGCACTGCAAGTCACTTGCTTGGCATCGCAACGGGTCGCGTGCTTGACGACCGTGCGGCATTATTTGCACCGGAAAATAGTCCACGTGCGCCAGTGCAATATATGTAGTTCCAGTTTACCTCGTAAGTAATGGGTGTGCATGTACATGTACATGTCAGTACTGGTACTGGAATTTTGAGTCCTCGTAAATATCTGAATGTGTGCCATCCGGAAATCTAACCTGCAAACGCTGGTGTGAAAAGTCGCTTGGGAATCTACAAAACTGACGCGATACAAAACAAAATGAACGCAACGCGTCAAGTTAGTTGTCCAATAGCTCTCCCTTGTGTTAAGAGAAGGGAATAGGAAACAAGACCAAATGTAATTGACTTGACACGTACGATTTACGTACCCGACTATGCGCCAGAGCAGAGAATATTATTCTTGCGCAGACCGATCAATTTTCCTGCCGGAGCTATGGATTCTTGTCTGGAAAGTCGAGCCCGTCCAATGACGTCACATTTTTGCAAAGATTTGTCTGCTGCCCTCATCGACCGAATTCGGTAAGTTTTTGCGAAGAGCCCAGGCGGAGACTGAAAAAATGTACACGGAAAGCGCCAATTTTTGATGATTTAATGACATAAAAGAGGGGTTAATCCAACTTATTGTATATAAGACGGTAGGAAACTATCATATAACGTCAACTTAAAACTTCATGGCCCATCCCTTTTAAGCCAAAGGGGGTAACTATACATGTATGTAACTTTATAGCCCATTCATTACACCCTATTCTTTCCAACAGGATTTAACTGCACCTTTGAGGGCAACAATCTATGCGGCTGGACACAATCAACTATCGACAGCTACGACTTGGTTCTCGACTCTGGGGGAACAGCTTCAGGCAATACAGGTCCAAGATACGATCATACAAGCGGTGGTAAGTTTGTTAGATGGCTCTGTTTTCTTGGATTTACCCAGTGATTGTTTTTGCAACAGTTTCTGGCTACATGTATTGCATTAAACAATTCGCAAAATGTATTATGTTTCCCTATGTTCCAAAGGAAAACTGCAATCCTGTTTTGACACGATGACGGGTATTCCCAAGGACGAGGTAGACTACTTTTAATCCCCGTCTACTTTTTTCTCCTAAGGGCAATAGAAACATGCAGAATTGGAATTTGAACAATCGAAATGTATTCTATACTTAAAACGGAGAGTAAAAACTGTACTTTTTTTAAATGCAGCGCATGCATTTTACTCTTTGGATAAGGAACATAGACATTGTAATGCGGTCCTTGTAAATATGTCTTATAAGTGTCCTTTGCACGTGCTCTTCATTTTTCCTTTTTGCCCTAAGATAGGTTTTAAGTTTGTAGCCTGGACGCGGCCATTCCTCGTAACAACACATTTTACTCAGTGTAATGGATTTCCTCTGTGGAAGGTGGGAACGAGCAGATTTAACCTTTGCACCTTGCTTGAAATTTGCAGACACATCAGGAACCTACTTACACCGAGAGGCTAACGACAGACAAAATGGCCCCGACGCAGTTTTACTGAGTCCAGAAGTGGCCTACATTATGGACCAGGTGTACTGCTTCGTGTTCTGGTACAATATGTTTGGAACAGATACAGGTGAGTGGCTTTGTCTGAGCATGGTCTGAGGTAGTGAACCCAATATATTTCTTCCAAGCTCCACATACCACGTGCGTGGTGGTCTTAAGAGGACATGGTGGAAAAATATACTGTCGGCGAAGGGACACGTATTTTATTGAAATGAACAACCAGTTTTGTTGTGCGAACAATAACAAATGTTGTCGCGAGGAACAAAATTGTTGAGGGAACAGGGAGACAGGGGAGAAACTATACTTCCATGGAAATTACCTCCTGAAAAAGAGCCTGACCTTGCCACTGGATGAGAGGTCATGTTTTTCATTCGATGAACCGGGACAAGGACAACTTCTAAAGGTGCAACATAATGCACAATGTTTTAGGAACTGATTTGAGTACATGAATTTGAGGGAAGTTAGGAAATTTGACGCGCCATTTAAGTTTGAAAGTTTCCTGGTTTGTCGATGCCTCTTCTTACTGATTCTGGGATATACTTATTCTTTCCAGGATCCCTGTCTGTCTATGCATATCCAACCGACGATGGCCACGATGTTTCATCCAAACAACCCTTGTTTAGCATTTCGGGTCAACAGACCGGCCAGCATGCATGGCTGCGTGCTCAAGTCGACGTCTCCAACCAAACGTCAAATTTCACAGTGGCTGTGGAGTTGACAACTACCAGTTCGGCTAAGAGCGATATTGCGATTGATGACGTTGAACTTTGGTTGACTGACTGCCCAAGTGAGTGGAATTCCATTTTGGAGGGTATTTCATTTCTGACCCTATTAATGAATTCTTGGAGCTCTTTACGTCTAAGCCATTGTGAATCTTAATTATCCCTTTCACGGGTTTTGCCCTTACCCAACGTATGTATTGATAAACACCGTAAGCTCAATGCTTGTCCGAGACCTTGCAAAAAAATTCACAAGCTTACTCGGATGGGACGCAAACCCACGACCTCCTGCTTACCACTGCACGTGCACTAGCACTGTGCACAAGCACTGAGCATAGAGTGTTTATCAATATCTACGTTGGTAGGGCAAAAACCGGTCATATAATTAACACCTCCCCAACGCAAAAAAAAAGAAACATCTTAATTATCTGCTTTCATTCTTTAGTCAGTACAAGGCATGTCACTGTAGCATTCCCGCTTAAAATTGACGCATGTGAGGTGTAATCAACACTAAAAATGCTATAAGACGTAACTTTGATAATGGACCGATCGTAGCACATATTGGAGACATGTTAAAAGTATGGTACATTTGATTCCTGGTATAGTGCAAAGCACGTCCTTCAACTGCAGTTTTGACGATGGTCCCTGTGGTTGGATACAGTCAACTGATGATGACTATAACTGGGCGCTGGAACGTGAAAGAACTCGTACAGATCACACGGGACCAAGATTTGATCATACTACCGGAGGTAAGCTGTTATTAAATTTGAGAATTTTAAATTGAACCAAATTGTTTTAATCCTAAAATATATAAGTGTGCATGTTGCATTTGATTCTGAATGAAAACAATCATGGCAAAGTTGAACGATCTGTTCATTGCTTGTGGGAATTTTAGTGTAATTCTCCGAATTAAAGGCAGAATTTCCAGTTCCTTAGTTAATCTAATGCCTGTAGCTATGTGGTCTTGTAAGTAGCACTGCTAGAGTTGAAGAAATTATGTGAATGACCTTAATTTGATAGCATGTACCCATTGCAAAGTAATCATTAATTTCGTGCAACTTCGGTGAGCCTGAATTGGCAAGGTAGAGAAGATGCGATGCATAAAGAATGAAAACGTTCCATGTATTTTTGAAAGTTATTTTCTACTCTCCATGACTAAAATGCACCCAGCATCGTCTATGAAATACAAGTAGCTCAGTTATGACTCGGCCAAGCCCTGGCGTGTGGTTTAGGAAAGGCGTACCTCTGGATTCAAAGATTTAAAAGCATGAACATACTAGAAACGCTTTTAGCATTATGATGAAGAAAAAAGTTGCACAATCGTTTTGAAAAAGTAAAATCCATATTTCGACTCCTGGACTCTTAACCTTGATGACTACGCTGCTGTTTCCAAGTGCAGAGGCAATATTAGTGCAAGTATGGGTAGAGAAGTAGGGAAGGGAAGATCTTAGTGGTAAATGGGCCATTGACGTCAAGTGCAAATTAAAACAAAACGGAGTGTATATAGATCAGAGTCGCGTGCTTCATTGTGACTTTTATTGCGTGTGAGATTTTAAAAGTAATCCCTGATTTGTGTCACTTACGAGGATACTATGTTGAAAAAATATCTTTTTGTGAGAAAGGACTGACGTTCCATGTAGGCCCTACTTATCTGTTAATATTTCCATTTTCATAAAGGTGTTGTAGGCCGACATTTGCACAGCTTTAGGATTCAAACTCTGGAAATCAAGTGTTCACCTTTATACTATCCTGAGAATGTGCAAATCAAACTAAGCGCTAGGCATTTAAAGTATAGACCCACCATGACAGTTGGAAAGTTTATAAACACTGCGTCATTTTTATATAATGAATTAAATAGACTACATATTTGTTTACATGTTTCCATTTTGTCTTTTGTAATGTTGGATTTATTGTCCTTTTTCATCGGACTCTGACATCGAATGTAATTCTATTTTGAAATTTGTTTTCTCTTTAGATGCAACAGGCTTGTTCTATTATATCGAGGGCAACGATCCATCACTTAACGACAAGGCTGTACTTCTCAGTCCCGTTATTTCGGGCTCCCTCACACAAGATTCCTGGTGTTTAAGTTTCTGGTACAACATGTATGGTCGTGATATAGGTAAGGAAACAGATGGTCCTGGAAACTGGTCAGGACTCATCCTCAATACCCTTTCATACTTACACTTCGCATCATCAGAAAAACAGTTACTGTCCCAAATTGTGGCGTATGTTTTTTATTGCCGACCCCAGACCTCATTTCCTCAAAGTGTCATTTAAAAAATACGCAATTGGCCTTTAGAGTGCTTTCTCTGTTATATTTGGTCGCAAATCACCTCTCCTTTCCCTTTGAGTGAAAAAAACGAACGCTGCATGGGAAGCTTACAAAAGCCGACAAGTGCCATCCAGTATCACTTTTCAAAACTTTGTTTCGTTTTACAAGATACAATTTTCGAGTTATTTTTATATTGGATAGATTTTTTTCGAAGTTCATACGAGATCTGAAATTGAACTTGGAAAATATACTCCGTTATTTGTAAATGTACTAATGTACTTGATAGCACAAGAGGGCTTTGATAGTTACTCGTGAAAAACATGACTTCTTTGCAGCATCCCTGCATGCGTATGTGATTCCTGCTGGTCAGAGTACCAATTTAGGTACTCAAACTCCAGCGTTCTCCGTAACTGGGCAACAAACTGGCCAGCGATTATGGATAGAGGCATTGGTAGATGCCACCAACCAAACATCTGATTTCATAGTAGCATTGGAGGCTGTTGCAGGGAGCACCAAACTGACTGATATTGCAATCGACGATGTCACAATATCTCCAGAGCTTTGCATGTCAGGTACATTTAATTTTCTCCGGATCTTTAAAGAAAAACCGTGATTTTGAAGACTTTGAACGGTAGATCGTAGGAGTCTAGCATGCATGACAAAATTGTAGCATTCAGAACACAAGGATTAATGTCCAGATGTTGACCAGTTGACAACAGATGAAAAGTAAGGGCATTCAGACGGGTCATATCTTTTAGGATAAGTAGTTTTATAAAAACGTCTCACTTCTGTTTTTTATCTGCGCTGAAACCATGTACATGTACGTCTTTTACCGTCTTTGAACCAATCTCAATAATCCTCAACCTGCTTTGGGTATTCGTAAATTGAAAATTACATAGAAATTGTGGCACAGGACCACCTATATTGGCAACAGCTTCAAATTATGGTGTCTCCTAGACTTTTGACTCGATCAATTGAAACAACTAAGTCCAGTACTGGTGAGTTAGGTGACCTCAAAGATCACACTAATACCTCTAATGGTGCTGGCGTTTGTTTTATTTACGAAAGATACCGATCTTAGCTTCAGTTGCAACTTCGAGCAAGGCTATTGTGGATGGACACAGTCTACTGATGATGACGTTAATTTGGCTTTGGAGCGGGGACAAACATATTCATCTTCAACTGGACCCAGTTTTGATCACACCCTTGGCAGTAAGCTAGAATTTCTTCATACAAGGAGTGAAGACTTTGTCAAATGAATCACCACTCTGGTTATACATCAGACTACGTAATTTCTCAGTACAACAGCCCAGGTCTTTCGCAAATGATGTTTTATTTAGCAGACGTTTCCCTTAAACTAGCACAGAATCTAAAATATAGCGTCAAGAATTCTTATTCAGTTCAATAAATGGCGATAAGTTTTTCTTGGACCCTTTTATTCACCTTTCCTCTGTGTGTTAAGAAA
>NW_019091392.1:1806879-1829953 GCF_001949145.1 Acanthaster planci | reverse complement strand
AAAATTAATATTCGGCGTAGTTTTTATGGGTATAACTGAATGCAGATATGTGCACATGTATTCTGAAACTGTTCAAGCATCGCCAAGCTTAACTCCTGAATTCATAGATTCAATCAAATGAGTGCTGAGGTATTCAACATTTATGATATACGTTCCCTTTTTTGTACTCGCAGATACCGAAGCGCCTAATGTCACCTGTCCTAGCAGCATCCCTTCCATGAGTACAGACATGGGACTGTCAACTGCTGTGGTCATTTGGTCGCCACTGCCATCCGCTACTGATAACGTGGACGTGTTCGATTCCAGCAACATCACCTGTAAAGACGATGCAGGCAATGTTGTGGAATCCAATGGAACATATGCACTTGGTCCAACAACAGTGACATGCAATGCTACCGATATGGCAGGAAATCAGGGCTTTTGTAACTTTTCGATCACAGTAATAGGTTGGTGTTTCCTAATTACGCAGTTATCTCATATTTTCCCCGTTGTTTGATAAATCTGCTTAAATATTCTATAAACCCCTGTGAGAAAAGTACATTTCCAAGTGTGTGAAAACATCATATCCCTCATTCCATTTGTTGTGGCATATTTTTTGCCCGAATTCCTTAAAATATTTGCTCCCCTGAAGGTCTGAAATTTAATATAAAAGGTGAGTGTCTTGATCTATGCAGAAAGGAAAATATAAAGAGTAACAGACTGCAGATGGACTGCAGATTTTCTCGACGAGGGTTACAAACTTCACTGTGACAAAGATTTTGCTGATTTTTTTATCAAATTAATACAGGTGAAACACCTTGATCAGTTGACTCCATGGCATGTACCAATTAGTCGCACATAAAGACAGCTGTAACAGATAACTTCAACAATTGGTACGGTAAATGGTTGACAAAAGGTGAAAAGGCTGTTCTTGGGATTAACATCATCCCTAACACACATCCAAGCCATTATGGCAGGTCTACTGAAAATTGTTATATTGCTGTCATATATAACGTTGTGCTCATAACTTCAGTGCCCACAACATCAAGCTTATTGTGCCACGCCTTGCTACTTAATTGAACTGTGCTATTTTCCCACTTCATAGATGCCCTTGCGGCTTGATCTAGTACATGTATATGCTATTTTCCTACTTCATAGATGCTGAGGCTCCTGTTATTGACTATTGCCCACAAAGTGTGGTGAATGAGACATCTGAGGCAACATTCAGCTCGATATGGACTCCACCAAATGCAACTGACAATAGTGATCCTGCCAAAAATTTAACAATATTATCATCACATAACCCGGGTGATAACTTCACTGCGGGTACAATTACTGAAGTCGAATATATATTCATTGATACCTCAAACAATTCTGCCGTGTGCATCTTCAATGTGACACTCAGTGGTGAGTAAAGGTTTCCTTTTTTACAATTCAATAGTTGATTTTAAGAAAATATGTTGTGGCTATATTTTTAAGCTTTAGATATACATGTACCTTTTTACCAGCGACAATTGGATGTGTGTAAAGCTACTACCCCCCACAAAGCTTTTTCTTTCCATTCAAACAGACATTAAATTTTTCCTCTCTAGTTCTTCAGTTTTCAGTGTTATTATGACAACACATTTGAATTGAAAGTCAGGGCTTTCAGTTTGTCTCCTTGTCTTTTGGGGTTGGCAGACATCGGTGATCCTGTGTTTCTCACTTGCCCGGACAGACTGGTGTTTACACTTGCACAAGGACAAGATAGAATTCTTGTCAACTTTGCCATACCAATTGTTGAGGATAATTCTGGTGAGGTAATTGTCCCTGTCTCTGATCCACAACTGATGCTTCCTACCGACTTTTCTTATGGTGAGACGTCTATCCGCTACAATGCAACGGATTCTTCAGGAAATCGTGCAGTGCCCTGCGTCTTCACTGTGGCTGTACAGGGTATGAAGTCAATACAAAGAATTTTGATGTTGTACATTGTGCTGCAAATAACGCATGCATCAATTATTTCACTCTTTTATGTTATAGCTAAAGATTCATACATTCTTTCATTCTTTATACGAATACGTATCTTTCAATGCCGAAATGTTTCCGTAGAATGCCTTTAGTTTTACCAAAGACCCAAAATCTTAGCTTCCGTAAGTGCTGCAAAATTTTAATGGACTGAAAACTTGATACTTAACAATCACTGTTAAACCCTTCAGTACTTAGATTGCTGTGTTTTGAGACAAAATTTAACCCAACCATCTAATCAGAATACAGTGTCTAGTCTAATTGAACGTTTGGTACAGCTCATTTTGGGATATTTCTTGTGGAATCACTTCCAAGAGAGAGGACACGTCTAAAAGGTTCCTTATTTTGATGCAATTGTATTTAGTATGCGACGGATGTTAAAATGTATGAAAAAATTGACAAACATCTCAAACCTCAACAATTCATGAACATGAATTCAACAATTCATGTTCATTGCAAATATCGCTGTATAAAATTGAACTATCTTCACAGTTTCTGTATGTATTGGACAATAAGGGTCCATGTATTCTGGTTTTATAGAGATACCATGGTGTATTTTGTACTGGGCACATTGGCAGTTTGGGGGAGCATAGCAGAGACGATGCCCTCTGCAATAAAACAGCATTATTAGAAAGATAGTGAAAATAAGTAGTTTAGTTTTATTAATCCATTCCCTAGAATCTAAATTCTGCCCTTTTAAAATAGTCAAAAAAGGTAAATAAAAAAGAAAGTTCAAATTTCTCCCCCCCACAAAAAAAACTCTACCCTCCCCCAGAAGAAATAATTGTGCCCTCTCCCAGAAAAAAAAATACATCGGATCGACTGCGTATCTTTGTGTTTTGGTATGTTTGTCTTCCAGATGAAGAAGATCCCAAATTCACTGTCTGCCCTCAGTCCCCTGTAAGCCCCATCACCACGGACCCTAACAGCAACACGGCCAACTATAGTTGGGTGGCCCCTATGGCGACAGATAATGTGGCAGTCATGTCAGTGGACTCCTCCCACACAAGTCCAGCTGCACTTCCAATCAGGAATAATACCATCACTTACACAGCTACCGACCCTGCTGGAAATACTGGCGTTTGTGAATTCTACGTTACTATCATTGGTCAGTGCAAAAGGCTAACACTAAGCTCAATTTAGCTTGGTTATGGCATCAAGACCTCAATATTGGTACATTTATGTAGATAAAATTGGGGGTGATAATAAACGCATGTAATATTTGCCAGCTCTCCTCACAATTCGAATGTGTTCCTTTGAATGTCAAAAGGGTAATAATAAATCACAAAATACAAATAAATCACAAGTTTTCATTTTATAGTTGCAGTGTTAACTAATTCAAGCACGGTACACCCCGGTTTACTGAGAGCAGTTTGCAGATCATTCCGAAAGCTTAATTTGAGTCAGATAAAGCTAAGCCCTTGGCCGTCCGCTGGCTTATTGGACAGTAGTTATGGCTTGCAATGTGCCTGATTTGTGTCTTTTCGGTGGAAAATTCCATAAAAACATTTTAAAAAAATAAAAGCTCTGCATTGTTTATTTTAACAGACGTGGAACCCCCCGCTGTGTCCCGTTGTCCAGCTGATATCATCAATTCAACTGACCGTGGTTCGAGTAACGCCACAGTGTACTGGCAAGAGCCTATATTCTCAGACAATGATGGATTGTTTACCAACACAAGTACACATAGCCCAGGGGACCCTTTTGGAGTAGGGAACACCACCGTCACATACAATGTCACCGATGTATCTGGTAACTTGGCAAACTGCTCATTCCTGGTAACTATTAAAGGTATGGCTAACATTCCAACATATTCAGTTCAAACGCACTTCATTACATCTATATCGGGTTAAACCGTCATTTGAATGCAATCAGACTGTTAACCAATGTTCCAAGCTACACAAACAGTACTGCAAAGGTTATATATTACAAGCCTTACTTGATGGTGGTACCTTTTTACTGAACAGAATAATATCCCATTCGTTGCCTGTAAATTTCTGTCCAAACTCTCCCCTGGGTCAAATGCTGCGTGTGCCACTGAGTTGATTATCCTGTGAAAATTATTGATGGACCATTCTATAAATTCAGAGTCCAAACATTTGACATTTTTGTGTCCCTGTTACCTGACCTGTGTAATTTGACATAGAGATGTCACTGGAATTTATTTCAAACTAATTCTATTTTTGGCAGGTAATTGCTTTAATTTATTGCTCTTGGAAATCGGAGAACTGAACTTGCAAAATCCTGTGTCAGATGTGACGGGGACACGAAAAAAATTGGACCCCTAATTTATTTTCACCCTGATACTGGAAATTGTATCCAGGCAGTGGGATGGTTGCCTCCCCCACAACGTGCCTTGTGGGAAAAGAACCGGCACACGCGAATCTGCAGCCATGCACATACTTGTGGCTAGCACCTGTCGTAGGAGTTGGGCTGTGTCATCACGTGTCCTCACCAGTGTGTGTTTTAGTCCTTAAACTAGCATTCCAATCCCCAATATTTGTCAAATCTATGCAAACAATCTTTGTTGTCGTGGTATCTAATACCAGACCCAATGTGAACAAACGCACTGTCGGAGATAATTCGCACATGTCCATTCTGGATGGAGCTGATAAAAGTCTTCAATAATTTCGGGACTTCTTGTCATATGTAGTGTCAAATTAAGTAATTTGGAAGATCAATTTCATCTGTTCTAGCTTTTTTTCTTTTTCCACAGATAATGAGGTGCCTACATTCGTAAATTGCACCGAAGTGATACTGACTGGCACAGATCCAGGCAAAGCCACCAAAAATGTCACATGGGCCACACTGGATTACAGGGACAATGTTGGCATTGATAACATAGTCAGCAGCCACAAATCGGGTGACACCTTTGGCCTGGGGAACGTCACTGTGACCATCTCAGTCAGTGATGAAGCACAGAACACCGCCAACTGCTCGTTTGTTGTCACTGTCATTGGTGAGTTGACTTGAAGCTAAATGTTAAATTCCATGTCCAAAGTTACTTTGAGAAGACCATTGATCGATGTCATTGAATATAACAAGTTAACCTTGATGCTCTTAATGAGAGAGCCCTCATTCTTTGATCTTGTTTTAGCTTTACAAAAATCTTGAAACTCGGACTCACAGCTGCCAATTTTACAAACCTTGCCCCCATCTGTGACCTCAACTCTGCAATTAGCATCAGTTTCATTTCAAAGCTTTGAGTACATATACTTACCAACACAAAGTAAGAAGTGTCGGAAGAGCAAAATATGCAAATCATTTTTTATCCATTCATTTTTGTTAATGGGGAGGACAGCACCCGACATCTCAAGTGTAAGACTTGGGGAGGAGATATAAAGAAACATGGGAAGTATGTACATGTACAGTCAAACCTCGTTAATGAGAGGTCTTTTGGACTTGGCAAATTACCTTGTTTTAACAGGAACCCTGTCTTATGAGGAAAGAAATAAGTGAAAAAACAAAGGATTAGGACCCCAACAATTCCTAGTTATATGCAGAATCTTGTATTAACAGTGCTCTCATTAATTAACAAAGTTCGTCTGCACACAGTTGCTTTTTTTCTGGTTGGGTTAGGATATTCCCTGTGTTCTTAGAAACTTACGTGTAAATTTACATTTTTTTCATTCTGTTTATTGTGTCTGTGCATTGGTCTCTGCAGATGATGAACCTCCAAGTTTTAAAGCCTGTCCTGCTGATATCATCAACAGTACCGACGCTGGACTGAATTCATCTGTTGTCTACTGGCAAGAGCCAACGATCACAGACAATGTTGGGGTGGTTGCTAACTATAGATCCCACAGCCCAGGCGATGTCTTTCCTGTGGGGAACACCACAGTAATCTACAATGCCAGTGACAGTGCTGGTAACACGAACAACTGCTTATTTAGTGTCACTGTGGAAGGTGAGCTCTGCATATGTCCCATTGGTGCTTCGATAGTTGTCTAAAAGCAGGGATAAAACTGGAGTCAGGTCCTATGTAAGCTCATATTAGACCAAGAGCCGATTGTAAATGTTTTGTTTCTCTTTTACACATGATTTGTTTACTTGAGCCAGTATCGAGATTAAGGTTCATAACATCAGTGCCAAACCCTTTTCAACTTGAAATTGACGTATTTGCAACCACCAAGTGGTGTTGTATTCTGATTTGTGTCAGTCAAAATGATTTTTTCCAGAAATTTGGTTTTTCCAGTTTGTTGTTTATATATGATTAAATTCCACTATTCGAAAAAAGCTACATTCTGTTGCCACATTGTTATAGTGAAATGATTCATTTGTCAATTTAAAGTCCAGTTAGGTTAATTTTATCAAAGGTGCAAAGTGATTACTAAGTTTCTAGGTCAAAGCCATACATACCGGTGTTGTATTTGAGTTCATCAGAAGTCCATGCAAGTCCCTCTTCCATCACAAGTCCATGTAAGCCATTCACTTTACAGCCAATTCACAAGCTATTCACATGAGCTGTGACAAAAGTATTCTTTTGGCCTGTTATACTTATGACTGGCATGGTGAAGGGACTTGTGACTGGACTCATGATGGACTACTTTTAAAGATTGTATGCTGCATATGTACGCTCATACTCTATTCAAATCAAAATCAAGAGCTTGTCAACACATCTTGTTCAAGACACGTACGGTAATTCTCTCTTTATTCAGCCAATAATATATATATAATATTAGAGCTGTGTGAACTTTTTTTCCAGATGATGAGCCTCCAGATTTAGTGTGCCCTGTTTATGTTGTCAACAGCACTGATGCTAATCAGAATTCTTCCATTGTCTTCTGGCAAGAACCTAGATTCACTGACAATGTTGGCATCGTCAGTAATGAAAGCTCCCACCGTCCAGGGGATGTTTTTCCCCTCGGTAACGTCACGGTTACCTACTCAGTCAGTGACAAAGCTGGGAATGTGGCCAACTGCTCGTTTATTGTCAGTGTTGAAGGTGAGCCGCTAGCTAGTTCGTCGCTCGAGCAAATTAATTCAATGGAAGGGTGGGCATCGGGCAGTGTAGACTTATCCGCCACAAAGTGGAGCAGGATGATGTGTTCACTATACTTCGTAGTTTCATCATGACCGGCATTGTCATGATGATCTGAAATTTCTGGTGTTGTTTAAGCTTCTGCTTCGTGCATGAATGGAATGAAATGTACATGAGAATGCAATGGAAAACGCATCATTGACCCAGTCGTTGTACATAATTATTTAAAAATGTTAGAGGGATTACTGTGCAGCGGAAGATGTTGTTACCTTGGCAAAAATTATGTCAATTGTTTTAATCCTCATTTCTCTTTATAGTGAAGTTGATAAATTTGACCATGTGAAAAATCATGTATACTTCACAGAAAAGTCGTACCAGTCTGTCTTCAGAGGCGTGTACAGAAGGGGGTGTAGATCCTTTGGATTTCCTTTTACTGCACTTTCTGAAGCATGTTCATGCTAATTCATGCAGGTGGAAGCTTTGAATCCACGGTAGCTAAATCTTGGAATTCAGATAAATTTTTCTGTTTGATATCTCCTCTGTCTTCTCAGATAACGAAGCCCCAAATGTCATGAATTGCCCAGCTGATGTGGTCAATAGTACCATGGCCAACCAGAGTTCGGCTTTTGTTTACTGGCGGGAACCGTCCTTCTCTGACAATGTGGGCGTGTTCAGCCGTGACAATTCTCACAGTCCAGGGAATGTTTTCACATTTGGTAACACTACCGTAACCTATACTGCCAGTGATGCTGCCGGGAATGTCAGGAACTGCTCTTTCATTGTAATTGTTCAAGGTAATTAAAGTTTGATTGAAATTGTGAGACAGGGCTCATAAGGGGAAATTCGGGGGCGGGAAACAAGGCCATGCCCACCCCCCTTCTAAAATCATTTGCTTTGTTTCAGTTGTTTTTCTT
Organism: Acanthaster planci; assembly: GCF_001949145.1. The sequence goes on along the minus strand of NW_019091392.1, from coordinate 1,822,072 downwards.
CCCAAAGTGTGTAAAAAGCAAAAGGCCATTAAAGGTTATCTGAAAAAAGTTCAAATTGTTTTTAGCTCCCCCCCCAAAAAAAAAAGTTCGGCCACTTGATGTTTCTGTATCTGCCCTTGAAGACTCACTGTGCTCTGATTGAATAGGTGATGGCAAATTTAAGCATCCTGACCTTTAACAGATGGGATATATTTCCTTGGCAGCATCAGCTCTCAACTTGTCTGTGGAATTGGTTTATTTTCAGACAACGAAGCCCCTACTGTGTCAAACTGTCCAGAAGACCTAGTTAGTGATACTGATCCTGCCCTGGCTTCCTCCATTGTCTACTGGCAAGAACCAACCTTCTCCGACAATGTGGCCATAGTTGGTAACGAAAGTAGCCACAACCCAGGAGATGTGTTCTCTGTGGGTAACACAACCGTAATCTACTCCGTCAGCGACAGCTCCGGAAACACTCTCAACTGCTCGTTTTTTGTCACTGTCGAAGGTATGATGGACATGTCAGCTAGTCGATGTGAACTGTTTAGGCTTATACCTGCCAATTTTGTAGGTAAAGATGGCAGCATTGCACACAGTATTTAAGCAGTTGGCAAACGTAACTGTGAATAATGATTGAAAAATGAGAAGATGACACATGAAGTGACCATTATTCCATTCCATAAAGAATTCACAGTTTATTTTGCGTAGAAATAAGCATTGTGGTGTATTTTACATTGTGTAATGTATGGTGTCCTATAACAGAAATCTTGGCTTTGCAAAGTCACCAATCTTGAGAAACCTAGCAGTCACGTAGCCTTTGATATCTGTTGATCAGACCCTCTCTTGGAATGGTATTTTCCGCTGCAAAAAATATTCACAGTGTCATTACATGTAAACATGTCCTGTGCTATAATTTTCTTTCAGACACTGAGGCCCCAATGTTCAGCACCTGTTCAAGTGTGACAATTGAGGTAGATCCCGGACAAGCCACGTCCATGCAGGAGTGGATGTTTCCTGTTGCTACAGATAACGTGGCCGTGACAAGGAACAGTTCCACCCAGCAACGAGGTGGCAGTCTATCCCTAGGGGTTCATGAAGTGACATACGTTGTTTACGATGCTGCAGGAAATAATAACACCTGTGTGTTTGAGATCATTGTTGAAGGTAATCAATGCAGTCCAATCAATGATTGAAATCTTACTTGAGTCACCTCTGATACAAATGTATATGGTAGTAGTATTTGGAATGTTTTCAACACGTTGCTTTGGATGAAGCGTAGCATGTTACAGTGTGGTTATCTTTAAGCATAGGCATGGCTAACAGGATTAGACGTCAAATGCACCTCAACTTGCCTCTAGCTGGCCTGTCGCAAATCCCTAATTTGTTTTGTACACATCAAACAGAACCCAGGACGTCAGTGGAGGAACTGTATGGACTGTGTGTTTAACGTTGATGATCTTTGCCTCTGTGCATGACCTGCCCTAGCAGCATGTCCTGAATTGTTGAAAATACAGACTGTTAAAAGATGCCAAGCTTCATTGAGAAATATCATACAAGTACTTTCAAATGAATCTGGGGCTTTGAATTTGTGGAGGTTGGCTGTATATCAAAAGTTTTCCAGTGTACCTAGCCTTCTTGTTTGAATGTCTAAAGTTTGAGCCAAAAAAAATACCTTCCACAAATTATCAAAGTTTTGCCACAACTGTTTTCCCAAGCCAAAATGAAACCCCAGTGTCCCTTTCCACGGTTGAAGGTGTCAGTAAAAAGTCTTGTTCCCCCTTTTTTCTCTTCTGCAGACAATGAGATGCCTAACATCACAAACTGCCCCATGGATGTCACTCTAAACACAACTAGAGGCAGACCAGTAGTAACCTACAGTTTCCCCACACCTGTCTGCATAGACAACGCCGGATCTGTGACTGTTACCACGTCCAAGTTGGATGATGAATACAGCATTGACGACACCACAGTGATCATAGCCTGCTTGGACGAGGCAGGGAACACTGACACTTGCACCTTTACTGTAACCGTCCAAGGTACATTTTATGAAAACAATCTCCTTTCCAGCAGGAAGTTTTGTCCATATTACAAATTAAGTAAGGAAAGCCAGAGATACCTGTAGTCAATCGAAACCATTGGGCCACTCAGAATAGTAAGATCATTTTCTGCTCTGATACGGGCCATTTTCCCCACTGACTTGATTGATAGCTCCAGGCAGCTTTGATCATGTCGAAGCTCCTTAACCCTAGCTGATTAAAAAGTGAATAAAAACTGAACAGTCTAAACTAAGGTGGGCAGGACTCAATCTGGCCAGGCCTCCTCTATTGCAAAGAAGTTAAGAGCTAACAAAGGAGGTCAAATTAAGAGGAGCAACTGTGCCAAATGTATTTAGAAAATCCTAATCAAACTGGCTTGATTTCTAGCACAGCTGGATTGAACTTTCATCACTTTGGTGTAACTTTGGCAACCAGATTGCTCAAGTAATTTTGTCCTTGTCATAAATCCCTTTGTTGGCACCACAGATGTAGAGTCTCCTCGACTGCTGATGTGCCCTACCAACGTGGAAGCCTTTGCAGATCCAGGTATGAATGTAAGTATCTCCTGGACTCCACCCACGGCCGAAGACAACTCTGGGTGGGTAACAGTCTCATCCACTCACAGACCGGGGGATGGATTCATGAATGGCACGCACACTGTGATTTACACTGCGAAGGACCCATCTGGAAACATGGTCAGCTGTAACTTCAGTATCACTGTATATGGTAAGTAACGAATGCTTTGGGCGGTCTTTTAAAAGCTACTTGTAAACGTTTTAGGTTGAAAACGTCACTTTTTAGTTTATAGCAAATCACAAAATGAGTACCAGTACCTTGAAGCAATCCCTGTTTTTGTATACATTCCGAAAATTCCTCTTTCCACTATAGTATTCATAGTTAGTGACGAGGTCTTTTTCAATACCATGAGCCACTCCTTGGGCACGTACATTTACGCAGACTTGTGGTATTAGCAGAATTCCATGTAGTAACAAAGATTAATATTTTATGGGAATGCTTACACCGATACAAATGCTCAAATGTTGCACAGCTCAGGGTTTTACTGCCCGATCAAACTGTGAGGAGACCCACCTCCGTATTTAGATAACCTCCTCAACCTTTCCTTGGTCAATATTTAAACATTAAAGAAAAACAAATAAATCTGAGAATTGTATTTGTTGTTTGTAATATGAAACTTGTAAGTGTTCTACAATTTTGTCATACTTTAATTTTTGTCAACTCAACCCCCCCCCACCGGACATGGTTTCATTTTTAGAGTTTGCAGTTTTGGAATCAGGTATCCTTGTACCCATAGTTATTGTGAAGATCATAGCAAAAGGTGGAAGTAAGTTTTTGCAACTCGTCCACGCCCACTCTTCACTACGAAGCTGCTGTGGGAATTGTCCGTATTAAACAAAGGGCATCTCTTTCCCTGAGTGTCACAATAGTGTAAAGATCGTCATCTCAAATGCAGATGATGAGGAATTGTTGGTACGCGATCTCAAAAGATGTTTTATTTCAATTTTTTCCCAATAGTTTTCCTGCAATTAATGCATAGAAAAGGGTGCAGGCCTTTCTAAACTTCTTGATCAAAATTTCACCAAAGTAGTTTTGGGTAATAAGTTGGACAAAATGGAATAAGGTACCTGTAATCAACAGTGGGGTTTCGAGTACCCAGGTACTTGGCACGGACCCATTTTGTACAATGCTCTTGTGAGTACAAGATGGAAAGTATATGGAGATAGGTGCGTGGGGCAAGTACTGTACGGGGTGGTATAGATTGCAATAAGCTAACGCAGTGTGAAGTCGGTACTCCGAAAGTGTGGACACATTGGTAGGATTGTGCACACATAATTGAAAATTGTGAACGTTCAACCAATACAAGGGACCAGGTTTCATAAGAATATAATTTTTTATGTAGTGTCAGAAAAGTGTTTAAGATCAACCAGCCAGTACTATATGAACCATGATGGGCTCTCAGCCAGTAGGACTGGCTTAACTGTCTTTGGTATTATTTTATGAATGTCTGTTAACGCCTCCTGTTACTACTTGTCTGTGTAAATTGACCTATGATAGTGTAGATTTTGTGCTGCATACTTCTCGTCTCGATGGATTGTTGCAACACTGAAGTTTAATAATTCTGTTTTCCCACAGCTAGCGACAAAGTTGCCCCAATGGTTGTCCAGTGTCCCAATGACACCACAGTGTCAGCTGACCCTGGTGTAAACTTTACTGTTGTCACGTGGCCGCCCATTGTCATCAACGACAATGTTGGCGTGACAGCTCTTGATAGGCCTATGTCATATCCAAATGGGTCGGTATTCTACATCGGTTCTGTCACTGTCAGTTACAGAGCTTCAGATCTTGCTGGTAACAAAGGAAGTTGTAACTTCACGGTGACTGTTGTAGGTAAGATTTATGGGTGCGATTATACAGGTAAATAGTGTAGGCAGGTGTTTGCATAACTTTACCAGGCTGAGGACAGTGAATATTGTAGTATTGCAAGGTCTTTCCTTCTTCCATTGTCACTGACTTTCATGCCAAAAACCGCACTCAGAGATTGATGAGAAACTGTGTTCAATCCATAAAGTTTAGGTACTGTTTTAAACAAACTCAATTATCTGCTCAGTTAGTGAAGTCAATTTCAAACCATTTTCTGTATCTACAGCATTTAGACTGCAGCATCCTTTCAATTAGAAACTACGTGAAAATACTGAGCCTCTTTTTCAGAACTAGTTGCTTGCATTTTTCTTTCTTGTCTGAACATAAAACAAACAAGCAGTAACATCTGAATAAATTTGATAATACTTAGATACTGAGGCACCTGTTCTCACCAACTGCTCTGGCGACATAGTAACATTCACTGAGCTGAATTCAAATGGAACCATCAGTGTCAGCTGGGATGATCCCGTTGTCATGGAAAATGATGTCTACTCCGTCACACAAACTCCTTCCCCTGGTCATTTTTACTCGGTGGGAAATACAACCGTCACTTACTTTGTCGAGGATAGCAGTGGTCTCAATGACACCTGCGAGTTCCTTGTCACAGTTCTAGGTAAGCAATGATGTCGGACTATTTTGAGGGTATTATGTAATTCAGTCATGGTTTCCCATGAATGATATCTTGCAACTGCTCAACTTTTTGTGTATATTGCATCCATGTGATAGAGATAACCCAGGAAATAAGTGCATCAATGAAGACCCTGCATTTACGCGCAGTTAAATAAAAGTGATGACCATTTGGCATGTACATTATGTTGGTTTTAAATCAACTCTTACCTTGCGCATCAAGCATCGCCTCATACAAAGTCAGAATCTCCCGATGATCTGAACCAATGTCATGGCTTGTTATGACCACAGAATTGTACTTTTATAATCACATTGTTGTTTTTGAAATGCAGTACCTGCATGGTCATTTATACAAAATGTGGCTTGAAAAAAGAAAGATGTTCCGACCGGCATGTTTTTTCCCAGACAACCAACCTCCAATGTTCAGCAATTGTCCCTCTGATATGGAGAGTCCCACCGATGCTGGTGCTGCCAATGCTACCGTTGTCTGGACTGAACCAGATGCTAACGACAATGTTGCTGTCATAAGTGTCACTAACAGTTCTGCTCCTGGGACAGTTGTGGGTCTTGGTGATACCCTTCAGGTTGTGTACATTGCGTACGACGCTGCTGGGCTTAATGACACTTGTCTGTTTGAGATCACTGTTGTAGGTGGGTACATTGATGAGAAACATCACGTTGAGTATAAGATGCAGTTTTCAGTCTTAGCGTGGCAGCCATCTGTGATGGGCCTGTCGTTACTTCACAGGGATATATAGGCATGAGTTAATTGGCCTTTATTTAGTGCATTCACTGATAATTCAGTGAATGATGAAAACACCAAAAAGATGTCCACAGTATACAAAAGCAGTATAGATAATTCATCTAATTAATCAGTTCACTTCATACCAGCCAAACGAAAAGCCCAGATAAATCGTGAACCTGTCCTAAAACAACAATCCTTCCCTGGCAATGAATTTTCCTTAAATGTTAAAAGTTACTTTGAAATACAAAAGGTAGTAAAAATACGTCTCTCATTCAGGTTGAATATTTGTGAATCTTCCCAATTTATGATGTGAAAGTGTCAGTCATCTGTTTGTACCACTTTGCTTTTCTTAATTACTGATAGATGAAGAAGACCCAGACATTAAAAGCTGTCCTGCTGATGTCATCGTCAATGCAACGGCTGGTACATCCAGTGCTAAAGTTTTCTGGGACGAACCCACAGCCACAGACAACTCTGGCACCGTGACGTTAACCGCAGCTATCAGACCAGGCAATGTATTCGACATAGGAAAAATGACCACCACCTACATTGCTTTAGATGAGGCTGGTAACACGGACCAGTGTACATTCCAGATCATTGTCCAAGGTGTGCAGTTCAGTGTAACATTGTTAATTTATTCTCCACTGATATGCTTGATTACTACGCAAAGAGGTCAGTTGCCCGCAGTTGCATTCGGCCACTTATTACCAAAAAAATTTACATTTTAGGCTTTCAAAAGAGCCTACGATCTGGTGGCAGGCAGCACCATGTAACTCTCTGTCTGTAAATTAATTTGCCTCAGCAGAGAGAGGCAGACAGTATTAGTATTGCCCAATGATATGCAGTCATAGGGAAGGCAAGCACACACACAGTTGGTCAGTAGGGTTTGATCGTGTTCAGCTTTCCCGACTCCATTCAGTTGTCAGATCAAGCTCATATAAACACAAACACAATTGCACATTATTGGCAAGTAATGATGTCTGTCTGGATTGCCTTCACGAAATACTTTTAGGTAGCATTTTGTTTCAGTTTGGGAAAATGATGTCCTCATCACCTCAATTCTGCGACTGTCTTTGTCTTCAGGTCATGTGCACTACTGACAATTATTATAAACAAAAGGAAACCAGCCTTTATGTATTCCTGTACGTTGGCTGGCAATGTTAGGTACATTTACGGTAACAAATATGTTCGGTTTTCTTGTAGATGTGGAAGATCCTATGCTAACGATGTGCCCAACAGACATTAACATCTACACACCCCCGGGCACAAACATATCTATCACGTGGACACAACCAAGAGTTGTAGACAATTCTGGTGATGTAACTCTCTCCTCAAACTTCAACCCTGGGGATAAGTTTGCAAATGGCACGTACCTTGTGATCTACACAGCTGTGGATCCGTCTGGCAATTCTGATAACTGTTCTTTTATCATCCAAGTGAATTGTAAGTGAACAGTTTTTTAAAATAAATATTGGGTTTAATGTGGAAACTTTATTTCTAGGTATACAGACTGAAGAATACCACTTTGTTGCCCTAACAAAGGTTCACTTTTTACGAATTTGGTCTCGAGATTCACACCCCACCTCAATTTTAGTGTACTTCCATTGTCTGCTTAAAGACACACCAAATGGTTGAATTCACATTAAACAAGAGGTCCTTATTCAGTTCCTACAGTGCTCAGCAAGCAGGGAAAAGCCTTCTACAATGGCGCTGTTTATACGATCACTGATTCATATTGACCAATAAATCTGTTCAGCCAGTCCATTCTAATAAATTCTCCTGTTGGCTCTGTCTTCAAACTGTCCCATCTGTGCAGAAGAATGTGTCCAGAAAGCTTGTTCAGACAGGTTCATGCCTCTCGGCTATCAGAAAGAGTACTCAAGACTGCAAGTCATCCTGCATTGCTGTTATCTTATGTGGATGGAAGTATTTGTGTGGCCCAAACAGTTCAGTTTGTTTTATGTGTCTTTAGTTCAGTTGAATATGCAGAGACCAAGTTCTACAGGTCATACATCTATTTAATCATTTTTTTCTCTGTCTGTGAATATTTCAGCTACGGATACCAACCCACCAATGATCTCCTGCCCTTCAGATGTAATGGTTCCCGCCGATAATGGCACCAATTCCACCACTGTAACATGGCCCCCACCACCATACATGGACAATCACAGAGTGGTATCAGTGAACGTATCTAAGGCAAATGGCAGTTTGTTCTACCTTGGAACCAAAGTGGTGGTTTACACAGTCTATGATGTTGCTGGAAACAATGATTCCTGTAGCTTCAATGTCACGGTTCTAGGTAAATATTAAGTTGATTTAGACTTTATTGAATACATCCTGCATATCTTTAGCAAATATACATCACGACGTGAGCATCAGGGTGTTTGTCTCCTTAAATCCTAAACTTGAGGTTATTTTACACATATGTTACTGAAAGAAAAGGTTCACCTTCTTTGCTTACAAGAAACGTCTTCCCTCCTCAAGCATTGATGTGGAACTGACAAAAGGAGGAGAACTTTTATTCATTTCTGTTCTCTCCCCACAGACATGCAAATTCCTATTATTATGAATTGCCCTGGTGATGTCAACGAGACGACAGCTCCAGGCCAGCCCACTGTCAATATCTCTTGGACTGAGCCAACAGTGTCTGACAATTCTGGGTCTTTCAACATTGACCAGTCTCACTCTCCCCCCTCGATATTTCCCGTTGGACCAACCAAAGTAGTCTACCTTGTTAACGACAGTTCATCGAATTTAGCCATGTGTGCCTTCAATGTAACAGTCACTGGTAGGCATCCATTCAATAGCAGTATATTTCTTCCCTAAAAGCAAATTTTTAATAGAATGTTTTAGACATTTTCGAGGTAAGAGGCATTTCATTATTTCATTTTTGTTGAAATAAAGAAAATGCTGTGCTGAAGTTGATATTGTGAAAACTTCCCCAAAGTTTGGTCGAGTGTCGATTGTTCGACAACCCGGGGGGTTGTTTTTGTAGTTGCATCATTTACCTATCTGTACTAGGGACATGGGGTGTACAGTCCTGAAGGAAAGGGCTTTAAACTGATTCAGAAGACCGTTGGAATTGAAAGTGAAAATGAGCATGGTTAACATTGGGATGGCTTGCAGATGCCTGGGGCTTGGGCTTTACAGCTCAAAGTGCCGAAATGCTTAGTGTGATTTACATGTACTTCTCATAAAGTGCACAATTAACTGCAGTGGGTAGTTCCTTTGCTGATGATTGTAAATCACTGTTGAATAGACCTACTCACAATAGTTTATTTGATTTCTTTGCAGATGACGAGAGCCCAGTGTTTAATTGTCCTTTGAATGTCACCAATTCCACTTTGCCCGGCCGGTACGTGGGCACCTTCTTCATTACTCTTGTGGCTACTGATAACGTCAAAGTGACGTACAGCAACTCCACCCACCAGCCTGGTGATGAACTTGATGTGGGTAACACCACTATTGAGTTCTATGCTCGAGATGCAGCTGGCAATGAAGCTGTCTGCCAATTCACTGTCACCATCAAAGGTATTGTAACGAAATGATTCTTTGGCATTCCATAGTTCTGTTTGACTTGGCGCGCCATACATCTTGTGGTGCATACTATTTTTAGAAACTCGTATATAAAGCACGCGCGTCGCGTTGCAGAGCTAGAGCTTGTAGAGACGCCGACCCGAGACGAGCTGGGTGGAGAGCATGCTGTTGTGGGAGACTACGCTTCAGTACCGACGGCCAGTTGGAATAATCTCCATAGCCATTTAAAACACGAGCTAAACACACGCTTCAGTACCGACGGCCAGTTGGGGCAGGCTGAGGCCACAGACGTGTGTCTGGCTCGTGTTTTAAATGGCTATGGAGATTATTCCGTAGTAACTTTTGTTAAGTTTTGTTATTTCCGCAAGTATGGAACAGTTCAGATCCTTCGTTACTCTCTATTGTGATCGAGATTCGTATGTCTTATCAACAATTGCGATTTGAAGACAATTAGTGTCAGAATGTCAACGTGGGCTGGTTGTTGTTCTTTTGGGACTTATCAAAGACTCCAAGCACAAGGATATATGTAAGATTCCCCAACTTTAATTTCCTGAAGTTGTTTTTGGAAAAAATGTCATTACAGAGTAGGTTTTGTTGACACTGTGTCGTCTAAGGAATTCCCTTCCCGTAAGTTATTCCCTTCCCTTAACCCTAACTGTCCCAAATCCTCCAATCTCAATACAATTTTACATACACCCTAGGGGGTTAGGGTTAAAGAATCCAATCCCCTTGAACTCCTTTCCAACTCATTACCCCTTAAATCCCGAGGACTGACAACTGCCTCACTGGTCTGGAGAGTGGAGCTCTCAGGAGGATCGATATCTGCCTTCAGGAGAGCCAAGGGGGTCGTCTTAGGAATTCCCTTCCTTTAAGGAATTCCCTTTCCTTAAAACCTCCTTGCCTTGGGTAATCCACTTTGTTTTAGGAACTCCTTTCCCTTTGCTGTTCACCCCTAATATATCATTAATTAAGGTCAATCGAGTCTAATTAAAAAGAAATAACAGAAATTTTCTCAGGAGAGGAGTTGGTGTGCCCTCGCCTGTTATTTATTTAGTACTTGTCATTCCATTTCCGTCCTGTACGTTGTCCGTTTGGGAACAGTGTTACGTGCGGCGACAGAGTCTCCAAACGAATTATCGCCCCAGGACAATCTGAACTGCCACTCGTCCGGACGTGTTCTTATAGACTGTCACGGTCTTCGACACGGAGCTCGGGTGTCGCCACGGTGTCGAAGTCAGTTGCTCGGTGCCTTAATAATTCAGGTTTTAAAACAGTAGCGAGGTTTGTTAGGACATTCAGTGAATGAGAAATTGCTTATCAGCGGCAGTCATTCTGATATAATTCATGCAATGATGCAATCAAGATCAAACAAAAGAAGACGTGTATGAAATCACATTATATATGTGTATGATTTTAGGAAAACAATGACATAGTTGTAGATGAGTCCATAAGAAGTCAAATCACTAGATGAAAGAGATTAGGAATAATAAAGTAGTATTACCTTCATCATGGTTTGCTTGAATAACTTGTGACTTGACTTGAGACCGGGAGGGTGGGAGATGTATGTATGAGGTGTGCGAGAACTTGAGATGAACTCAATACAGGATTTGGGCTTTCCAAAGTCTGGGGATGAGAAAGAATTTTCAAAGAGAAGTGTTGAACAAGGAAGTGACAAATTTGAACCGTTAGCTTGGCTCTGAACACTGCACACCTTGCATTGATCCATGATGGTTCGCAGCTGAAATCGTAAACGGATTCTCCTGTTGGCCTAAAATGTTTGAGGTGGCTGCTCCAGTGTACCCTCAAGACTTTCCACTTTTTCGATTGGACTTTACAGTAACATTTGATAGATTTTGTAGCTTTCATTGTGTTCATAGAATACAGGTAATAGCCATTTCAATTTCTTACAGAAGTGAAGTCTTCTTTTTTTCTTTGCAGACGACGAGAACCCCCAGATCATCAACTGTTCATCAGATATTTATACCAATACCAGTCAGGGTTCCAATATGGCATTTGTGGAGTGGACTAAACCAGTGGCAGTGGATAATTCTGGCATGGTGACACTGACCAATGACAGTAATGATAGCAGCATGTACCCAATCGGTTCCACTGTCATCAAGTACAATGCTTCGGACTCATCAGGCAATTTGGAGACTTGCCAGTTCACTGTTTTTGTCAGTGGTATGTGATATTTGATATTATGTGTTTTTGTTCTGCCATTACTTTACCACAAACTAATTTTGGTATAGATTTTCATGATGAAAAGTTAGTAGGTTACACTGGAAAATAAGAGTGCATTGCTTCATTTTCAGACTTTGAAGATCCACAAGTCACCTGTCCACCAAACATTGAGGCCTTTGCAGACAACGGCACAAATGTTCGCCTCAACTGGACAATGCCAACGGCCACTGATAACTCAGGCATGGTTACTCTGAACTTCACCCATCAGCTTAACTCGGAGTTTCCTCTGGGTACCACTTATATCACTGCCACAGCGTCTGACCTGTCTGGAAATTCAGCAAGCTGCACATTCACTGCCACTATCTATCGTAAGTTTGTTTTATTCAGTGGTTAACTTGGTGCTCTGGTTCAGAAATGTGCTGAAGGAGAATTTTATTTGGGTTTACATCTGTGAGTGTTTAGAGTGAATTCATGGCAAATCTTTCTAGAATTACATCGGAATAGAATAAAATCATGTCTCGCTCATCTTAAAGAGATTTTAGATTGAAAAGATAAAAAATTAAGATTCAGAAAAAAAAGTTGCATTCCTTCCCTTCCAAAGATTTCAATGTACGATTGTAGCAGGTGTTGGTTATGTTTCTTCTACATGCAGCAACCGACGTTGAGATGCCGATGATCATATGTCCTCCAGATGTCTCTGGGCTGACTGACCAATGGATGAATTCAACCAACCTGACGTGGATAGTCCCCCAGTATCGAGATAATCAGGAGATTGTTGTGTTTAATGTCAGTCATCAAAATGGCAGTCGTTTCACCATTGGTACCACCGTGGTTACCTACTTCATTGCTGATCGTGCAGGAAACAATGCCTCTTGCTCTTTCAATGTGACAGTCGTAGGTGAGCCAACAAAACGACAAACCTGTCTAAATCATAATCGTCCTCAAGCATCCAACAGTTGAAATATATATTCTACCCGGACGCTCCAGCAAAACATATTTCCGAAATGTTTTGTGCTTGAATGGATATTAAGTTCCTCGCGAAGACTTACAAATCATGGCCTTAAGACTGCCACTGTTGTAATAAAATTACCACCAGTCTTTTGCAAGGAACCGAGTCTTTACATACAAAGGCATTACTTTTCATCTCATTATTTTGAGGCTTGGTACATTCGATTCACTTCCAACATCACATGCAAAGGCACAAGGCTATTTAAACATGAAGAAAACGTGTTGAGAAAATGTTTTGATCCAAATGCATGTCTGTGTCCAGGAATCACATTGTGCATCTTCAAATATGCAACTTAACCACAAAATCGTTCTCATTAATTGCATTCAGATGCAGAAAAGCCAGTGTTCTTGGATTGTCCCTCTGATGTCTTTATCATGAATAACGAGTCCCGAGTTGTCAACTTCACCCAGCCAGAAGTCACAGACAATTCTGGGGGACCGGTGAATGTCACCAGCAACTACCCGTCTGGAACCCAGTTCCCTTTCAGTGACACAATTGTTATATTCACCGCTGAGGACAAGAGTGGAAACAGGGCCACCTGCAATTTCACAGTATCTGTTGATGGTTAGCAATGACATTGTACACTGCAAATCCATTGAATCATTAAACTCAAATTCGAACTTGGGACTGTATTATGTCAACCCTCGTAGTTTGTATTTCTCCAATTTTAAAGTCATTTTTTCACCCACTCCAGGTAATAGCAGTGAAGCACGGAATAAGTTATGTGTTGGTCTATATAGGACCCATTTGTATTTTCCACATTATATAGACCTAGTTTGTGACAGCCTACCAATAAAGTATCAATATTATCACAACAATTTTCTTTGTGTTACCGAACAGATTCCGAGGCTCCTGTGCTGCTGAACTGTTCCTCCAACATTGACCTGTACCTATATAATGACAGTGCTAATGCAACAGCCAACTGGACTGAACCAATGTTCTCTGACAATTCTGGCGTCTTCATGGTGGATCAGGAGTTTTTTCCTGGAGACCAGTTTCCAGTTGGCGTCAATGAAATTGTGATCAGTGCTACTGATGAGGCAGGCAACATGGTGGCCTGTGTTTTTAATGTCACCGTTATTGGTGAGTTAGGCTGGTTTGATATACAAGATGCACGAACCATCTGTCAATTTGAGTTGAAGGTCACTGTGTTGGCTTGTTTTTCATAGTACAGTAATAAATGCAAAATGTCTGAAGGACTACTTGCAGTTTCTTGAAAATCTGACCTACTGAGAAATTGAGCAACCAATATGGAAAGAAGTAGTTAAGATTTGATAATATTTTTGCATTTTCAAAATGTTGGCAACCACAGAAACTTGTGTCGTGCTTACACGTGTCCCTCCTTTTAGATTTGTCGCCTCCTGTTATAGTCAGTTGCCCAGGCAATATGAGCACCAACACCGATCCCAATAAGCCAACAGCCAATGTGTCATGGCCACTAGCCCAGGTACTTGACAACGTTGAGGTGGCCTCTGTCATTGTGACCCAGGAACCAGGCACTGCCTTTCCTATTGGAACCACCCTGGTGACTTATACTGCTACAGACTCCTCGGGGAACACCGATCAGAACGATTGCAGATTCTACATCCACGTATCAGGTAATCATCATCAATATCTCAGAATATCTCTGCTTGCAGCAAGGCGACCTTTTACTCCAGAGGGTTATTAATGAAATTTTCCCCCCGGAATCTTCTGAACCCCTGACATTTGATATATTCCTTTTACAAATCTATCCACTTTGCATTCTTTCAAAACTTTGATTCTGGTCATGTCAGATAATTTCATTTGTAATTTTCCAGATATATCAGAAGGCAAGTTGTAGTTATCATTATTGGTAAGGGAGTAACCTCGTGTTAATCGTTGTGCAACTCCTGTTGACCACCATATTTCTTTGCTTTGCAACCTTTACCTCATGTAATCAGTCTATGGACTTAGTGCAACTGTTGCAGTATTTTGCTTGGTGATGAAAGAGGTTGATTTAACCTGAGAAACCAGAAAAAATTTTGTCTCGTAACCTTTATGCATATCAGAGTCATATGATAAGTAGTAACATTTGTTTAATATTAGTAAGCTTGTTTGGAGCCATGTTGTCTTTTTAAGTAACATCGCCAAATTGTAATCCCCATCTGCTATGTCTTCACAGATAATGAGGCTCCGATGTTTGTAAATTGTCCCAGTCACATGATGTTTTCTACGGACGTCGGTGTTGGTGAAGCCACTGTCAGCTGGACAGTTCCAATGGCCACTGACAATGTAAATGTGACCTTCTTTGAAGCATCTCACCGGCCTGGGGACAATTTCTCGCTGGGACCGACAGAAGTGACCTACAGGATTGCTGACAGCGCCGGCAATAATAACACATGCTCTTTTATCATTACAATTAACGGTGAGGAGCGCAGGCTCTAAATTGCCAGGAGAATAAATCACTCAAGCAGTACTCCAGAAAACTCTACTTGACCCATTCATAATTTTTTTGTTGTAACTTGAAAAGTTAACTTGGTTTGACATTAATGCTTTATACAGTAGATTTTCCTCACTGAAGGGGTGTTTGCAGACGAGCCAAACTGTTGTGAAATATCACCTCCTCTACAGTTGATCTTTATTCATTTAACTTTTTCGTGCTTTTTGAGTAGAAAGGTA
>NW_019091392.1:1777897-1796669 GCF_001949145.1 Acanthaster planci | reverse complement strand
ATCATTATAAACCAAGAATCGCCATACTGTTTTTGCACACTTTGTTACGTTCAATGTATAACACGTACAGCAGATTCTTTTTAGATAAGATAACGATAAAAATGGACAGGAAGTGACTGGTTTTGACTGAAAAAAGTCTTAAATACCAAAAAAGGGCCAAAGTATTATCTAAGCCTTTGTTTTTAATCAAAACTGCCATTTTAATGCAAGAAAAGTTATATCAGCTAACAAGCTTCATTTTCAACCCAAGTGCTGAATGATGGTTTATGACTCCGGAATTATTTTAGTATATTCTCACTTTTATTTACTGCATCAGGTTTGACCACATGTCAGCAGACGTCTTGTCAGAATGGAGGCAGTTGTGTCCCGCAAGAAAACTCCTTCGTTTGCATGTGTACGTTATTCTGGACAGGAGACTACTGTGAAACAGGTATGCATAATCCTTGGTGTCAATAGCTAGTCAGCGTTGTTAAGTTTTGATTATTGAGGGCACACACGAGGGAGGCAATGTAGACTGGCAAAATTTGCTGTGCCAGGTTTCTTTCCTAATCAAAATCCTTAAATTATCGCATTGCTAGACATCAATGAATGTGTGGAGAACAACCCGTGTGCTGCTGACCGCATCTGTATCAACTTGCAAGGAAGCTACTTGTGTGGATGTCAAGCCGGCTTCTTTCTTGTTGGAGACACCTGCCTAGGTGAGCATGTGCTTGATGGCCAAGTGTCATGCAATAAACAATTGTCTAATTGTGATCTGTTCTCAAAGATCTGACCTTCTGGAGTGATTTTCCTATCAATGATGCCATTGGATATTTGTACGATTCTGCTGTTAAATCCCTCAGTCTCTCTTTGCATCAGTAGAATGGATCTCCTCCGTCGGATATTCATTTGCCAATGATTTTCCACCGTAATTTATTATTCAGCCACATCGGAATTCAGTGGGTCATTTGCCATCACGCGCATTGGTAGTTCAGAGGCTATATTTACCCGGGATCTTGAAGACCCAACATCGGACCAGTACCAGAGAATAGCTGGAGATGTCATCGGTGTGGTAAGGCAGAGAGTTGTGCCTTGTTTTTATTTCTTCCACAGTGGACGGAAAATGATATTATTGAGTTTAAGTCGTAATTTTCTAAAACGTCTGCTCAGAAAATATTAGAGAATCAGAATAAAATTTTCGCATGTAGCGAAAACGAAAGCCATTTCTTTACTGCACATGGCTTGTCTTTACCAAACACTTCCCTCTAGGAATATCAAAAGTATAATAATGTAAAAATATAAACAATATAGAAAATTTGTATCCTGAAATCATTCCCTCAGAAATCAGGAACCACCTAACAATGAGTTAGAAGTCCACATTTTCTGGGCTTTTCACTGGCCCCTTCCACTAAATGATATACACTATATGACTTCATCCTTCCAATAATTTACTTGTATTTTTCTCCACCGTAGCTGGACAGTATCTTTGCAGACGAGAGCTCCTACATCGAATCTCATGTTGTTAGCATGTCCAGTGGTAGTATCAGGGTCCAATACGTCCTTGTCTTCACTGAGGACACCAACGTGACCGAAGATGTGGTTACCAACCAAATGAGAGCGAGTATTGCTGCAGACGGCGAGATTGCAAGCAGCACCCTCTATATCAGACTGTCGTCCCTGTCTGTTGCTAGGCGTAAGTCACATTGTGTTAGATCATAGTCATAGCGTGTCCATATTGTGAATTTCACAGGTTAAGAGAGAGTAATGGAGGGCGGGACCTTTTCTTTGCAATGTAAACAGGTAGGAGAAATTATGATGATCCCGATTCCATCTCAAACCCAGATGAGAACAATCTCACTACTTCCCCTCCATTTATTTCCAGATAAATTCTGAAACGGATTTTCACGCAGCGGAAAAATCTACCTATACCATGGAGGAAATTCACTGAATGTCTTTTCTTTGATGTTCTAGATGTATGTCCAGCTGGTTATTGTAAGAATGGCGGCACCTGTTCACCAGATCCTGTGACATATGAGAGCACGTGCATGTAAGGCTGTGGGTTTTATATTGTTGAGCATTGATGAGGAAGGAAGGGCAAAGTTAGATTTGGTTGGGTTTGGGTAGAATAAATTTGGCAAATGACATTGCCTTGGACGTTTGCTTAATTCGAATTTGTATTCGTATGTTGAGCCCAAACTGGTTGGCAGTTTTCTTTTGGTTTCCGTAGGTTACGTTCAAGCGAGCTACTCGTTAACACTAGTATACTCCTTCAGTGTGTTTGCGCAGTTACACTTGTTAACACAAGTAGGATGTGTGTCCATTACACTCGAGTGCAGGAGTGTACTCTCCCTATAGCGAGACTATGCTCGCCCTAACCTTTGGGTCGTACTCCAGCCATTCGAGTGCTTAGGAGTATACTCGTGCTAACACGACTAGCTGGCTCGAATGCACACATTTGGTTTCCATTGGGTGTCCATTTGGTTTTCATTGGGTGTTCATTTTACGGTGGCTGATCTCCGCCAGTACGCTTTTTTATTTTATGGCGTAATAACGCACTATTTTAAGCTCTAATAACGCCCTATTGTGGCATTATAACGCCCTATTACGATGTAATAACGCTCTACGGCGTCCATGCAATAACACATGTGGCTCTGCTTATGGCGCCTAGTATTTGTAGTTACTGTGGCCATCCTTGGACAGTTCGAATCTTGCAAGGTATGTGATAAAAGCACCTTTGTCTGCAGGGAGCAGAACGCTATTACGCCGCAATTGGGCATTGTAATGCCATGATAGGGTGTTATTACACCTTAAAATAGGGCGTTATAACGCTATACTAGGGTGTTATTACGTTTTATAATAGGGCGTTATATCGACTTAATAGGGCATTATTACGCCTAAAATTAGGGTGTTATTAAGCCCTAAATTAGGGCGTTACTATGCCCTATACGGCATAAACTAGGGCGTCATAACGCCGTATTAGGGCGTTATAATGCCGTAAAATAAAAAGTGTATTCCTGGTGGAGATCTGCCACCGTACAATTTGGTTTCCACTGAGTGTCCTTTGGTTTCCATTAGGTGTCCATTTGGTTACCATAGGGTGTCCATCTGGTGTCCATTGGGTGTCCATTTGGCTCCCATTAGGTGTCCAGTTAGTTGAACAAGGGCTTTGGCTGATTTTTTAGATAGCAGTAGCATTTTGGTTTGGATGAATTTTGGATACTAAGCTTAGGCAAGCCTTTAGTTTGATAAGTCACCCGACATAAATGACATGAAGTCTGAGATGCATGTAGAGATGTACCCTGGCTACAGGCAATGTCTCACCTTTTTATTCCAATGTAGATGTGAGAGTGTGTACTCTGGCAGCCGCTGTGAGATTCACAATGCTTGGTCACCATTGGTCATTGCCATGGTAACGGTTGCCGGGATACTCCTCCTGATCCTGGTTGGTGTGTTCATCTCCTGCTGCATCTTCTTCCACAAACACCTAGAGGAGACGAAGGGGCCCAAGCACGCAGGTGATGTGGAGGGACGGGACTCATTTCTCAAAGTGTCTCAGCCTGTGCTTCCCTGGAGATCCTCGTCACCCTCCACTGATGAGCCACCCCATCACCCTAGAGGTAGTCATGTCTCCACAAGCTTTGCCTTGCAGTCCACCCGTTTGGATGCTGGTGCTGGTTGCTACAGACGCAGTAGAGATGATGTAAGTAGAAAAGTTTTAGAATAAAGTTTGCGTTCAGAGGGATAAATTGTAACCTCAGTGAAAAATTGGCAGATATATATGATCCACTTCGAGTCAAAAAGCCACTTTTCAGAATCTCGGTGTCAGCTTGCATTACAAAGAGCAACCACATGTCTTTGTTCAGATGTCCGACTTGTTTTGGGCATCCTGAGGAAACTTTATCGGTGAAAAACGTTGACATTTTCTATTGATTTCCATTATACAAGATTCTTTAAAGGGCTGTTACTCAAAAGTGGCTTTCATGACTTGTGACTCATTTTCATAGTGCGGGCCACTACTCATTTAAATCCGTACCTTAAAAGTTTGGGATTAACATAAAAACCATTGCATCAGTTAACAAGCAATGGTATTTCTGCACTTTGCAGTTTCTATTTCCTTTTGTTGATTCTTTTTGTTGTTTTGTTCCACACGTCTGGTGCTGCAACTGTTTTCAGCAGCTAGTTCTGTGCAGCACATAAAAAAATTTGATCGAAAGCGTTGATATCCACTTCAAAATTTGGTCACTGGTTACGTAAAATTCCCCGCCTTGTACATACACAGCTACGTTAACAAGTTGTTGAATCTGCTAACACAAGATTAGAACACAGCATAAGTACAAGCAGCCTAGAGGGATGATTGCATTTACATTTGTCATTCATTACACCTTCAGGTTCCAAATGGCCAACAATCCTCCATGTTCATCAGACCTTACGTAGTAACGGGCCAAGAAGCTGCCATGAGTTCAACCACGGTCCTGAATAACTTGTAGATGAAACCAACCTTTTTAATATTCATGATGATTTGATGTCTGATATTATTGTCAAGATATGCTCATGGGGGCTGTAGCTGAACAAAATTCATTCTAGCACAAATGTTTGACCATTTTTCAGAGTTTTGATTTTAATTATGCTAAATTTGAGTCAAATCCAACTTGACTTCACTTTGATTACAAAAGTACAGAACAAGTTGATTTATTGCTTAAATCTTACAATGGTTTCGAACATGTCAAAAAATAACTTAGCATTCCATTCATTTCATTAGCACTCAAAAGTATTTTAACATTCGTCTTCCGTCAGTTTCTAGCAATGTAGATGAAGCCAGCTTTTTGACACATGCTAAAACGTGTCAGTTAACTTATTTTGTATTCGAAAAGGTATCCCTGGCATTACTCCATGTCTCTAAACATTTGTTTGAACTGTCCTGGCAGCATTTTGGGTAGATGTGTTTTAATTGTTAACGTTAATGATTTCTGGTTGAGTATGTTTAATATCTGAGATGTAAAACTAATTTCTAACAGAATTTTGCTTTAATACTGTCTCTCTAAAGGACATAGCTGAAGTTCACTTTCTTTGATGTTGTTTTTTAGAACTCTTGGTAGAGTCCTCCAAGCTGAGGCATTTTGATATCGATAACTTCTAATAAGTTAGGGTTTACATTTGGTGATAAGTAATAGATGTTGGGATAACGCCATCTAGACATGTAAACCGAAAAGGTATCTCCGAAATGTTGTGCAGAGACGAACGTTTTGTTGTTTTATTTTGTTTTGTTTGTCTGTTTTAGGATAACATATTTTTAATTACTATCAAACTCTTCACATTGTATTCCACATATCCTGCTCGCTAAATGGTTTGTATATATGAATTGTTTTATAGGTTATTGAGCTAACAAAGGTGTATGCTTCAGATCATCATCATGGAAGTTTAAGAATGTATAAAAACACTTGAAAACTAAAATCAAATTCAAAGCACATAATTTGATTTAGTTTTTGAATTTTTGAAATAAGAAAATGAAGAAGGAAAGCTTCAACCTTGTTTAGAAATGAAAGAAATAAAAGGGGATAATACGCATTGCAATACCTAAAGCTTACTCTCTCTGAGTGTTTGAAATAATTATGGTATTACACCCCGTGACCCAACTTCCCAACCCAGCCCTCGCGGAGCCCCGAACACACAAAAGCGGGACTTTTCCCCGGGACTTTTCACCACCGGGAAAATACTGGAGGCGCCAGGGGAGAAATTAGATAAATTTTTCAACATTTTCCTAATATCAAATGACTCTAACTTTCGCCACTCAATTTGAATACACTAAATTAGTCGCTGCACACACAGCGTGGTTAATCGCTAATGGTTGCGAATTGCAACGAGATTCAATTGCGCAGGCAAAGCTGGACGTGCAAAACCAAAGACTCGGCTTTTGTTTAGTGAGAAAGACCAAGACCGGCAAACAAGTGTACAAGCCGAAGTTTTTAAAAATCGATTTTTAAAACGTTGAATATGAAAATGGAGACTCACACTTTTTTACTTGTGTCAAAATCCTCAGACGTTTAAATTGAAAAATGTCATTGATAATTCAAAGGGCGATAAGGAAATCTCAGTTAAAAACATTTTATTTGGAAGAGTTATACATCAGAATTGGATAAACTCGCGTTTATTTATTGTCCCCAATTGGACACAAGCTATAATTTTTACAACGGGCAATCGTTTGACCTGTTACAAGTGATTTCAACAAATCAATATTTCCGTAGCAACTTTTAAACGCCCAGAAAACTGCAACGGGGAAATATAGGCGAGTTAACTTTTTACCTCAGATCAGAAAATGGGGGACTATTACAAAATGAAAACGACGGATTAATTATCGAGCTAAATATATTCGTCGCGAAAAAACGCGTATATAGTAAAAAGATGACGACAAACAACGAGTCAAATATTAATCCGGATTTTAACTGGGTATCAAACGAAACGCGGCTAAAATTTACCGCCTTCAAAAGATCGAAGAAATCAAATATCAAATCCAAAAAGAACGCGACGCGCGCGAGGCTAGCTACGAAAAGATTAAACGGATACTCACTGCACTCGGTTACGTTGAGTACGGCGTCGAAGCGATAGGTGCAACCTCAGCAGCTGTTGAATTCCCGCCATTTTGGGATTAATTACTGGTCCCGTGGGACTAGTGATGGAAGGCATTGCTATCGGCGCATTTGGTACTTACGCGATGTTAAAATACGATCGAGGGGTACGTGTATCACGCGATTGAAGATGGCGACATATCGCAAGAGGAATTTGTACTGATTTTATCCGAGCTGAAAAAATTTAACGAGATGAAAGAAAAAATTAGGTCAAATACGACAACAAAATTACAAGAAAGTAAACCGGCGAGTAAAGAGGAATTCGAACGGCAGGTCAACGAAAGAGCGGAAGCGCTTGCCAATGAACGAGCGGCAGTTTTTAAAAAAGATCCTATGAAAAAACTTGGTGAATAAGTTTGCACAAGTCGGTCAAATACGAAGACCCGCCTCCGTCGTACCGAAAAGCAAGCAAAGCGAGCGACCCAACGGCACCTCCTTTTATAGCGTAGTGCAGTAAATAAACACGTATAAAATATATGGGAGCCAACTTTAGTCATGTATCAATCGTAGTCAATAAAGATAACTGGTTTTCAGCTGAGTTTTCCCATTTAACGCACGTGTATAAATAACTGAGATTCACTACGGATGAAGCGGTCAATCGCTGGTAATTGAACCGATTTCGTTCTATCAAAATCAATTTAGTTTTGCGGTATATTGCGCGACGACGGCATGTGGAGTGGGTTTTGACCTAATGTCCGATTCTAAATCGTAATTGTCGGCGTTGTTTAATTTTCACATGTATTATACCGTGAAAATTTTTTTTTACGACTGCGTGATGCCCATTCCGAGTGACGACGTATTTGACGCGTTGCACAATAATTCAGATCATCGCAAGTTTACAAACGCGTGTTTTTTATACGGGGTCGATCCAAATAAATCGTATAAACAGACGCGCGATAAATTATCAAACGGATTAGGAACTGCTTATTATTACGACAACGGTTACGTACCTGTCCCTAATAAAAATTACGATGCGCACGACTTACACGTCACCAACGGCAAATACGCGGGGTCTACTTAGATGGGCTTCGGCTGGGCTGATCCGCCTGAAGGCTCGGGTCACGCGAGTACTTATACGGTCAACTGGGTTTTGCAGTCGGACGTGGTTACCCGGGCTTGTTGGGATTTTATTCCTAAAAAAAGGAGCTTGACGAGCGTGGGCGTTACAAAGGTAAATGAATCGATTCGAGCTTATGTTTACGCGTTACTCGGGCACAAGCTCAGACCATGACCAGCGTCTTAGCCACTGGCACGGGATTAGACGCACAACGACAATTTATTACCATACTGGAATCTCTAATAATTTCAGCCCCCGATCTCGAGCAATCGATTGACCAAATTCAGGATTCCTTGCAAGATGCCAAAACGCCTTTAAATTTTGTAGTTGCACTGGGGTTATATTTGGTGCCTTCCGACATGGACTTACGAATCGGCACGTTTGAAGGTTATAATAATCATTTACAATCGTGACTGCAGATATGATGACGGGTTATGTACCGACTTTAAATTCCGGTGGCATTTTAGACAATCAAGTAGAACCGCCAATTATTAAAGCCAAATTTAAAGCCAATTATACCAGAACGTTAGCCGTTAGAGGCGCATAACGAACAAAAAATGTCTTTAACCATAGAAGCCATCGCCATCGGTGGTCTCGGTTTTATGTTGTATAAAGTATTAACTTAAACGGATTATTTTAAGGCAAAAAAATAAACTTAATTTTTTTTCCTATTATAAATTCGTTTATATATTTTGCACGTAAGTTAAGATCAAAACTGATGCGCCTACAAATAGAGTCCACACGTGTTCCCCGATCCATCCAACCGCCTTACTTGCGACGTTTAATATCCACCCTAAAATACAGCCGAATATCCCGGACAATGCCGCAAGCGCCTTCAATCCGATTTTCTTCAATACATTTACCAAACTGCATAATTGACGCTTTATCCAATCGGTTATTCCGCCTTTTGACGGAAGTTCTGGCGTCGGTTCAGATGCTGGCGTTGGTTCAGGCGTCGGTTCAGGTGTTCTCGTTGCTTTCACACTTGCGGTGACGCTAGCTATAATTGTACTAACGGCCAGTCCAAAAGCCGTTAAAATGCTTACGATCGTCACACCTTGCTCTCAAAATAAAATTCTAATTCTCTAGCCTAATGTCAAATCAGAATCCATCACTGCAGTAATTGTTTCTTTAATCCGATTAATTTGCGTGCGGATTTAACTGCATTTCTTTTAATAACTTCTAATTTTCCTTTTCTCTCGATTTGCAAATCGTCTAATTCTCCGTGAGTTCCTCGCGTTTGGCATCAGCCCGTCGCTTCCTCTAATTTATTTTTCACCAGTTGAATCTTGTCGTCTAATTGGTCTAACTTGCCCTGATTTAAAATTAATTCTCCGTTATACGGATCTGTAACGATTCGTCTAGGGCGGCTAACTCGCGCTAATTTAATCCCTCCGTTTGTATCTGTTTATTTTCTCCAATAAAATCTGTTTGTGATTGCTTATCGCTCATAAGCTTTTTGACAGTTTTGCTAACGCGACCCGCAGCCGCGGCCAATTTCTTTAACTCGATTCCCAGTTGAATCGTTTTTGAACTCTGGATCGCCAGGGCTATCTTTTGGCCGTAATCTCGAAATCCTAAGATATCTCTTATAAAACCCGTACCGGAATATCCAGCATCTCTTGCGCGTTCGGCTACCGTTTCAAGAGTTACAAATAATACCTCACGCGTTGCCCATCTTCCTGCGCCTTTGAGAAATATTCCTTCATTTTGGTCTAACTGCAACTTGTGTCAATTTTGATTCAACTAATCAGGTTGTATTAAAGGTATCGCCCAACTCTTCTTTATCGTCTTCTTCTCTTTCATTTGAGGGTATATCAAAATCGTCTGGATCAAATCCTCCTTCAGCCATTTTTATAATATACGTATTTTAAGTGCTGGGCAAACTCGCGGGCAATATTCCTTGTGATTTGAGCCATCCTTGCTTGGCCAACGCGCCGCTAGACACCGCGGTTAATTTTTACGCGTCCTCAACAGATAACATATTTAGATCTGGTGGTTTGATTTTAAAAAGCTTATTTGATAGTATGGCGTAACCAATAGAAATCAGACTAACTACGGCACCGTTTTTATTGTATAGTATTTTTATATACAGCATTTTAAAATTTATTCCATGTCTAAAATTTCAGGTGTTTTAATTTTTGGTTGAACAGTTTGTAAAGGCAGTGGCTGAACTTTTGCAGGCGTTGACTTATTTTTCAAAATTAAAAATACTGCGACTGCGCCAATCGCTTAACCGCCCAATATTAAATTTCTATTCTCCAAAACCGTTTTATAAATTTTATTTCCGAGCCAGGGTCACTCGCTTCGCTCGCTTTCATTTTGGCTAACTGCTGCTTCATCTTTCTGTTATGCTCGGCTAATTTTTACCTTGTTCCACTCTTTATGGATTTTTATGTTTCGTTACCGTTTGAACTTGAGTTTTGGCCGGACTTGGTGCTGGCGTTGGCATTACTTCTTCTGTTGACATCTTTTATAATAGAAGCATTTTTATTTATTGACAGATGTTTAGTCGTTATTAACGTGGCTACCAGTGGCGAAAAGTAGACACCGTATTTCTAGCAAAGTTCACTTAAAAAGTGGCTCATTGTCTGATTTATAATTGGATCGTTATTTAGATCTTTCGTCAAATCTTCTTCGGAGTTTAAATCGATGTTAAAACCGAGAAATTAAACAGGAGTGGCGATTCCCAAAAGACGCGTGTACAAGCGTTACCAAGCGTATTTATGAATATTCTTTACCCAGGTATTTTTTGGATTCGCCAGAGGCTACGATTGAACAGAGGCGGTCTTTGACGTTTGGTTTTGATTCTGTGGATTCATTTTTTGTTAATAATTGACTTGATGTCTATTTATTTTGTAAAAAGGCCCGTGATCCGTCAACAAAGGCGCGTCTAACGAAATCGCGTATCTCTTTTTAAAAGCGTCGACTATCGCCTTATCTTTGCCATTGTTCGCAGCTTCGTTTTTATTTCCTGCCCCGAGTCGTAACTTTGCGACGTTTTCTTGTTCTATCCCGAAGTAAGCCATATTTATAGTCTGTGACAGAGGTAGCCAATTGTGGAAGACGTCTGCGTCTCGGTAACTGACGATTTTATTGCCTAGGAGACAGACATTGATTTCTGAGGTCAAATTTCGCGCCACGTTTTCATATACGGTACGATTGTCGTCGGTGGCGCCGTCTAAATGTAAATTAAAAGCCAGTTTTGCGGTACCCTACCAGGAACAATTACATCGCGGGAAATTTTACGTTTAAGGTGTGACTTGCGGCTATTGGGCAAGGGTTATACGTGATGGTTACCTCGCGCCTTTCGCCTTTTATCGCGCGAGGCGCTTTGAGCCTGCGACTCGGGTTAAATTTTTCAGTGTATTGTTGTAACACTTTCTTAATATATACGATTCTCATTTTATGTAACAATTTTAAACAGGAATGAAAATACGATATACGAAAATAAATCATATTCCATTAATTTATTTTGCTTTCCAAACGATTTATTTTGAATCTCTAAAACCATGTCACTAATGTGACTGATATCCGCGCGTATGTCGCCCAGCATTCCCTGGATATCCGTTTGATCGGTCTGAATTTCTGACATTTGATTTTTAATTTAGCTATTCATGTTTTAATTTTATATTTTAAAAAATATCGAGTGCTTTAATGATGGTTGGAGGAGCTATAGTGAACGCTTTGGAATTTACGGGGTCAATTTTTTTATTTAGCAGTTTGTCAAAAAGTAAAGTTGACGAAGAACGTAACCACCACGACCTCGCCCTAGAACAGCTTGCACAAGCAGAAGAACTTGGGAGCAAAATTGAGTTCATATGTTAGACTTTTTAAACGAGCGAATGCGACAAGAACGCGCGAGTCAGAAAATGCGGATGAAGCGTTACGGGCCTACATCGAATAAACCGGTAAACTATAATGCCGTTACCACCAAAACCTAAATTATCAGATTTTTACGCGTCTTCCAAGGATCAAAAAATTTGCGAATTTATATGGTTATATCTGGGACAGCTTTAGTCGATTTTTTAGCTTATCGGTTATGTTAAGTTTATTTTAAAATGGGGCAAGAATTTTCAAAGTTGTTTTACAGACCACAAGGCTATTGGCGAGGTGAAAGCGCTGTTAATCATTTACACCAAAAGACGGGTGTAGACAAGGTCAATATTAGAAACTGGTTAAAGAAGCTAGCCGTTTGGCAAATTTATTTACCCGCGCCAGATTACATATCCAGGCCAATGACGTTACAGTCGGAGTTTGTGGCCCCAAATGACGTGCATCAAATGGTATATTATTTTTACCCTAGGATCGAGTGAATCGTAAAACTTATAAATACGCTTTGACCGTTGTAGACGTCGGTTCGCAGTATAAAGAGGCAGAACCTTTGACCAGTAAAACGGCTGAGCAAACGTCTGAAGCCGTGAAACAAATTTATAAAAGATCGCTGCTAACCTGGCCTAAATTTATAATGACAGACTTTGGATCTGAATTTAAAGTCGAGTTTAAAAAGTTTATGACAAAAAACGGAGTAGAATTTCAAGTGGGCGAGCCAAGCGTTCATAGGTCACAGGGAATCGTTGAAAGATTTGATCAAACTTTAGCCGAGTGTTTATTTGGCCATCAATACGCGCAAGAAATGTTAAACGTGGGTGAGCGAAACGTGGAATGGGTGAAACGCTTGCCTCAAGTGATAAAATCGCTAAACGAGGGAAACACTAGGTTAATTGACAAAAAGCCAGCAGAAGCCGTCAAATTAGATCGAGTGAAACAAGCGCCGAGTGCACCCCCAAGAGCGAGATCAAACGCGTGAGAATTACCTTCAAACGTGGTCGTTAGGTATTTATATTACCCAGGCGAGCAAGAGGGTGGGACCGTCAGAAGAGCAACAGATCCAGTCTGGTCTGTCGACGTTTATCAAATTGAAAAACACACCAGCCAATTTAAACGAGTAAAAGGTAAGCGTGTGAAAACGGGTTCCACTTTATATTACTTATTAAACGGACCAAAATAGGAGTTTCGTCAAAAAAGAACTTCAAGTCGTACCTAATGACACGGAATTACAACCAGCTAAATAATGTCCGTGAACTAACGTGGCAATGCCGTTTGGTAATATATAACGCTTAGTGTCTAATGGCGAGAGGCTTAATTCATTTTGTGACACCGTGAATATCTGGTGTTTATCTGATCTAAATAACTGCTGTATATCAAAATGTTGCACCCGCAGAAATAGGCAACTTTTATTCGCCTCGTGCGATAACCGTTTTTGGGTGACTACTTTTGTCACGCCTTTCGCCTTTTTCATATTTTGCCGATCCGTTAAAATCGAGTACATCTTTGGACGTATGCAAATGACCTCTGAAATTGGTTGACCCCCAAATTCATCTTTCATTTTGTCAATGACCTTTTTATTTTTTGGATCGTAAATTTTATGATCCAGTGGATAATTACTAAAGTCAAATAATCTACGCTTATTGCGTAGGTACTTGCTTAAATTGCCCGTTTGAATTTGGACAAATAAAGAATCCATATCAGTGTATAATAGGCAGACATTTGAACCAAAATCAGCCATAACGTATTGTAATAGAAATCATACATTAAAGTTTTGGATAAATCTAACACGCTCACGCCGCAATAGATCGGCTATTTAATTTTGTTTTCATGCGATACATTTCCACAGATGAAAGCTCGCACTCTTTAAACGGCGTAGCCGCCTTATAGTTCGGTTTGAAAATTAACTTCTGATATTTTCTCGGCGTCCTGCGAGTCTCTCAATAAGTGCCCGTCCATTCGGAATCTGACATTTTCCATCGTTTTGCCAAAACCCAAGTTATTCATCAATTTAAAGAAATCCTTCTCAAAATCAGACTTGGCCTATTTGTGTAACTCAGTATTTTTATAGATATAACTTTTCATCCAAGGCTCCTGTTTAAAAGACATGACACGATGCATCTGTTTTAATTCTAGGCCGAGTTCTAAATATTTCTGTTAAGTTTGGTAATGAACCACGTATTTATTTTTGGTGTTTAAAGTCGACACAAGTTTATCCATTGAGGTAATTCGCTCGCCGTTTGCCATTAAATCTTTTTGATACGCTGACATCCATTCATTTAGAATCGATATATTTTCAGGGGCTAGTGGGAAGTCATTATGTAAATCGTGTAAGTGTCTTGGATAATCTAACGTCACTTCTAGAATATATCCTTTTGACGCTCTTGGATAAATTTTCGAGATGTACTCTGCCGTAAATTTAGTCACGTCCTGAATCCAACTGAAATCTTTAAAAGGCAAAGGCTGACTCATAGCCCAACCGTATAAATTATTCGCGTCTAAATACATGATGTGTGACTCTGGCTTATTTGGGTCGTAATCTTTTAATTCGGGATTATTAGCCTTTGCATAGTGCTTGGCACCCACAATCGAGATACCGCCTCATTTGGCCTTTTTAAAGAATAAGTGCTGGTCTGTATTTGTCAATAGTTCCGATTTTACGCCCGAGTGCTTTAACAATGCATTTCAAGATAATCCCGGTGACGTGTATAATAATAGTTGGCCGGGTCAACGCCGTAATTCTGTTTACAGACTTCGCGGAAGTTCTCAGATACACCCGCTAGTAGTAACACGTCCGTTTGTACATATAGGTCGTGGTAGTCGCCCAGGGTTTTACAGTTAAACGTGTGCCATACCGTTTGTGCACGAGCGTGTTCTTTCTCGGTCGCTGTGGACTGCTTCAGAGAACTATAAAAGACATCTCTTCGCGGTAAGCTCGTCTCTTGGAATCGATCAAAGGAGTCGATATACTCGTAAGGGTAGATGCCTTTTTCCAATAATTTTCCGTGTTTTCTGGGAATCTTTCCCGAAGTAAGTTAAAATCATCGGGTGAACAATTCTTAACCAGTCGATCTAGCGAAACGGCCATGAAATGAAAGGAGTCTAGGAACCTAAGTTGGCAAAATGAAAACGAAATGAAGTTCTCGGTATTTTTAGCAATGACGCTAATTTTACCGCCGTTAAACGCCTGAGCGCCCTGCATAATTAGGTGCGAGTCATATTACTCTAAACTATGCAAAATCACTGGAACAGGCGTTTGATTTGGGGCGACTCTTAATTTTGAATTACAACTGGCATGCGCTGGGCCTCGGTACTTCCCCGTCACGTGACAGTGGTCTCTGACCTTACGGAATTTATTGATTGGCTTTGCGCAGGTCATACAAATGTAATCCCTGAAACCATTGGATTCATTGACTGAACTAAAGGCAGCTTTTTCGTCCTTTGTTTTTGGCTCGTTTGGAATCGGGCACTGGCATTGAGATTCTTCTCTCTTGCCGATAAGCTTTTCACAGATCCGGCATCTGTGGCAATTAGATTTTTTGTAATTTGTTAGACCAAATAATCGGTTTAGGATTTGCAAATGTTTCATTGATCTTGTCGACTTCTCTGGAAAGCGACTGCACAAATTGAAGTGCCGCATCTTAGCCTCTGTAAGTCTCACGGCCAGTTCCAATTTCGTCACATCTTACAACCGCGTGAGAATACCCACAAAGTTTATTGACCTGAGTCTTGACAGTGTTTAATTCTTTTGGCGGTAGGTTTTCTAAAACAGACTCGAAATCTGCGTAGATTATAAAAGGTCCATCTGGCTTGTTTTTATAATTTTCAAACTTGAGAATATTTTTGCCTTTGGCAGGCATTTCGACCTTACACGCCGCTGCGTCAATTCCTTGGCAATCTTCTTGATGCCTGCTGAGGCTTTCTTCAGTTATAAAATGTGACAGGCAATTTAAACACCAGTATAATTTACTGGTGTTTTTTGTAACACCGCACATTAACCTAGAAAAGTGTTTAATCCAGCAATAATGGCTCGTTTCGCCTTTGGTAAAATGAAGTAAATTAATGGGCTCTTCTGCGCGCTTAGTCTTGTAAATCACGTAAGTGCCTTCTTTCTCGGTATAGCCAAATACATTAGGCCTAATGGCTAAATTATTTTGTGATTCGATTCGTGAAATTTGTGGAATTAGCGTGGGAAAATTTATATTTTTGAAATTTAGGCTATCTTCTTTAGTGTAAGTCGAGGTGCGCTCGTTTTTTTTTTTTTTTTTTTTTGTATTTTGGATTTGTTTCTAACTGATGCTTGACAATGTCTGAATATAATTTTAAAGCAGATCCTAACGCCGAACGGATGCACTCTTGATCTTCTTTATTTTGGACATTGATAATTGCTGTTTTACCCGCCAAATATTTCGGGAATGGAATACAAGTCGCACCTACCGGATTATATTCCACCACGTTGATATAAAAGGCGTGCACTTTATCAAATACCAAGCCCGAACCTCTTTGTTCGTGAGCTTCAATATCTTCTTTATGTTCCGCGATTTGCTGATACAACGATTCTTTAATTTCCTTTTTAGAAAAGATCACGTTATTTTGTCTCGTAAATGTGAAAACGCCGAGTTTAGTCTCTGCTCCCGGTTTTTCCATCTTGAACTATATCTGAATGGCCGTTTGTAATTTATATGAGCCGATTTCCTTAAACTAGACAAGTGCTTTGTCTTCGATATACTTTCTGTAAAAATAAAAAAGTGGATCAAATTGTCTGCATAGAAATTAGGTATTAGTTCCCTATTTCTGTAATTGTCTCTGAAGCGCCTAATTCTTTGGATGTCCACTTCAATCGCTTGCAGCTTAATGTACGCCTTTTTCGCGGTAATCAAGTCGCCTCGCAAAATTTTCCCTTATGCGCCAGTGGCCGTGAATTCTATGCTATTGTCTTGTGCTATTTTTAAAAATATGACGGCGAGTGAGATTTGTAAATTGTCGTTGGCTCTCTTGAGTCGCTTTTACGAGTTCCGGCTTAGTGTGACTTTTTTTAGCAGGCGCCAGTAACGGAATGTCATATCGTTTAACAAAAACTGCCAGGAACGATTTTTTCAAACGCTTAAAGTCCGATAAAACAGGTCGGCGTTGTGATTTGGTTTCTGTATTCAAAGTCCCACTTTTGTGTGTTCGGGGTTCCGCGAGTGCTGGGTTGGGAAGTCGGATCACGGGGAGTGGGGGGAAGTCCCGCGCTGATCTGGGAAGTGGGAAAGAGGGGCTGCTCTAGTAAATACCGGTCTCTACTACTTAGTGGCTGATTTTCCCTGAGCACAAAATATAGCCAGAGAACTAGGGATAGTCGGCCAGCACTTAACGAAGATCATCGCCTCGAACCTACCCTTAAAATAATGGAGAGTCTTGCCATTTGACAAAACTAGTTTTTATTGTTATTTGACATAGTCGTGGCCTTTTTTAAAATCGGATTTTGCCATGTACAGGCCACTGTAAATATCATCTTGGACATTGAGTCTCCACCCATGTGGTCGTATCGGCAATCTCTATAAAGGAAACACGTGCGGGAAATAAACACGGCTGGCGAAATGACAGCTCTACCCGTGGATTCAAACGGTAAATGGCAACTGGACGGGAACGAGAATTTTGACGAGTTCCTGAAAGCAGCGGCCTTCAGGCTGATAAAACGGAAGTTGATCAACTCCGTGATCACTATTATCAAGATTCAGCAAGACAGCGATAAGTTTACCATCTCGACCAAAACCCCTGTTGATCTGAGAGTGACTACCTTCAAAGTGGGCACGGAGTACTCAGAGAATAACCCGATGAACCCGGGACAAGGAGCAGCGTTCGTTGGCCTTGTGGTGGGGCGCTAGGCTGGTTCAGTAGGTAGTGAACAACGATGCCTCAGATGACATTCCCAGAAGCTCCGCTGTATGGCCGTTGACGGTGGTAGTTAGTACAACTCTGGTATAATTATGGTGAGTTCCATTCAGCTGTCATCCAAAATTTCTCCCGGAAAAAATTCAGCACGAGAAAAATGTGTCATATTCCACAAGGTCGAGAAACAACATTTTTGCAATGATTAATGTTATAATGGGAAATGATTTGGTTACTAATTTGGTACCTTATGATACGAAATAATATGCAATTAAGGTTACTTTTCGTTGTGTACAGTGGAATCATGGTCCTTTCGTGTTGTTTCCTATTCGCTTCTTAACAGAATGCAAAGATACCGAATGGAATGGGGCTGCAACGCGGATAAATGGAGGCCTGAAAAGGCGTAAATTATACATTGTGGCCCAGTATTTAAAAAGTTCATTTTGAAAGAGGTTAATCAGGCTCAACATAAAACCTGCCTTTGCACTCATTACATTCCCTTTATCTAAAATTCCTCAGTCCACCGCGTCAAAGGATCAAATTTAATTGTTGAGATATATGGTAAGGCCGCACAATGTCCAACTCTCAAGAGGGTCAAATGTCAAAGTATAGACAATTTGTAAAGATCACGAGAAATCTTTCCAAGCACGAAAAACGGGTCACCACGAAGCCTTACTACTGAATTTATCTTTCTGTATATTTGATTAACATTATTGCCAACCTTACTGATTTTAAGTGATTTCAATTTGCTTTATGTCTTTGATGTTGGTATTTGGCGAGCTGCGAAGCAAATGCGAGTCTATGTAATACCGATTTCCGTCTTCTGTCCGTCCTCCTCAAATGTTAATGTTTAGGTAAATAGGTAAATAGGTGCTAAAATATGCCATTAAGTGCTTCTTTACTTCCTCTTGGAATTCTATCAGTATTTAAATAGTCTCACATGGCATTGATGCTCAGAAACGTATTAATTTAATGAAAAGAGCAGGCCTATGAAGTTAAAATGTTAACGTTTTGAGTTGTACTGTGTACACGTACTTTACCCAGCCCATAATGTATATGTACACGTACAGTATGTGGGAAAAATATAAGGGATGGGGAAGGACTCCAAGTGACAGATTAGGATGTTTGTGGGGGGGGTACCTGTAGGAGGAGGATCATGGGGATAAGGTACATACATAATGTAGAAAGTGGATAAAATGCTCGATAAGGTTGGCATAATGGTTGGGCTGGATTAGTGGGATGATGGGACAGCCAGAGTAAGAAGTGAAGGGAAGGATGGGCAGGGTGTGGAGTAGGAGATGAATGATATGATTGGGAGGGGCGTAGTAGGAGATGGAAAGGATGATGGGGAGGGGGAAGAGTAGGAGATGGATAGGGTGATGGGGAGGGGGCGGAGTAGGAGATGGATAGG
>NW_019091392.1:1707486-1769416 GCF_001949145.1 Acanthaster planci | reverse complement strand
CTCGAGCATCTCGTAAATCACGACACCCTATTGGTCAAAGAGTCATGCGAATGTACTCAAAACTTCTTACTCTAGTGGCCAAATTAATTTATACGTGTGAAAAAGTGGAATTCCATGAGGAGTAAAAAATAATTTCCGCGCCCGTTTTATCGAAAAAATTGACATTTGAATCAATTTTCATTTCGTGTTTGAAGCTACTTCTCACGAACGTTAAAAAATAACAAACAAGGGAGCTTCTACTCAAAATAGCAACAGACACCGCCTTGTGCAAACGTCCGACTCTGCCAACACAACAGGTGAACAATTTTTCCTTGGTGGCCAACAGCACACAACTCAGCACTGTTATATATTATTTCAAAATCAAAAGATCATACTAGAATAAAATGTATAACTTGAATGAGAATAACTCTCACGTATCATTCCTTATCGCGCGTAATTAAGGCAAGGTGTAATGAGGACTCTGAAAGTAGTTAATTTAAAAAAATGCCGGAAAGGAAATAGTTGTTTTCGTGCCGCAATGACTTGGCTTCAAGCTCCTGCTCCTGCAAAATGCCACTTGGAAGTGCCACAATCTCGAAGCAAATCTTTCACCCTCACTGAAAAATATACAGCTATTTTCTGCAGACGAGAGTCTCTTGTCATGAAATATGAGTTCGTATACCTGATGGCCATGGTTTGACAGCTGGCTCAACTCGCACGCTGCTTGTGTATGAATTAAAACAACAAAATTGGTAAAGATGTCAAAAAGTCTGGGTAAGGTAAATGCAAGTTAAAAATATTTGAGATCCTGGTTCAAGTAAATTTGTTCTCTATTGCATTTAATAAAATTTCACACAAAAGAGTTGTGCGTTTTGAAAAGATCTTCAGAAATTTTATCCCCAAATGCAATCTTTCTAGAAGGCTGTATGATAGATCAGACCTTAGCTCCATAGAATCCCCATCATTTCAAGACCCCCCGGCAATATCTGCATCAGTTTGCAATTATCTGTGATGCTGAGCTCATCAGTCTGGATCTGTCTGCGATATTTGCATTACAGTTCAGTGCATTCCCCTCCTCTAGTCCACCTGCAGTCCAAGCCGGAGAAGCCATCCTTAAAATACCAGAATATAATCAGAAAAAAAGGAGACCTGTCTTTGATTTCTGCCACGACAGTGGTGGGTTGTTAAAATACAGCATGTTAACTTCCCACTTTCCATTATATGCCCTGTACCCCAACTGAAATACAAAATACCGATGTTTCAGGAGCAGAAAGACGGGGGAACAGGGTTGAAATTTAACGGCATTGCCCTTTGAGTTTCCTTAGAAATAATCAAACCAGAACCGACTTTGACCTTTCTCCACCCTCTTTCATTCCCACCCCTGTCAACGTCATAACTCTCTCTAGTTAGCAGCCTTGCTTCAAGGCGCCACCTGTAGTTTGTTCAATTTTCTAGTGGCTTTACTTCATGGCAGCATTACGGATAGATGGTGTCTGGCAAATTATATTATTCTGTCAAAAATCACAACGGTAGACAATTTGAAATCCTTGCAACAGAACAAAAGTATGCAGGACGGCTGGCTGAACGACCGTTGACAGCTACACGGTCGATCAACATTTCTCGGCCACAGTGGTGACGACAATGTCGTTGATATGCACCACACTAACCAGCTTGCCGTCCACCACCTCCCGGGTCAACATGTTATCGTTGGTGCCGACAATCTTGGTGGTCAGCCGGGGTCCTTCCCAGATGACCACTAAGTCCATCTCGCGGCCCATCACAGTGTCCCTGTGCGGCCTGCCCAGCTCCACGCGCATCCGGTTGGTGCCCCACTCGGAGCTGGACTCGATGGCGTAGATGCCGTCAGCTTCCTTGCTGATTTCGGTCACTCCCCAAGGCTGGTCGGGGACCATGCTCTCGTCGAGACTGAACAACTCTCGCAGTTGCTTAATGCCCTCCGTCTTCACATTTTTCCACCTTCCAAAGATCTCTTCCTCGAGCTGGGCTGTAGATTTCACGGTGGCCATGGCTTGCTAATACTTCGAGCAATCAACTCGGGCCTCGGTTCATCTTGTGCGGCACCCCAATGTATGAACACTCATTACTAAACGCATGACAAAGTGAAAACAAAAAATATGTTATCACACAGCCTTTCATGACAAAGGTGAGTATAGGCGAACGTATGATCATGATAAGTGATGACAAAGATGACCAAAGTGCGGTGTTTCGCACACGACAATTAAACTGCTTCGCAAACATGGAATATTTGAAGTGATAAAGCCTCTGTAGAATGGAAAGGAATGACATTGTAAATAAATAAATCCGTACATAAACAAACAAAAACGACGATGGCGTGGTTTATGTATTAAAAGAGTGCCAGCGAGTGATTTCTTGAAATTCTTGAAACTCGGGAAATTCACGGTGACATTGTTGCAAGTGGCGCGATTGCACCCTCAAACAGATGTTTGTGTGCTCCCGGCAGAGGAGCATCCAAGCTGGCCTTGTGCCGGGTGAGGGGAAAATGACAGTTTTTCTGAAAGTGACAGTCCAACTTTGCTCATCCATAAAAGATCTTCATTAACACCCATCGAGAGATACATGATAGAACATTTTCTAAACTACTGGCACTTCCAATTCATTAAAAAAACTAAGCAAGAAATTGACAACAAATCCCCAGAAGGGGCACTTTGCTCCCCCCGGTAGATACGCCACTGGACCGGCCTCCTATATAAAAATTTGACATGTACACAGAATATGTGCAGGTCACATTTAATTTGCTTTCAGTGTCCAAAATGTGTCCACCCCTTGGGGGGGGAATGGTTATTTTCAAAGAAGGGGGGGAAGCCAACATTGATTTGTGGCCTGAAATAACTCCATGTCCACACGTAAGTAGTAACGCATAATAAACACACCACAAAGGGCGTGGCAAAAGCTGCCCCTCACAACTCCCAATTTTCCGGGGGGGGGGCTCGCGGGGTACAGTCCTCCATTCCAAAGCTACTCAACGAGGGCATTTCAGTTACACCACCGATCGCCTCAATGGTTGTTACTGACTAAATTCAAACCTACCTATTTAATGATTTTTTAGTATACGTCTGTAACAGCTCCTGTCAGACGTGTTGTTTTACCGCATGTCACCACAGATAAAATGAAGGGTTCAACACTGGCCAAAATTTTACAACTCGCCTTGAAACTGTCAGTGATAGGGCACGTACAGTACACTGTACGATAACTGGAACGCTGTCTAAATTGTTCATTGCATGAGCTATAAATAAGTGTTCTGTTTACCAAACAAATATACCGCAAAGAATATAGGTCACGGGGTCACCGTTCCCCAATGCACTAAACTGCAGAATGTGGTGAAAATTGTGAACTATAGCCAAGTAAAAACTAAGCCCACTGTGTGGTCCACCCCCGCTTGGATTTCCACGAACACTCGTTTGATCCTTTTTCACGTAGAATTTCGCACCGCAATCTTATGTAGAATTTTGAATAGCTCCAAACCTGATAGGGTGATAGCTATAAAGTAGACACACATTCAGCAAAAAAGTCGATGAAACAGAAAGCATGATTGGAAACTCACCAGAAAGACCTGCTGCCTTTTTAAAGAAGAGTACGTCACAAACATTAATTCTTACAGGTTCTAAAATTGCCCTGCCTGATTATTCCCTTTCACCGAGTTCTGACACTAAGTCACAAAAGCCTGTATACCCCTGCCAGTGTTATCGTTTAGCAAAGATGGGCCTTTGACCCCGTACACAAATTTTCCTGGAACAAACAACATGATAAAAGCTCGACTTAGTGTCGTAGGCGGAAACACAATAACCTCGTGAGCTGTTTGACACATGACCCACATAATGCCGGCAACCTGATCGCCAAATCATGACAGATGACAGGCAAGTTCACTGTGTGGAATATCAAACCACGGTTGTCCCCTTGTTACATTCCTGCATTTTTTCGGGACCGTTCCAGTAAAATCGGTGAATATAAACCTTTCTCTCGATCATCTCACATTCCACTCAGTTTCCTTTTTGTCAAGCGCAATGATAGACTGCAGAGGAACATGGAGGAAGGAATAGACTATGAAAAGACAACACTTGCACTACAGAAAATGAATGATTTAGTTCATCCATCCAACTTACGGCAACAGAGATCACATCTGACATTACTTAATATTCAGGCTCTAAGACCGTTGTTAAATGCGACTTCTGACTTAAAAACTACTGAGCCTCTGAGCTGAATACCTTGTCGGTCGACACCACCTCAGAAGCACACGGTCACCGTAAGAAGCCTATACGTCAGTGTACATGTACAGGTACGTGTACATGTATTCTGTAGATCAGTTATCGTGTAGGCAGGTGGTGCACTAACGGACCCGTGTATTGAGCAACTTCACACAGAGTTCTCAGGCAGGTTTCAACTATAAACCACACCTGTTTCAAAATGAACTTATAAAATTGTCAAGGTTACTGCAGCTGTTCTGCTCAGTGTCACTGTCCAAGGATGTGATGAGGGCAACTGCATTCAGGTCAAACCGCCCACGATCGATGCCAACGCCGCTAAGTTGCTATGCAGGCTAGGCTAGAGGGCTCCGTCAGCCAGCTGCAGACGTGCAAACAGTTTACACACATGGTTCATTCGGTTACCCGGCCAGTTAAATACAGCGCCATCTATGGACTAATAGAGCCCAAAAGTTGACCCCCGATGGCCTGCATCCGTATTCCTTGGATAGGAAAAATAAAGTGGAACAATTTTAGAATTTGTAATTTTTTCCTTTCGTTTTCTTCTAAAAAAATCACCTCCGAAAAAGGCCTTTGTGAAATACTTGCTAGCATATTAATTTGTAGAAATTAATACACCGTCTCACTGACCTCTTCAATGACTTCTCACTTACGTAAATCTAATATATATGAAGATCAATTCAATTGGTGGTTTCATACGCAGATCAACAGTTACGAAATATTTTATGGTAGTCTTTTGGTAAAAGCTAAAATAAACAGATATCTAAGCATATAAGATATATATATATCTAAGCAAATAAACATATATTTAAGCATTTCACAATTTATAAGGAAATAAACCTAAGGAATAATCTGCGTTCTAAATCTAACTTAATTAACCCTTTCAGTGACACTGCAAATCTTTTTAGTGACAAGAACTGCATCAAGTCAGCTACACTGAATGTAGAATTCATTAACGGTGGGTAGGTAAATATCTTTGCAACGTCGATCAGTCTTGTTTCGGCCCAAGCACATGAAGCCTGCATGTGAAAATTAACAAACGTGTATGAACAAGAAGACCTACAATCCTGGCCGAAGTTGTTAGGACACCTGTAAATAGCCACATTCTTCCCAGGTTGCACAGACCAAAACCAATGAGACACAACATTGACCAGATATTCTACACAGAATGTTTTTCTGTAAAGACTGGCATTAAGTCAATTCAATAGTGCGTCACGTAGCAAAAATATACACACACAATGATCTTAAACATCAGGCGTTCTCCCTGACAGCTTCTCCTTGGTAAATTGAATACGCGCGCATCAATATGGGAAAGTCGCAGACTACGTCTGGACACGTCTACATGTCTGAAGTCTTTCATAGTATTATATGAATGACAGGCCATTTTCCCTCTTTGAGGGGAGGGTTCTTCACTAGCATAAAATGACAGCGGAAGGTTGAACCAGGAACCAAACCGTTCTGCTAAATAACATGTTATGTTGTGGGATGGATCTGATCTGTGTTTAATTTCTTCAGATCCATTTACCTGTGAAGAGAGCCCCTTTGCAGCAAATGCCTTCTCTAAAAGTGAGCACTGTTCCTGTCATTTTATAATTCATTTTTAGTTGTGTGAAATGTTGATGTGAATACACTAGTGCGCTTCTTCTTCTTAATACTTGCTTTTTCTCATCAGTAACCTTTTTGTACATTCCAATGTTACATTGGGGCTTTCTTTCCGGGATAGCGTCACTGTTGCGCTCATGAATATGGGCATATTCGTCAGCATGAAAACAAACAAAGCAATAAAACACCCTTTGAAAATTGTGAAACAACAGTTGAAAGTAAAGGTAACTGAGACAAGGTGCATTTTGAAGGTCTACATGAACAGAAAGTGATTGTAGTTATCATTTGAAAAAGGTTGCAAATTTAGATCGTCAAAATGTAACTTGGATAAAGATGCTAGATGGGTTGTCAATGAATATTGAAATTTTGTTTAAAAATCGCATGATCACCTCATCATTTATGTCATTTCACATATGTCGGTCTGAATACAAGCCAGTGTTGGAGCAAAGGTTTTGATTTTCAAGGCCGAGACTTTGACCCCTTCCGCAATTCTTAAGACCTAGGCCAAGGCCTCAAGTTAAGGCCTTGCAGTGTAAAGTAATACATCTATACAACATGTCATTTTATAACGAATCATTACTCAAGTATCGTCGAATTGGCAGATATTTTCAATGCCAGCTTACTCGTCATTTTATTACACAGATATAAAGTCCTGCGACAGGTGACAAGTAGACAATGAGTTCTGCGTGACGTGTTCAAGATAAGATCACGGCGTGGAGAGTTAGGTCATTCTAATTTGCATAACCTCAGTTTCCAAGCGCAGTATACTAAGAGACGTGATCTACTAGTCCTCACCATCAGATGATGCTCTTCAATCCTGGCCAAACTTGTTGGGGCACTTATCCACAGACATTCACAGTTACCCTCCCCAGGTCCCCCGATTCCTCGGTCGTTATTGTCACCTCAAGCTGCCTGCAGGCCGCGCATTGAGACCTAACATTGAGAGGGTGCCCAACGAGATTTGGCCATGATTGTAGGAACGGTAGTTCCAGAAGTGAAAGGCCGAAATGAAAGCAGACCTTTCTGCTATCTCTCCCTAACAAAAACAGTTACTGGAAACACGGCTGCCGTGCACAACCTCTATGCCGTCGAGAAACAGCAATACGTACAAAAGCAAATGGTCATATATTCCAACTTCCTCTCCATTTTCAAGTAGTTGGCTGTTCAATGTAGGAAATTAGACTTCGGCAGCTCCATCTGCATTTGATTCGGATAGGCTACAAATTGTTGGCTCTGTAAGTTAAAAACTATTCATGGAGAGTAACTGGCCCTGTGACATTGAAGTGTGAAAATTTCTTATATAAAAATTCAGTCTTCCTCGTTAACTTCATCAGCTCCACACTTTCAAAAATGTTAGTCAGTGTTTCTGTATAAAACACTGTAGACACTAATATCATTGTGACGGTGTCTTTTCTTCAAATTTTTGGCCACACACGTAATTTCTCGTCAAATCCGCAAGTTGCATTAGCAAGCACATAACAATGATTATTACAAAGATCAGAATTAGAACAGGAAAAGTTAAAACGAAAACGACAAGCGATGTGGCTGACGTTTATGTTATTTATTTCCTGGAGACAAGGCTGATAGTTGATCGCGACGCTCTTTCTAATTACATTTGATTAAAAAACACACCTTTTCTTGAACAACTCCTTCTTAATGAAAACCCTAAGTTAGAAAGAATGCATGAAAAAGAACCGATAGCGTGTACTATGCAAGCACGGGGGACGAAATGAAAGAAAATAGTAAACGCGCCCTCTATGAACACCATGGCGCAGTAAAGGGCGACAGCAAACGACGCGTCGCGTCTCGTCGTACGTCGTGTTGTGCTTCAGGCGACGTAATATACGTGACGCGTAACACCACAAAAAATACGACGAGACGCGCGACGTGACAGGCGACGGCACGACGCGACGCGTCATGTGTGTACGAACGTAATGGCAAGAAGGCGACGGTGTGACGCGACGGCACGACGCAAGGGAGCCGCCGTGCCAACACGTCGTGTATTTGAGTCGCCTTGGAAAAGGCTAGAGAGAGGTAGAAATGTGTGTCGTAAAAACTTTTTGGATCACCGATGGAGATCCAGATACATGTGAAACACACAGGCCCTAGGAATCGGATTAAAAAAAAAAAACAAAAACAAAAAAAACGTTTGTTTCTTCTGCAACAAAGACGAATGGGTACAACGCCAAGCCGTATAATAAATGCTGCACTCAGTATGTTAGGATCACACCAGCATCAACCAAGTGTAGCATTGGACGCTGAAGTTAATTTGACACGTGATATGGGAGTTGGAAAGGCAAAGCGTCGTCTATTATCTGAGGTGTGGGCTGGTATACGCCCGCTCTGATTGGGCCAATTGATCGCACGCGTGTATGGACTACACCACATGACCCAAGGCTGAATAAAACACTGGCCTATTAGAGCAAACTACGGTAGAACACCCTACCGAAAAAGGCAGGAGGAACTCAAAAACTGAATTCCCAAGGCACATTGACTTTTGGAAATCAACATGGAATTGTAAAAGGTCAACTATTGAGCCACTCGTGGTGGTTCATAGTGCATAGGCGTCAATCGGTGTGGAGACTTCAGTTGATTCATATTTCAGATTATTGTTTTAAAAATGAAATAAATCTCGCAAAATATTAATGCTAAAAAGAGAAGTTAAAGTGGTCAGAAATTGCCTCAGGTTACACTACAAAGCATAGAATGACTAGACCTGCACCGAATTCGTAGATTTTAAAACTGTGATCAGTGACTAGTTACTCATTTTCTTCTCAAATATCTCAAAACAAACCAATTAGATGAGATACTGAGCAACACTTTTCATGTCTACTCTATTTCGAAATATTTAAAAAGGTTATGTCTTGTTCATTATCCGTATTTCCGAGGTATCGCTGGGAATTTCAATATGTTTCCGATTCTCCCAAATGTTTCTTGGAATTTTCGTCACATACCGACTCTATGTCATTTTTAAAAATCACATCCTGGTATTTTCCACGAAATAATGTCAACAAACCCACGTATCTTGTTTGAATGTATGGGACTGCGAATAGATCTTCACCTTGCACCCTGCCTTTGGTGTAAGGGTTGTCAACTTTTTCTGAGGGCCAAAACATTTTAGGATTTGGTAGCCTTTATGGCCTTTCGGGCTCATGTTGAAATACAAATTCTCTTCTTTGTTTTTTTTGGGGGGGGGACCAGGACCTAATTTTTACCCCATCTCAGCCCCACCGCGAAAAGCAATGGGTTTCTTTCTGTGAACCTGAAAAGAACCTGGTTTAATTCTACAATTTAATATATGCCACTCTATAACTTATCTGAAATTCTCAGACACCTGATCTCAACTCTGTCTCCAATCAGCCAAATTTCAACCCCAGTTCTCATCTTTATACAAACCGTACCGAGTGCCCTGGCATCTGTTATCCTCATGAATATGACCCCAGCCATCCTGATGTTTTTCTTCATCTTCGCTGCATATTAAATTTTGACGACATACAAGACGGGTAAGGACTGTTTTTCAAATATTTGCATTGGGAGAATTCACACAAATTGTAATGATTTTCTACAATCAGTTTTCTTATTGCTCTTCGTTGCAACCTTGAAAGGAAAATACTTGAGTGAAACTTCGCTTTGTCTTCTAGCCTTTCAGATCTGATAATAAAGCATCGCAAATGTAGAAAGGAAAATAACATATCACATGGAAACCAACATTTTTTCAGTCCAAAATATATTGGTCATATTACTTACAGAACCGCGTATAGAGAAGAGCGCCCTCTATGTTCTCACATCTACTTCGCACTATTGTTTCCATTCTCTGTCGGCCACGTACGGGCTGTGCTGCCTCAGCGTGTGGATAATATACTGTACATGTACATGTATTATGAGTTTAACTTGAATAACAGGGAAACTGTTCATTTTTACTATTGAATTGGATAGTAGGGCATCTTGTCATTCAACCGTTTACAATTTATATAACAGATAAAGGGGAAACGATCGAAAGTGACTCCCTCGTAAATAACATCAAGAGACGATTTTGTAAATAACCAGTCTAGTGCAATTTGTGGAAGTACACGAAATTGTTTTGTTTCACTGTCTAGCCTCAGATTTTTTTGGTATTTTGAATTTCATTGGAATATCCAATATCTAACGCATATCAGAAAAAACCAAAATGCTTATCAGGAATGTGAAAGAAAAGATAATATCCTTCAGATTTCAAATAATTTTTTTCCAGCCAGAAATGGCATTTACTTTATGAGTTTATGGCCTACGTGTGTGTTGCTGTGAAGTACATATATCACAGAAATTTTTAAAAAGCATTCAGCCAACTTACAATGACATTTGCATCAAGTCATTGACGTACTTCTGATATCTGAAAGGTAAAGATATATCCGAAAGGAAAGTTTAATATAAATCGCTCCTATAAATATGAATTAGGCATGAAGTCACGACGACGCATCTGAGATGATTGGTTTTACAGTAGAGTCAAGGGAATGATAATATCAACTTGGAAACCGAGCAAAACTTGGATCTTCTTATCTCAAAAATCGTAAACCCCATGCACCTCCACACTGAGATATTTCATTGATTGAGCCTCACACACATTTTTGTATACATGTACATTATTTTACCTAAAATGTTAGTTTTTCCAATACAGTCTCCAATAGTTTTTCAAGAAGCAAACGTCTGTAAGGTACCCGACTATTATTATGGCCCCTGTCTTATCTTCACCGTTCTGTGATTCAGATATTCGTTTTGTTCAGGCTTATGTACATGTACGTGCGCTGTGAGATTGATAAACGCTTTCTGACCTTTGCTGATAACCCTTAATCCCAGAAATAGCTCATGGTGTGTTCGTCTCAAAGCTGTTTGCCAATGTATGGAAAAGTTCAGAGTTGGGAAATTTAACACACATACAGTATCTT
This sequence comes from Acanthaster planci, assembly GCF_001949145.1. The sequence continues at coordinate 1,758,672 of NW_019091392.1, read as the reverse complement.
GATAACCACATTACAAATACTCAACCCAGATTCAGTTATAACGACTGCAGTAGAATATAGCATGTGCCGGGATCGCATGTTTTAATGAGTAATTTGGAATCTGAAATTTGGAATTGGAAATGATTCAGGACCTTAGATGGCCACTGGTTTATAACTGTTATACAGTGCAGCATTTGTGCGTGGTTGCTGGGAAGGTTGCAAAAGTATCTCCAGGCACATCTTGACTCCTACGGCCACAATAGATGCGTGAGCTGGTGTGTTCATTGTAGGATCTCCACTTGTATGCACTGATATCACCTACGATTAATACATTTTCTTCCCATTCACAAGGTCACGAAATTCCCCATACGGTACTCTGCTTACACACTACTCCAAGTCCAAACTAAGGCAAAACACATAACTTAAACATAACTCAACATTCACACCTTGCCATGTTTGCTGTACGCCGTCGATTCTCAAGCTACAATCCTGGCCAAATCTCCTTGAGCCCCAACCCCGAGTCCCCTCCCTGTGTTGGATCTCAATGCGCGGCCTACGCTCCAGCTCTAGCTACAATGACCAGGGGACTGGGAGACGTGGGGAGGATAACTGTGTCTATGGATACGTGTCCCAACAAAGTTTGTTCAGAATTATTGCAGAACATCCTCTGATCTATGGTGTGCACTGCTGATCACGCTTCTGAGTATATTGCGCTCGGAAACTGAGATTATGCTAATTAGAATTACATAATTCTCCATGCCGTGATCATATCTTGAACACGGTTCGAATCTCAGCTGTGGCCTTCTATTTTCCCAAAGCTTGTGTGTGTCAGTAGCTATAAGAGACTCTAGTTAACCCCCGCCAAATACAACCAGTACCTTTAATAGCCAACCGGGTATTAGCTCTGCTGCTGGGCTTGGACTGTCCGTGAAGTCCATGTGAGCGCCTTAGTACAGGTTCCAGACGTGTGCCGACTAGGCGGCCAGGGCTTTTAAGGACTTGTCTCGTTTCCTACCTTGCATGGTCGCTCGACCCTTTTGGGGGTTAAATGAATGGGCAGGAAGGAAATGTGGTGGGCTGAGAACCCAGAAGAGTCCTATATGGAAGCCAGTAACTGTGATTCCTTGTGAATTTCAGGAGTCCGTGCGCCTGAATGCTTGGTCAACACCGCATAATTTTTTGGTTTTCTCCCTCATCACCACATCCTTTTTTAAAATTTCCTGGGCGCTGAACCGACAAGGCAATTTTTTTAGCTTGAATGCATGGAGCTAAAGGATTGATGCTAATTTTTTTTCATTTACAATCTAAATTTCTTACATCTTCGACGATAAATCGATCTCAACCGTGTTCGGGCCCATTTTTTATAAGTGATCTCAATATAAAAGCATTTGTGCGTGGTTGCTGGGAAGGTTGCAAAAGTATCTCCAGGCACATCTTGACTCCTACGGCCACAATAGATGCGTGAGCTGGTGTGTTCCAAAAAACCAAAAAATTATGCGGTGTGTCAACACCGCATAATTTTTTGGTTTTCTCCCTCATCACCACATCCTTTTTTAAAATTTCCTGGGCGCTGAACCGACAAGGCAATTTTTTTAGCTTGAATGCATGGAGCTACAGGATTGATGCTAATTTTTTTTCATTTACAATCTAAATTTCTTACATCTTCGACGATAAATCGATCTCAACCGTGTTCGGGCCCATTTTTTATAAGTGATCTCAATATAAAAGCAGTGGCGTATCTAGTGAGCGTTTATTATTGATGGTTTAATTAACAGTCACAGATCCAGAGGTGACACAGTCGGGCGGCACTCGCCTCCTTATTTTATTGATGGAAAAACATTTTCATTTTTCATAATTACAAATTTCGTTTGCTTCCAATGCAGAATCATTTGATAATTCTAGCTGGCTAGACAGGTCTGCCCCAAGCACGACAATTTTGAAACAAATTCAAAACAAATAATCCAAAACAAACAATCCATCGTTGTTTAAATTTTGACAACAGAAAATGACATCGAGAATCCAATGGATGTCAAATCAGTGAAGATTTTGGTCTCACCCCATTCTCACCGCAAAAGCTGAACACACTCTCTGTATCACGGCGCATTCAGTTTTTCCACACGGGGATAACCACGTTACATTTAACTTTGTCATATCAGTATTCGAGTTACAAAAATGGCACGGGAAAAAGTCACCTTTACTTAGTAAAGTTTGTCCCTTATCGAACTGAAATAGAATACTGCCAAAATGCACCTGTCATTTCTCAACATTTCTCAACAGTTTCTTAAAATCAAATGCAAGTACTGACCATGCATTCCATATTTCCCTAGTTGCTGAGCAGGAAAACAGCATGCTATACCGTCTTTGGAGTGACCGTAAAACTTCGTAAGAACATTTGTGAAAACAAAGCAAAATCATTTCACTTAACAAACCCAAGATTAGTAATTAAGATTTCTACTCATAACCAGTGTATATCCGGTTGTTCATGCACATGAATGAAAACTGCAGAATAGGAAGGTGCCTATTCAGAGCTGTGGATTAAACTGTAACTATCCCAGCCAGATCTTGAAGCACTGACAAGACCTCTCAACCCTATCTCTGGTCGGTGTTGTGCAAATGAGGGAGGGTGTGGCTACTGAAACGTGTCCCAACAATAATTTTAGCCATGACTGTAGATGTCTCATGTGCATTTTGCCAACACAAAATTCCGCTTAGCTTTTCAGTTGTCTAATGGTGACCCCATCGATCTTTTTCTGTATAATAATATAGCCAAAGTGGAGCTGACGATTTCAATGCCTCCTTGTGTAAGAGATACTTCAGTCATGGACGGATATGCCATAAGATTGAAAATTCATCGCACCGCCGGTCGCACCGCATTCTAGAAAGCGCTTCAGGCATTACACGATGTGCCTTAATCAAGCTACGTGGAAGCTGATTCCATGCATAAGCAGCGAGAGAATCCAACAAAAAGATGAAACCGATTAAAAAGACATCTGTCGATACCTCCATCAGAAGAAAATTAGGCTACTTTAGGAAAGAGAAGAGAGAGGTACTCAGGTGGATTACAAGGTCCAATACGAATATAACTGTTCAAATTGTGCTGCCCAATGAAGGAAATACACGTTGGTCACCATAACACAAATAATTCAAACTTTGGAACAAGATGGAAGTTTATTTCATGGTATATAGGGACAGTTAAGTTGCGTTTTATTAATGCCAAAAAGTTAGGGGTGTAAACCCCTGTCGCCCTATTGCTCCACGGCAAGAGTCGTTTGGTGTGAATAGAGTTGTAAACAAGCCTTTTTGTGCAGCAGTCTCGCCAAGTTAATAATTTTCAAAAAGGCTTTACTCCTTGGATGGTGTGCCGTTGTGGTTTCTTTCCCGATTAGGCAGGCACAAACACACACACTGAATGCGACTTTTGATCGTTTACGATTCAACTTCATTCAGTATTGACTCTTCCCACCGTTTCCCGTAGACCTTTTCAATTGCAAGTTGATAAGGGATATAGCCCTCATTATGGACGAAATACACAGTTTTCTGGAGTGCTGTGAAAACACGGACTGCATGTGACCTTAGACAAAGATTAATAATTCACGCTCAGAAAACAAAGTTGAGCCCCTCTCCAACCACGCTTAAGCGTACATCAAATAAACAAGAAATCAGCGTCTTGTTATATTTGAATGTGATTCATTGAATTGTGATGTGGGTGCATATTTCTTGGAGGAAAAAACAGGAGTTACAAATAATACAAGCGCTTATACGAAGCGTGACTGAGGATTAAGACTACATTGTGAAGGTTTTAACTGTGGTCAGATATTTCCAGAAAATACCTAGTTTTGTATAATTACTGGACTCAGCTGTAAAGCTAAACCCTGTAAAGCTCGGTTTGATTTCATTCCCTGAATAAAGTATAAACGAATTCTAGAATCCTAACCCTTTTAGTTTAAGATAATTAACCGAAAAGGTGAAAAATTCCAAGTTTGCTACCTCAAACATAGCTTTTTCCTGAAAGATTTTATAAGGATTTGTAAATGCCAACGGCCGAAAGCTTTGTTTCTCAATTACTGAATTTTGGCCACTAGCTACCATTCAGCATTAGGATTAGGATAAGGATTAGCACAGCAGGTTACAACTTGATCACTAATGATGTTCCTCAATTGGCAAATTTTAGGATTGAGAATAACTCTGTCATTTATTTCAAAAATAAAGTTTAAATCTATGAAATTTTTGGTAATGGGGGTATGCGAACGAGAAGAGAATGTGCTTGAATCGAAACCAATTTGTCATTTATGGCACGTCGCTGTTGTGGAGCAACCCTCTTTAATTGCTTATGAAGTTCCCGTGCGTTTGAAGTCCAGTCGTGGCAGGAGTTATTCATTGATAGCGTGCAGCATTGAACCTTGAACAGGTAGCCAACCAGCTGGGTCAGGTCACTCAGCGTCGTGGGCGGGGAAACAAATGCCGGAGTTGACTCGGGGATTGGGTTAACTCCGTGAACCTCGCCTTACTTCTTTAACCTCATGTTCTCTCATTGAAGAGCAGATCCAAGAGACCTGTCGACGCTTGCGTTTGCTTTGCAAATATGAAATAGTCAATTTTCCAGTGTGGGCAGTGACAGGCATGGTCTCAGAATGGCACTTAAGAGATCAGAATATGTTTTGAAGGTGGCAATTTTTAGGCGTTATTTTATGTAAATGCCAACTGAACTTCCGTGGAAATCTTGCAGCTAGGCTAGATACGGCTGCTGAATGTGGATTAACGTATTTGTAAATGAAATTTGGATCAAATACGCTGTGCTTCCACTTAACCTCGAGCCGCAGTCATTTGGGATATTTTGCTAGAAATCAACTAAGTAATCAAGTTGCCTCACTATATTACACTAGTTATTAGGTTTTCCATTAAGTTTCTTGGACCCAATCAAGAAATTGCTCAAACAGAAGAAATTCTTGTTGTCGAAAAATACGTTATTCCCAGGAAAGCCAAAAGGTTATCTTTAATTAAAAATGGTCACCTAATGACTCTAACCTCATCTCAGTTTGGATGAAAAACTGTTTTCCGGTTGGAAATGGAATTGGGGTGGTACCCCTTAATACCGGAGCTGCACCTTTGCAGATATCAAAATGTAATTGATCATAGGCTGACATTACATAAGAGGGTTTCTTCCCACTCTCTCAACAAGGATATATCGTGTGCTCATGCGAAATAAAATAATGTCAGTGAGGAAGTGCTGATAGAACAAATAATTTGGAAAGTCACAAACAAAACCATCGCAGGGACGTCTCCGGGTGGCAACGCTGACGTTATTTCGAGTATAGCTGAAATACGGACAATGCGAAAGGACATTGTCCATCTCAATAAATTCATTAATTTTTCCAAACATTAACTCAGGCACATCATGGTTGCATACACGCAGGTAAGAAACAGGGAGCTGTACTTCAGAGAAATGAAATCATGCGAGAGGGCAACACACATTATTACAATTCGTTATTTCTTTCAAAATGACCGATATGTCAAAAAAAGAAAGAAGCTTTCAAGGACACGCCCTCCCTCATGTGGATCAAGCCACAAAAAATGTATACGCTCAGGCTGAAAAATAATCAAGATTCAGTTTGGACATTTACAAAATTTAATCCGCCGCTTTACATACGCACATGGAATAAAAATTGAGACCAAACTGAAATTTTACAAAACCTTGACAGAAGCTTGCGAAACCTATACGGAAAATACTAGATAATTGGAAGAGGAATTATAATATTTGGACAGGAAACAATGATTGGATACCAAACGCCACTAATCTTAATCATATTTAATTTTCTTTTCCCTTCAAGTTTTTGACTGATGAATCATCGAACAGGGTATCAAAAGCCAACATGATCATAATACATGGAATTGTTCAGGAATATTGCTAAATTTAATGGAGACTCAATACCGTACTGAATGTAGCCAGGAGGATATTATTTTACTCATTCTGATTCCTCGTGATCAATCTAAGCTTTTTTCTCTCCCGAGGATGGCTTCAACAGTATCTGAAAAGTGAATGGAATGGACTGTACCAACAGTTTGGCCACATAGTTTAGATTAGAGTTCAGCACTTTTAGCTCAAACACAGGTGCCCCTTTCTAGAACCTTAAATTTCCTTTCGAACAAACTCCCAACATAATTAAAAGGCAGGTGCCTTTCATGACACATTCTTAAACTGCGTTCCTTTTATATCAAACCAAAATTACAGGGATTTCAGATCCACACAAACCTGGCAAAATCTGAAATCGAGATTTTTTTCTTTTTTCTTGTTTTAAAGATGGCCGTTCCTATTGCAGAGTTTTGACCTACGGGATAGCTGTCCTGGCGGTATGTGGTATCTTGTCCACATAAAATGAAAAAAACAACAACCTCTTTTGCCTGGGTTTGAATCTGTATGATATTGTAATGCACAAGTTCGGTATTCAAAAGCGCATGCCCAAATGAGGCGCGTCCGAGGTCATTCGGGAACGGCATTACTCGCATGCGCAAGATCTACCCCATCAGCGAGACCATATGCCTTATGCGGAACCGCACGCATTTTGTTCTCAAATGACCTTGTCATAGCCTCATTGAAATACCAAACTGGCTGCTCATAATCTTATTGTACGCTTAAACTTTGTCGTAATAGCTTTTGGCAATTGTACCATCAGCGTCCAGGGTGACCACCATCTCATTGCCAACAAGCTCCCGAGTGGAGCCACCGCTCCCGCCTACTTTCTTCAGAACCAGCTTGTCTCCCTCCCAAGCCGTGGTGAACTCCATCTCCACGCCCGGCGCTACCGTGTCCTTGTGGTTGGTGCCCACGGTGATGGTCACCTCTTTGACCTTGTCGTCCTTGTTGTTGGTGGTCTTGATGGTGATGGTATTACCGCTCTGGGTGATCTCCTCCGTGACTTTAATGTCGGGTGGGATCTTATCGATGGGAATGTTAAACTTGGCCAGAAAGGCTACCCATCCTTCTTGTTTTCCAGACGAGACCCACTTGCCACTAAAGTCTGCGGGCATACTGCGCGGTAGGCTTTATCTGTCAAGGGAAAAAGCATATACGTGCACATTTGCAAAGACAGCAATGAAACAGTACAGATGTAGAGCACCATCACGGAAACCTTAGGTCGCCCATTCGTGTTCTTCGAAAACAAATTTTAAACTCACCGCTCTCAAGAGAGAAACTGGGGAAAGGGCTGTTGTTTGCTGAACGGCGAGGACAGACAGATAATCGGCTGGCGAGCTGGCGGGACGTCTCAATCTGCCAATCCAACTCCAACTGGCCAATGTCTATCTTTAGCCATTCCCCACGTGATTTGTCTGAACTTTAACTTCAAGGTCTCTGATGCTGGCAGTAAAGATAAAATGAAATCAATTATACCACTTTGTAGACACACTGTTTGCTTTCTGGGGTCCCTGGAACTGAAGTCCAGATGGTAGTTTTATCAGTATAATGATAAGATTACTTGTTTTTTGTGGTTTCAATAACCTGTTTTTGTTCAGTGTGTTTCTAGGTTCTTATCAATTTTAGTGTAGAAGTGTCGCTCGGATTTACTCCGGTTGGACTTGGCGTTAAGCACCTCCTCAACACATTTTCAGAGATTTCCTGTCACATGTGGGGGGGAGGACGAAAGCTCTGAAAGCTCAGTACAGCCTCCATCCTGCTAGAGACCGTGACTCTGGCAATTGTGGAGTACGGTGGTACAGGCTAAGGGTGCACATTGTCACTGACTTGAAAGGTGTGGGGGATGATTATATTGGTAATCCCCCAATTCAAAAAGTAAGGTGGGGGTAAATCCCCCACCCCCGGGCTCCCCATCCGTGGCTTAGCAACCAAACCACCAAGTGCATTGGCAAATTTAATTATCACGACAAGGCAACATATTAACATGAGAACTTGAACGCCTAGAGGGGAGGAACTTAACAGATTCTGTCACAATAATGTTGCAACCTACAAAGCTCGTTTTGTCTTTGCCAATTTGGGTTGGGTGGAGGCACGCGTTTCACCGTAGATAGAACCAGCAGGCAAAGCAGGCACTGTGAAAAAATCGAGGGTCTACAAACGACCTGGGGGCCTATTATAAAACCACAGTGTACCCAAAATCACATTCACCGCCTCAAATGATTTATCAAGTTTTTACAAGTCCCCCCAAACGCCTGTTTGCTGCTTATGAGGAAGTTTTCCCACTTAAAGGGATTAGTCTCTATATTGAGACATACTTGAAAACGTGACCTTTAATAAGTTCAACCAAGACGCTTAAGATCTTAACAATGAATTCGTTTTTATTTTTGCACCCAAGTGGTTTGGATCTTTTCTTTGTAATCCACTTTTGCCCGACTAAGATTTTATCGCTGACCTATTTCCAAAAGTCATTAGAAGATATGGGCTAGATCCTGGTCGAAAAGTACATTTCTGAGCTGGTGTGACTTGCAGAGAGAGTTTAGAATTCTGTCGCACAAAACTGGGAGATAGTGGTGTGTAACACGCCACACATGTTTACACCAGCGATTGTGTCATTTTGCTTTTCGTCCCTCTAGATTCAAGTTTGATAATAATTGTAGTCTACGCCATGAGTCAACAATTAATAATTATGGTCCAACGAAAAATGGTATGACCATGTCACTTGAGTTAAACTATCGTTTGGGCCCCATATCCCGGTCATGGTTGTTTCAGATAACGGGTGCTTTACACCCCTACCCAGACTTTGCTTTGATTAATTACTTTTCGAAGACCTGACTGAAGTTCATATAAACAACTGAAAGATGAAATGTCAGATCTGATTAGCATCTTTGGTTCTTACCTGACCTGGTGAACTTCAAGCACAGTCCCCAGAAAACACAAGCACAAATTGTAATTGATAACAATTGCTTTGCAACGGAAAATAATTATAACTTCATTTCCTTTGACAAATTGCGCTGGTCCTTGTATGCCAGTCCTGTGGTACTTTTTCCCTCTTTTATAATATAAACGAATCCCCTATCTTGAGACTGTAAAGGTAAGACACTGGGGGCCACTTTATCAAGGGCACCAAAATCGGGAATTTAGCAGAGTACTTTGCAGCAGGCTCTACAAATCCACCCTCAATGGAGGAAGATTACCAATTGCTCAGCAGTGTTAGGGGCCTTTCAAATTTTGATGTTTTTAAATTTCCTCTTTTTTCGAACCTGTTTTGACCCCCCACCCCCATTTTCGATTAAAAACTGATTTATCAAAGAGCCCAGCGACAGTCAAACCGAAAATCGGTTTCACTGAACCGCTGAAAATACGTGTCCTGAGACCTCGACATAAATATTTGAAATTAAAAAGATACCAACGCATAAAGAGCATCTCATTTTGTGAACTATTCTTGCGAATATATTTCTGTATTTTTTATCCTTTCATGTTTTCGGGTTGACGAAATTCATAAAGTTGTATGATGTCGCATGGGCACTGGCTCCTGTCCACTCCATACCGTCCTCGCTCCCTCAAGCGGTACGAACTACTTCACTGTGCATGCTTCTCGTTTGCTTCCACCTAACTTGTGTGATGCAAGTTACTTCACGTTTGCTTGAAAGCCTGCAGTTGCAAAGTACCATTTAACATGACGGCCGTTTTATATTTTTAATTTCATGCACCCTCGTCTACACAAATGGAAATTTTGTTTTAGACGACACGTACATGCCTTCGAGGTCAGATTATGCCATGTATGCTATTATGAGGTGATGGACCCTGTGCACTGATTTTACTTAGCATCGACGTTACGCATTCAGCCAAAAAAACACCTTCACCCGTAGAGTTTTACACCTTACATAATACGCAGGACATTCTACCGGGTCGTTCTACCGGAACTCGGAACGAAGTTGACAGAGATGTCCATGTGCACTTACAGATTGCTGGCGCGCATAACGATCGTTTTGTCTGTCTTTTTATTTTATAGAAAGGGGAATTTGGATTTTTAAAATTTTACCTGGATCCACCCACCCAAATTCCAAAAAATATATAGAAAGATAAAAACATCGATAATTTTGAATGGCCCCTTAACCTTTTTTTCTTTTTCCTCGCTCTCACTCTATCCTTCCATAAACTTCACTGTTCTCATCCTAATATGAAAAAAAATGCTAGATGTTGTCGTGCAGGGAAATGCTGAATTTTAAGACATAATTACTTCATGTTGCTTTACAGTAATAAGAATCACTTCACATAAAATTATTAAAGACAAAAGATGTCGGCACAGAGATATTTTGCAGCACTTATTGCACGCTTTATTAAACCCAGCAAATTTCAGAGTGTTTTACAGAGAGTGAATAAACTTCAGCTAACTTTAAATTTACGAAGCTTCAGGACAAATTTGCTTGGAAATTACTAAAGTCATGCAGTGACGGAGAAACAGTGGAGGGCAGGGGCGGATGCACTGGCTTCTCTAGCTCTTTTCAAACTCACGTCAAGGGTGTTAGCAAACTGACATAATTACATAGGATTTTAGTAATGTATTATTTTGCACCATTTCCGATGATGCAAATGAAGCAACTATGAGGGAAGTTTAGTTTCCATTTCTTTTTCTGAGGTAAAAGATCGTGACTTGTTACAGCACTTGTATTACTCTGCTTTAGGACTCTCTTACTAAAAGGTGACAACGGTCAGTTCAAAATGACAGCATGTTCTTAATAAACTGTCATAATCGTGGCTGCCAAATATTTTGAAGAGTGGTCGTCCCTCGTATGAAGCCACTGTAAACATTTTCATTGAACGCGCTTGGAAGACAGCCACCTGATCTTGTTCTAAACGTTTCAGCCTAGCAATACGACTTCGGTTTGCATGACCAAAATGACCCAAAACCGTGCTGAAAAAGACCTTGAAAGATCCTTATATTATGAAGGTCTATTTCTAACTCTGTAAGTTTCAAAATCACCGTCTTTGCATTTTGTAGAGTTCAAGAAATCAACCAGTTTATCCATACGGCGACAAAAGGTTTTGTAATTAGCACATTATCACATTACGTTTACAGGTAATGGTGTCCAGTGTAACTTCATTAAATTACGATAATGGATTGTTATAATTCAACTAAACAACCTTTTACAGTGCAAAGTGAAAAAAATTTCAAAACTTCAGAAGGACTCAAAACAGATCAATTAAAGAAGCACAAATAGCAAGCGAGTTATGATATTAAAGATTTAAATTGACTAACGCCAGATCTTTGCTTGCCGGGCGAAAGATTTCTGCTCTGGTCTGTTTTGGTTCAATATTTGCTTAATGAGAAGTATCAACTCGCTGTTTGCAGTTGGCTGCCATGTACGAGATGCACTAAAATGCTCTGGATCTCCTCGTCCAACTGTTTTTACGAGGTCGGATATTCTAGAAATGAGTGTACTCGCCCTCTTTTGCCCGGACTTGGATCTGCAGTTGAATGCCTACGCCTTATTGTAGGTAGATTTGGCGACCACTCCCTCGTGGGTAAAGGTAACAAGCATGTTACCCCCGCTCAATTCACGGGTCACCGAGCCCTTGCCGTCGATTCCTGTCATCACCAGCTTGTCGCCCTGCCAGGCCGTGGTAAACTCAAGCTCCTTGCCGCCCCCGATTGTGTCCTTGAAGTTTTGGCCCACGTTGATGGTGACTTGTTTGACCTTGTCGTCCTTGTTGTTACTGGTCTTGATGTTGATGGCGTCCCCGCTCTGGGCAATTTCTTCTGTCACCACTATGTCGGCCGGGAACTTTTCCACTGGCACGCCGAACTTGCCCAAGAACTTGTCCCAGCCCTCGGATGCGCCAGAGACCCACTTGCCACTGAAGTTGGCAGGCATGATGATTCAAATCGGAATTTTCCTGGTTTAAAGGAAGGGAAGGTAATTCAAATATCAGCTGCAATTTCAGATTATTGAAAATGATAGCACAGAAATTAAAACCTCCAAAACAAGTGTAACGTGTTGCTGGGAACTCACCTATACGAATGGGCAGAAGGCTTGAATGTCAGGCAAGGTCTGCTGCTTGGCCGCAAAGGAGACTGACAGACTATGTTCGATTGCTTTTTATTAATTTCTAAGAACACTCCCCACGTTTCCCATTGGTCCACAGCCTGGCGTTGTCTGTGACGTGATGCACTTTGGCACCGATAATCACTCATTACAGGAATATTTAAATTAGCGCCAGTGTCTTAAACGGCAAAATGTAATCCTAATTGTTTGTTCTCGCTACTGACCTTTCTGATATGATTGTAACAGGCCTAAAACTCACATCATTAAAGATAAAATCGGGCCCCGTTTCTATTTTACCCCCTGGACAACAATGAAACATTTCATGCATCATCTCATAGATATGACGCACACTGCCATTGGACCGTTCACAACTCGATACGGTGCTTGTTGTACATAGCTGACGAAGATAATATGATTTTTGTTACATCTGACAGGTCTTTATCATCCAACCCAGAAAAGCCCTCTGTTTTTTGAAGGTGGAAATTTTCCCTGTATGTTGTCTGGGCCAAATGATGTGCCTAATACTTTTTAGTCGAAGGAAACAGTTTTAATGTGTTAATTAAACAGCGAATCCACAACGTCGTTTTGCAGCGCACGTTGCTCTTAGTTGCAAATTCTTAAACTCGGGAACCACTTGGGGGCGCTGCATATAATCTTAAGTTGCCTGACTGCCGTTATACCATAGAGCCGTTCTTGGCCGCTTGATCGGGGTACATGTATTTGTTTGAAGTTGCGGAAAGTCTAAGGAATGGGGACACAAAACCATTCTGGAATTTTAGGGAACCCTCTTTAAATTCTATGGTACTCATTTCCAACTAACCCTATTTTGGGCTCCCGACCTGGAAAAAAGCCTGTTTTATCTAATGACCCAGCCTAGAGAACTTCGCTTTGAAAAAGTAGGTTGTGATGACCTGTAGAAAATCAGCGCTGAAAAATATACGTGAACGATACAATTTCGCCCGAACATCAACGCAGCGACCGTCGAATTCCACGCTACGGCATTGCTGCCAGGCAGAGCAGTACCGTACCACACCCAATGTGCTACGCGTACGAAGCGTTGTAAGAAAAGCCGAAACGGACGCTCTCCCATGCTCATGAATTATGTACATGACACACTGCAGACACGAAAACCGTACGAAGTCTTGACACAGACTCAAACGGCTGCAGGGTATTGCGTTGTTTACCAACTGTACAAAGCAAGTATATATTTCCAAAAAGTGAAGTTTTTCTTTCAGTGTTCGTTTTAAGAGATATATATTTTCCAAAGATCGTTTTTTCGATGTACATATGTTCTCCAGTTCGTTCCCGGAAGATCTATAAATAGAAAAGGACGAGATATATTTTTCAAGTTTGTTTTTATGATTTTTTAAGTTCGTTATATTTCTTTGTAGTTTGTTTTGGGGAAAAATAAATCGGGACCGGGCAAAAAGCAAACTGCATAGAAAATATATCTCGTAAAAATTATATGTTTCCAGAAATAGAAGCAAAGTTTCCAAGTGTAGATCTATATGTTTCGAACCAACGAACTAGGGAAAAATACCCCGTACAAACGAAGTCGAACAAATTTATCTCCTACAAACGGACATAAAAAATATACTTCACTTTTTGAAAATACATGCTTGGTGGCTCTACAAGGCTTTAATAGAACAAAGACACTTGTGGTACTCAGTTGCTTCAACTAGATGTGAGACTGTCAGTGATGCCCTGGATGTGTGGTTTCTTGGAAAAAAGATACAGGTGCATACATGTTCGCTCAGCTGGTGAACCAAGTTGGGACCTCATCCGAGAACCTCGGCAAGGAATATCTGTCTTGAAATATGTAAATGATGTCACAATATTTCAGAACGGTGTGCTTAATGAGGATAGCGGTATGCAAGCTACACTGAATGATTTTACTGATTGGTCCAAGCGTAACAACATGAAACGTAACCCATGAAACTTAAAATGTGCAGTGATGCAAGTATTTTTTATGAAGTCTCCCTTCAGATCAATTCCTTTGGAGATCTGCTCATAGCAAATGCAAGCTGTTGAACGTGTAAGAATCCTAGGCATTCAAGTGAGCCATAACCTGAAATGGAATAGTCGTATACCTGAGCTACTCAGTAAAGCCATTCCCAATTGTATTATGTTGAAGGTTCTAAAGAGATTTAATCTATCCACGTCTGACCTCATGACCATCTGTACGTTTGGTCCTAATTAGAATATGCTGTTTCAGTATGGAATGCAGGGCTAACAACAAAACAAGCTTTTAGTTGGAAAGAGTCCAGGAGCGTACCCTCATAGAATTATCCTAGGCTTAAATTACACATCATAATCATAACGCGCTGGACAAAGTCAGTATTCATGTACATGTATAAGTACCCTACAACAGCGTTGAAAAGATATCTGCTTTAAGTTTGCTACTCAACTTGTGAAGTCCAGCAGGTTTAAAGATTGGTCGCTTAAACAACCTGGGGATCTAGGGATCAGGTTATTGGCCTCTTCAATACTAAGTAAATACATTACTAGCATCTGTCCGTTTTGCCGGTGTATGCAAAGTATTCCTTTATTTTGTTTCATTTTGTAGATAGTATGCACATGTACAATAATTTTTGCGGTATTTCAGTCAACCTTTGTATGTGCATTTATGCTTAATGATGGTTGACATGATTTAAGAATGGTAACCATTCTCAAACTGTAATTTTGTCTGATGCAACAAAGAAATCAAACAAGCTCACACCAATATAAGAAATAAATAAACAATTGTGATTTAATGAGAGTGTTACACTTAGCTTGTTAAAAGTAAGGATAACAAAGAAAAGTGCTGAAACGTTTGAGAGTTGTTTACATGTATCTTGCATGAATGTTATGTAATGCAAACCTATATTACATATGCTTGTTCACAGTTTTCATGGAGTCGAAGGGGTCCAAGGAGTGGAACTGATTGTTGTACTGTATAAAATCTCCTGTGGACCAGAGACTTCTGTCGAAACCCTTATATTTCCCTGCACACTTTGTAACTTGCGAATTCTACAAACCCCCTAATAGCGGCGTTACCAATGAACGCAGAAACTGTTTGTTAAGTTCAAACTCATGCATACAATCAAAGAAGCGCTGTTGTTATAATACATACATGTAGTTCTTTAAATGTTCCACAAGTTTATCACATACTGACAAAAGAATCCTTTAAAAAAGGTTATTATTAACCAAATAACCTGCATTTACATTCAGCTTAGTTAAGAACTGCAGTGGGTTAAGCATCCACAAGTTTCCTAGTATCGCAAGCTGAGGTAATTTTAATATTGCAAAAAGGGCCATGCTCACACACCGTACATCATGGTCTTTGTGATGCTTTTTACAATTTATGTTTCTGAAATATATCTGAAGTATACACCTCAAGTTTGAAAATAGAAATTTGTACCTGCTGTAGGCCCACATTATGGCAGATTCAACACAACAGCAGGAGTCTGCACCCACCCCCACCTCGTTTCCACACCAGAAATTAATTCTGACAGAAACAGTTACCGATCAACAACCCTCCGTCGAATTTGCATCAATCCTCAGCAACCCACAGCTACTAAGTCCGATAAAGGATCATATCCTGAGTGAAGAAAAATGTTTCAGTCGACGTTCCATGGCGACAAAAGCTTCCAGACAATCCTCAAGAGGCTCTGGAACATCGATTATGGCAACACTTGCTGCTCAGGCGGCTGCCTTGAAAGCAAGGCTTGAGTATGCGGACATTGAGGAAAACAGAGAGCAGAACTTGAGCGCCAACAGTTAAAGCTCAAGAAGATTCAAACTTTGACAGACTTGCATGACACAGAAGCAAGATTAAAGGCAATCGAACAAGCTGAACAAGAAGAATATGCAGCCGTCGTATCTGACACGGTGGAGGAAACAGAAAAAACTTCGCTAATAAAAAAAATACATCCAATCTCTACCAACCCCGAACACCGATGAGTCCAATGCAAGGTCAACGTCACCTGCAGCGACACCAGAAGCTCGGCGGACAGAAGATAATAGTACATGTATAGCATCACCAGCACCTAAGGGCTGAGTTCGGGCGGCTTGTTCCCGTATATTCACGAACAGTTCGATTTGTTATTCGTGGGTCGGCCGCTCGAACGCCGGGAAGAAACAAACAACATGCAACATGGCGGCGTCCATGTACGTCACTCGAGAGTTAAGTTTTGGATGGGTTGAATTCTTTTCTATATAAACAGGAACATTCATTTCTGTGTTTGGGAAAATAATTAATGTTAATGTTGCAAAACTTCCCATTGTCTACATGGTCTATGGCTTTGCAGCTGTTCAAAAATCAAAATCTCACGGGTTTTAACGTGTGTTCCTGTAAAACCCTGACGAGGAGGTGGTGTGTGATCCTGTTCCGAAAACGGTATTCTTGAGTCGTGTACCCGCCGTTCGAGCGCGAGAACAAAAAACCCGTGTCAAGAACAGAACGCCCGAACTCGACCAAGGAGACTGAAGCCAAGTTGCCTATTGCCAGTGCACAAACTCCACTCAACAATCTCACAAAAACGTTTCTTGAGCAGATCAGCCTAACTCGCCGACCGACACCAGAGCCAGGTGTATTTACTGGCGATCCCCTGAAGTATTGTCGATGGAAACACGCCTTTGAAATATTGATTGAACAGAGGGGTATCCTGCGCTCAGAGAGGCTGTACAACTTACAAAGGTACCTGGGTGGAGCTGCAAAAGAGGCAGTAGAGAGCTATTTTTTTCCTGTCTTCAGATGACGCATTCGACAAAGCAAATGGGAACTTCTTCAGAAGAGCTTTGGCGATCCTTTTGTCATTGTGAATGCTTTCCGAGATAAACTGGAATCCTGGCCCAAGATTTCTCCATGTGATGGCACTGGAATGCAAAACCTTGCTGACTTCCTTGGCCAGTGCCAGGTAGCTATGGAAACTATAGACAGCTTACAGATAGGCCTACCTGACGAAGACAGAACAGAAAAGTGCTGGCCAAACTCCCAGATTGGGTGGTCAAGAGGTGGGTCGGTAGGCTGTGGAGTTCAAAGAAAAACAAAAGAAGTACCATCCATTTATCGACTTTGTGAAGTACATGCAAATGGAGGCCAAGATCGCCTGCGACGCTACGACGCTGCGACCCCACATGGACTCAGAGGGCAAGGTACAACAATGATAAGGGAGAAAGGAAAAAACCTCTGGAGGGAGTTCCTTCTCAACCAGTGCAACGAGACCTCTAAGAACAACACAGGAAAGAGGAGTCAACATCAGAAGTCCTGCCTTTGCTGTAAACACGAATCACAACTTGCGTGACTGGGGAATTTCTTCAGCAACCACTGGAGGTACGCAAGGCCTTTGCGATGAAAAGGGGGCTTTGCTTCGGGTGTCTCCAGCAAGGGCACACATCCAAGGGTTGCAAACGAAGGGCCACTTGGAAAACCTGTTCGAAGTCTCATCCGACAGCTCTTCGTGGGGATGTCAGAAAGCCAGCCTGAGAAATCGATAGAAGACAACCGAAGTCCTCAGAAGGATACTCAGAGGAAGCCAAATCCCATCAACTCCCACTCAGGAGTTCGTCACTTAAGTGGAACGAACAATTGCTGTAAAAGTTCAATGATTGTTCCAGTGAGAATATCTCATCGTGATAACCCTGGACTAGAAAGGCTGGTGTACGCACTCTTGGATACCCAGTCTGATACAACATTCATCTTGGAGAAGACATGCAATGCATTGCATCTTGAGGGTGCCGAGGTCAACTTGCTCCTATCCACCATGTTTGCAGAGGATCAGCAGGTAGCGAGCAGAAAGTTAGACGGGCTGTTGGTGCGTGGATTTGACAGTGATATCAAAATTAATTTCACTTCCAGCTGCATACTCCAAAGAAATCATGCCTGCCAATCGCTTTCACATTCCGACCTCAGAGATGGCCAGGAAATGGCCGCATTTGAAGAAAATTACTGACCAACTAATGCCCTTGGCTGACTGCGCAGTCGGTATTCTCATCATCGGCTACAACTGTCCACGTGCACTTGCACTGCGTGACGTCATTTCTCTGTCTCTCATGGGCCCTACGGTCAGAGAGCTGACCTTGGCTGGGGCATTGTTGGCATTGTAGACCCCAACCAGTGCGAAGCTATCTGACGACTGCGAGCCTATTGAAGTCAGTCATAGAGTGTTGGTCCACGATGTACCATTTTCCACAAGGGAAGGTCCTCAAGGCTGCTCCGAGAAGAACGATCTCCTTCAGAATTCACGTAAAGGAGATTGTCAATCCATGCGAATTTGCACAGATAATGGAGCTTGAATTTTCTGAGAGAAAGACATAAGACATTGCTATGCCCCAAGACGACCGCAAATTCTTGACCATGATGGAGAAGGAATTTATCAAAAATGCAATGGTCACTTTGTCATGCGATTGCCCTTCAAAGAAAAAGAACCCAATCTTCCAAACAATAAGACTCATCAAGCGCTTCATCGTCTTAAGACAGCTGAAAGGCTGGTTCAAGAAGAAGGATGCGCAGAGAAGGTTTCTGAATCCAAGCTTCACGGCCACGATGATTTTGCACGGTATATACCCCACCATGGCGTCTACAATCCTCAAAAACGTGAGAAAATTAGAGTTGTCTTTGACTGCAGTGCAAAGTTCCAAGGGAAGTCATTGAACGATCATCTCCTGCAGGGTCCTGACCTGGCAAACAAGCTCGTGGGCGTCCTCTGTAGGTTTCGGCAACAGCCAGTTGCGGTCATGTGCGATACAGAACAAATGTCTATCAGTTCGATGTGATGCCAGATCACTGGAGGTACCTTCGATTCTTATGGTGGGAAAAGGGTGACATTGAGAATGAGCCACACGACTTTCAGATTAATATCCATCTGTTTGGCGCTGCTCCCTCCCCCGGTTGTGCGAATTTCGGTCTGAAGCAAACAGCGAACCTCTATGAAACGGAGTGTGGTTCTCCAGCTGCAAATTTCTTGCGGGGCAACTTCTATGTGGACGATGGATTAAAATCCGTCTCCACCAGCGAAGAAGCCATTGGTTTGATAAAAGAGACCAAGGATCTTTGTCGTAGAGGTGGATTGCATTTGCATAAGTTCGTCTCAAATTCCAGGGAAATGATTGAAGCTATCTCCCCCAGAGGACCGTGCCAAGGGAATCAAGGACCTTGACTTGCAAAACGACACGCTTCCCATTGAGAGAGCACTCGGGATACACTGGTGTATTGAGTCTGAAACATTTCAGTTCCGTATATTCTGAAGGACAAACCACTCACAAGACGAGGAGTCTTGACGACAATTAGTTCTGTGTATAATCCCCTCGGATTTGTGGGTCCTATTCTGTTAGTGGGTAAGCAGATACTTCAGATGCTCTGCAGAGATCAGGCAGAGTGGATGATCCTCTTCCTGAATCTCTGCGACCAGCTTGGGAACGATGGAGGAGTGACTTTGTTGGAGAACTTCAAGATTTGACGATGCCTTTTGCCAGATGATTTTGGTCATGTTGAGTCAGTAGAGATCCATCATTTCTCCGATGTGAGTACCAGTAGCCCTGCCCAGTTTTCATATTTGCGACTAATAAATGATCAACAGAGAGTACACTGCAGCCTTATCATGGGAAAATGCAGAGTCTGTCCTCTGAAGCCAATTACCGTCCCACGCCTTGAGCTAACTACTGCGGTGGTCTCCGTTCGTGTCAGCGCTCTGCTACAGGAAGAGCTTGATTATGAGAATGTCCATAAGGTTTTCTGGACCGATAGTAATGTGGTGTTGGGATACATTGCTAATGATGCACGAAGGATCCATGTTTTTGTAGCAAACCGTGTGCAAAACATCAGAGATCACAGGAAGATTTCTCAATTGAGACATGTTGCAACTGATGTTAACCCAGCTGATGATGGATCAAGGAGTTAAGGAATTGATGACCAAGACTTGTTGGACCAGACTTTCTGTTTCTGTAAATTTGCTCTGTGTCCAAGATATAGGTGCAGATCCAGAACGGGAATAGGGGCAGGCAACCAAATAACCCATCCCCTCGCTCATTGCCAATGTTTTTGAAATTTGTCAGGTATAATTTGAAAGTTTTTTCATTTTCGTGCTTTTAGGGTTCTGCGTCTGAAGGTTGGAAGACACCCTTAAATGCATAATCTAGATAGGGGTCTTTTTGGCATGTACAGTTAAGGGGAAAAAAGACTAGATGCCTTGACGACCAGCATCCCCTAAAACAACGTGATCGACCGCCTACTGTATGAACGCATGGCAATCTCCATGTGGACGTCGACCCACAAATATTTTGAGATGTTCGACAAGTTTGGAGCAGTGGCGTAGCCAAGGGAGGCCTGGGGGAGTATGTGCCCTCCATAAATTCCTGGTCCCCCCCCCGACAAAAATGGATGAATGGATATTGAACAAGGCCAACCAATGCTTGCCCCAAAAACGCACCACTGAAAGCTGATGTCCTCCCCCATCAGATGCTGGTGCCCCCTTGTGCCCCACTCCCGGTAAAATCCTGGGTACGCCACTAGTTTTGAGACTGGAGCTTTGATATCAGGCAGTCTTGCAAAAACACACAATCAAGACTGAGTACAGAGTAGTAGTGTACAGTATTAACGACGCAAAAAGAAACAATGGAAGGAAACCTACCTAACGCAAGACCTCCTAATGCATTCAGTTCCCCCTTACAAGATTTGCTGTCATCTGTACACTCTTCATTTATAGTCTGGGAACACAGATTGAAAAAAAATCCATAGTTGGGACTGCTTGTTAATTTTTTTTAGGATTATTTTTGTTTTGACTGCATGCTTGGGCTCTTTCCGTTTGTCCTGGCAGGCTCTCTGCATAGTTCAGGTAAAATTTACAGTGATGTTTCTTGTTTCCGGTACCGTGAATATGTAAAATAGTTTTACACATGCTGCAATGTACGTTTTTAAAATACAGTATTTCTAATTTCAATTTTTTTATAATTAGTTGCTCAATTTACCCTTTGGCTACAAGTCAAATTTCAAATAACCAAGAATTCAATTCACTAAGTCAATATAAAAACAGGTGACTAATAAACATGTAGTGTACTTTCCCTGGTTTACTCAGTCGTGTCATCTATCCGGCAGCAGCATAGATTTATTTTGGTAGGAATTTAATTCGACCAACCATCCCTAGGACATAAAAAGGGTGCCCTAATAAAAAACATCTGCCAAATTTCATCTGGTGTTGCAGCACTGAATACTGTTAAAGGACTTTCTACATCCATTTGAAGCAAGATATGGGATGGAGAGAACCCCCCCCCGCCTTTGTCATTGTTTGATCGGAATCTCAGGATTGTTTTTACAGATTTTAGGGGGGATGTGTTAGGTAACAATCGTCTAAAGTGTGTATAGGGATTGGACAGGTAAGGGGGGTACCCCTCCGTCCCATATCTTGCCCGGTATAGCTACATCAGCCTTGGAGATAGCCTAGGCTTTAAGAGAGCATTTTCAATCAGTAGTCACGAAGGACGATCGTAACAGCATTCCAAGAAATCTGGGGTTTCCAGACATATACGTCCAAGCACATAATTACTCATGCTTCGGAAAAGCTCGTTGGGAACTGAGTATTCAGAAAGCTCCAGGACCAGATGGGATACAGAAAATAATACGCCTGCAGTATTGCTCCTCTTATGACCAACATCTATCAAAGATCCTACAGGTGAAACTAATGGCTAATGGCTAATGTTGCTCCTTCAAAAAAGGAATAGCTCACAGCGTGGGAATTATCGCCACGTCACTGATAGCTATACCGTGTAAATTACTGGAACATCCATTCACACGATGCGCCATCTGCAATGGACACATTTTAACTGTAAGTTCATTTTCCATTTCAAGAGTCACTCTAACTGCTGACATAAAAACGAGCAAATAAAACTCAACACGTCTGTCAGAAGTTGTTCAAGTGGTTAAGCATGTTTGCAGTGGGGCAGTTTTCCGGACCTAATTGCAAATTTATTTTGTTTTTGTCAAATATTTAATTTGTACCTGTATAATCAAGAAATAATGACAAATTGCGTGGGTCTTTGTATTTCAGCCCTCTGTTGGTGGTACTCCTTCCCTTTAAGAACCCTCTTCAAAATGAGTTCCCCTTGGGTGAGATTGTGAAGATAAGATACGGTGATCAAGGACAATAGTACCAAAATGGGAATTTAGTAGTGTGCTTTGCAGTAAATAGTAGGCCACTAAATCAAGCCCCATTGAAAACAGTGTAAAATTGGCGTTCTTCAGGGCCCATGCCTGAAGTTTCTGAAACACATATTAGATTATTATTTGTTCCATTATCTTTCAATTTCTTTTCAATTTTCTGGGGGGTTAACCGATTACACTTTTAGTTATTCCCACAAAACAAAATCGCCCTCCGAATGGTGATTTTCCGAAGTCTTCTCATAGCCATTTTTCATGTGGCAACCCTCAACTTTCTCGGACACTTTTTAACCGTGTCTTTTAGCCATTCTCCTCTCAAATGAAAACCCAAGGACACAAGGAGTTCATCTTGGCAAAGATCTACACAATCTCAGTTGCTCATCGGTGATTACTAAGAGTCCCAATAAAAATTAATATTCAGAGAACCTGACAAGTTGTTTTCCTTTTTTTAATCTGTGCCTTCTGTTCTTAAGACGAGTGGCCGCATAGTTGATGCTTGTTAACGTAATGAATTGAGAATTCCTTGACTTTTCTTTTCCTTCGCTTTCTCTCTCTATACTCTATCTATTACTTCACTGTTCTCACTGTGATAAATAGTTACGAGATGTTGTGATGTAGGGAAATGCATATTTTACATACATACTTCCTCCATGTTGCTCTACAATTATGACAAGGATGACTTCAGATCAAAAATTGAAGACAAAAGATATCGGCACATATTTTGTAGCACTTATGAAGTCTTTATTAAACCTATCAAATCTCACAGTTTTCTCTGGCAGTTGGAACTTCAATTAACTTCAAGTTTACACAGCACAAGGACAATTTGCTGGTAAAGCACTTAAGTCATGCAGTGACGAAGAAAAAAGGTAAGGAGATGCACTAGCTTTTCTTGCTCCTCTCCACCTCAGGGATAGTTTGTTAGCAAGTGACATTATTACACAAGAATTTATTAAGGCCGTATTTTAAGGTTATCCCTGGTGATGCAAATAAAGCAATGATCAGGCAAGTTTCCTGTCCATTTGTTTTTTCAGGAGTAAAAGGTCGTGCACTGTTAAAGCTGGTTCGTTACTTTGCTTTTGGACTCTTTAATTGGAGTGCGACAACAGTCGGTTCAATCATGACAACATATTCTCCAATCGTGGCTGCCAAATATTCTGAAGAGTAATCATCATTTGTGTGAGGCCACTATAAATAGTTTCATTGAAGGTGTGCAACTGAGGAACAACCACTTGATTTTGCTCTAAACATTTCAGCCTTGCAAAATGTATTCGGTTCCACGACCAAACTGACCCAAAATAGTGTTAAAAAGAAACTTTAAAGGTTCTGAAATCGTGAGGGTTAATTTGAAGTGTATGAGTTTTATATTATCGCCTCTTTGTATGTTGTAGAGTTCAAGAATTCGACCAGTTTATCCAAATGGCGAGAAAATATTTTATAATTAGTAAATTATCACTTTGGGTTTACAGTTTATGGTGTCTAGTGTAACTTCATTAATTTCCGATCGTGCATTAAACGGTCAACACGGTAACCTTTAGCAGTCTAAATTGAACAATATTACTTTCCCAAACTTCAAGGACTCTAAAATGGATCTACCTTCAATTCAAGATGCGGAAATAGCAAGGGAGTTATGATATTAAAACTCCAGATCTTTGCTTGCCGGGCAAAAGATTTCAGTTCAATTTGAACGGTTCAATATCTGCTGATTGAGGAGCATCAACTCGCTGTTTGCAGGTGGCTGCCATGTATGAGATGCGCTAAAATGCTGTGGATATCCCGGTCCACCTGTTTTTATGAGGTCGGGATATTCTGGAAATAAGTGTACTCGCCCTCTTTTCCCCGGACTTGGATCTGCAGGTGAATGTCTACGCTTTCTTGAAGGTAGATTTGGCGACCACTTCCTCGTGGTTAAGGCAGACAATCATGTTATCCCCGCTCAATTCACGGGTCACAGAGCCCTTGTTGTCGATTTTCGTCAATACCAGCTTGTCGCCCTGCCATGCCGTGGTAAACTCCAGCTCCTTGACGCCCGCGATTGTGTCCTTGAAGTTTTGGCCCACGTTGATGGTGGTTTGTTTGACCTTGTCGTCCTTGTTGTTAGTGGCCTTGATGTTGATGGTGTCCCCACTCTGGTTGATTTCTTCTGTCACCTGTATGTCGGTCGGGAACTTGTCCAGGGGCACGCCGAACTTGCCCAAGAGCTTGTCCCAGCCCTCGGATGCGCAAGAGACCCACTTGCCGCTGAAGTTGGCAGGCATGATGAATCGGGGCGGAGTTTTCCTGCTTTGAAGGAAGAGTAGGCTCATTAAATGTCAACGGCAATTTCAGAATGCTGAAGATGATAACACGACATAGCAACTACCTGTAAAAATACAAACGTCAAAAACAATTGCTTGAAACTCACCTAAACGAACTGGGCGAAAGGCTTAAATGTCAGGCAAGGTCTGCTGCTTGGTCGCAAAGGAGACCGACAGACTGTGATTGACTGCTTTTTATTGGTTTCCAAGAACACTCCCCACGGTTCCTATTGGTCGATAGCCTGGTGTTGTCCGTCACGTGTATGCACTTTGGCACGGAAAATCCCCTTGTTACAGGAATATGTAAACAAGCTCTAATTTCTATTATGCAGCAAAATTTAATCCCTAATTGTTCGTTCCCGTTTCTGACCTTTCTGATAAATATGATTGTAATAGGCCTAAAACTCACATCATGAATAATAAATTGGGCCCTGGTTCTATGTTAAATCTAATGGACAATAATGAAACTTCCCACGCAACTGGATCTGAAGAAGACTGCTATTTGCCCACTCGCAATTCCGTATGTATAGCTGACGAAGATGTGGGTCATCATTCCATGAGGTTGGGGCACAGTTTGTGACGACGTCCGTTGTTACGTGGGTTCCGTAAAAATGAACAGCTAGTTCCCTACACGTGAATTCCAAATTATAGATCTACATCTTGCAAGTCTGAATACAGAGGTGTGTGTTACTTTTACAGAGTAAATGACTTCCTCTACAGGTCATGACAGGCGGTAAAAGTTACCCATGTAACAAGGACACCGTCACAATTTGTGCTCCATCAACCTCAATATGGAATGGCCCATATAAATGTGATTTTTTTTCCTGGAAATCTTAATAGTATTCCAAGAAAAGGTGAGTTTCCAGATTTGCCGCCCATTTTTTCATGGTGTGGGAAAACTCTTAGGGAACTTAGTGTCCAGAAAGCACCAGGACCAGAAGGGATGACTTCAAAGCTACTCAAAAAATTGCCAGCAGTATTACTCCTTTCTTTACTTTCTCCTATGAGAAATCTTTCTTGGCCTACGTTGTTCCTTTGTTCAAAAAAAGGAAATCGTTCAGAGCCAGGGAATTATCGCCCGGTCTCACTGACATCGATACTGTGTAGATTACTGGAACATCCATCCCCACACGATGCGCCATCTACAAAGAAACAACTTTTCACTGTTTATTTTCCAATTCAAGAGTCACTCTAACTGCTGACATAAAAACGAGACTCAACACGTCTGTCAAAAGTTGTTCAAGTAGTTAGCATGTTTGCAGTGGGGCAGTTTTCCGGACCTAATCGTAAATTCATTTTGTTTTTCTCAAATATTTAATTTGTACCTGTATAATCAATAAATAATGACAAACTGTGCGGGTCTTTGTATTTCAGCCCTCTGCTGATGGTACTCCTTCCCTTTAAGAACCCTCTTCAAAATGAGTCCCCATTGGGTGAGATTGTGAAGATAAGATATTGGGGTTATTTTATCAACTTGGGATATAATAGTACCAAAAATGGGAATTTAGCAGAGTGCTTTGTAGCAGACTCTATATATCCTGAACGGAGATAGACTGCCAATTGCTCATTGGTGTTAACTAAGGGTACAACAGACAACTAATATTCAGAGAACCTGCCAAGTTGGTTGGTTTTAATTTGTACCCTCTGCTCTCAAGATCAGTGGCCACATCAGTGATTGTGCTTGCTAGCGTAATGAATTGAGAACTCCTTGACTTTCTTTTTCCTCGCTTTCTTTCTCCTTTACTTCACTGTTCTCATCGTGATATAAATAATTATGAGGTATTGTGGAACAGGGAAATGCTAATTTTTAAGACATAATTACTCCATCTTGCTCTACAGTTGTGACAAGGGTGGTTTTACATGAAACAAATAAAGCCAAAGATGTCGGCACAGATATTTTGTAGCGCTTATTGCACATTGTATTACCCCTAACAAATCTCACAGTTTCTCAGACAGTTGAAACAACTTCAGCTAACATCAAGTGTACACAGCTTAAGGACAAATTTGCTTGGAAATTGCTTATAGTCCGAGAGCAGCGACGGAGCAAAAAGAAAGGCGGTGCACTAGATTCTCTTGTTCCTTTCCACCTCATTTCAAGGGTGTTAGCAAACTGACATAATAACACAGGATTTCATCGAGGCTATATTTTAATGTTATGTTGCAAATGAAGTTTCTTTTTTATTTTTTTGCAGGAGTAAAAGGTCGTGTACTGGTAAAGGCATGCGTGCCCCCAACAACCTTACCAATGGTCAGGGAAGACTCCTTAATGCAAGCTGACGGATATCGACACAATGCATCAGCACATTTGCTTGACCTTCCAGAACGGTATCGGATATTTAAATCAAAGATGTCAATTAAACAACCCATCGATGCTCTACTGCACCCAACTTGGCAGTCTTGAGGTGTGCCAATGGATTATTATCAGCCAAGACAAGAGTACGGTGTCCGAAGAGGTATTCTCGAAATGTTTCGGCCACGAGCCACTTTAATGCAATGGGCTCCAACTTCAAACTGGACAGATTCAAGTAGGATTTTTCTGCTTCTCTGAGACACCTACTGGCGAAGGCATTCTTATGCAAGGCCCCAGAATCACTGTGGTGAGAAATACAGGCCCCTAAACCTTTAAGTGAGGCACCAACCTCCAAAACAAACTGCCGGTCGAACCTTGGATATCTTAACATCGGTGCCTCACAAAATGCCTTGATAAGGGCGCTGAATACCGTCTTTGTCTCTTCACACCACTTAAAATTGACGAACCTGCCTTTCCTGCTTTTACTTCAGCTTTATGGTTCTGCTATCCGAGCAAAATTTGGTACAAATCTTCTATAAAAAGAGGCCAACCTGAGAAATGATCGAAGCTGGTGAATGTCAGTGGGAATTGGCCATTCTCAAACTTACTGTGCTTTATCAGGGTCTACATGCACCCTGTCAGCCTGAGCACCCACAATGTGACATAGGTGTCGAATGGACATCTGGAAGAGTTGACTTTTTTCCCATTCATCTTTAAAACCATGAGACTCAAATCGTTACAACACCCAGTCCAACCTTTAATGTGTTGCTCAACTGAGCACTAGCTCTGTCAATATTAAGATCACCGAAGGGTTGACCAATTTCCAGCAGTCGCGCCACAGCTGGATCTATAACTACACGCCGAACATATACAAAACATTCACTCTCTCTGGGCTCAACAAATCTTTGCACACTTATTTGAGCTTTGGAAACTCTGGCCACTTTTGTGAAAGGTGGAATAGAAATTTCCTCCAAACTTTTGTTGGCGATAAAAATACCCAGAAAGACACCACTTTGGTTTCACGATACCCTCAATGACTTGACGCCTTACCTTTTGACCAGGATCGTTTGACTGCAATTTACCGATACTGCCAGTTGGAAGTATACCCGAGAGGTGAGGACAAAAGAGAAACTGGTCGTCCTTATTGTTGGAAAACCCTGCATTAAGAGAACAAGAAACTTTCTGCACCAGGCGGAACTACATGACGCCCTACCGTCCACACACCATAAATCTCAGGGGAATTTTCACTGACCTCAGTTTGATCAGGAACCGAAGATTCGACAGCGCCATGCAAGCCAGCGTAAAGCAAGATCCCAATCTGGCCCTACATTCACATTTTGAACTTGGCCCATCATAGAGACAATTTTTCTTAGCCCATTACACCCAAGCAACACCGGACGTCTTTTCTCTACGCCCTGGTGGAGATGAGGTGGTCCCTTTAGAAACCAACAAACTCACTTGAAGCTCCCGCATGCAAGTTGGCATCAAAACACCCCTCAACGGGGATGTCTAATTGGTAGTTGACCCCAACTAACCTCATATATGAATTGACTGGTGTGAGTTTTCCTGCACCTGAGAGGTGCCCATGGAAGAATTCCCAAGAAAACAAAGAGCTTTATGCTCCTGTATCTAATACACATTGTATTCTGACACCAATGAGTGAAATAGTGGCTATAGGGCATATGGCCAGGAACTTCTGTCGCATGTCTGCAACGCTACGTTTTTCTCTACTTCTGAGAACTTCCAGACAACTGTGTTGTGAGCGATTCATCACGCAAAACTTCCTCCGTCACAATGTCCTCTGTCACGGAGGCTATACGCGTTTTCCGTTGCCTTGTCATTGGATTTGGACTCGGCAAGCTCCGTCACTTTTTTGGAGCCCTTTGCCGTTTAATGTAGTTCTCAGCTCGGTGTCCCGATCTCTGGCAGAAACTGCATTTAGTGAGTTGCCTATCGCTGTGCATTTGGCATAGGCTCATTTTGGAGTTAGTTTCCTCCTGCTACGCCATTAACTGCTGTACACAGGTGATCAGTTGTTTTTTACTGTCCATGATCTGCATCAAGATTGCATTCTGATTTGATTTCCAGGCGCGCTTCTCTGCGCACCCACCGCATCTTTTGAGTGCACTTGGTTTACGTCAGAGCATTCGGAAGTTCTTTTCCTTTAACATTCTGATACCGGAAAAGCCCCAGTGCCATATCTCGCAAAACAAAAAATGACAGGTCTGATTGGTTATAAACGAGTTTGTGCAACTCTCGCTGCAACGATGAATTGAGAATGCCTTAACTGTATCAATACCTTGCCATCTCCCTCCCTAGGGGCTGCCGACTCAACCAAACTCTCTCCCTCTAACTGCCATTCGACTGAACAATGACCAGTCAATACCTGGATAGTCTCAGAAGACCCAAATCGACTGCGCAGCGCGATTCGACTAACTCAGGACGTGTATCTCTCTCCCTAAAGGGACTGCCGTCTACTTCTTCCCTTGCTACACCACCTAAAAAATCCAAAATTACATTTGCCCTTACTTCCCCAGAAAGCCCAAGTTGCCGTGCATATGTGGAGCATGATGGAGCCATTCATCCAATGTCTGGTCTCCTGCTTTCCTTGGGTGTCCATGAAACTTAATGAGCTTTACAGTTGGTGCCCTCTGATGCCAGAGATTCTGGAAAGCACCAGCTAGTGTATCTACCAGAGCTTGGTTTGACTGTAAAAGCCATCTGCAATATTTTCAGGTAAGGCCATAATCTGTGTGAATGCCACATACAGCGCCTACGATCAATATGCTACATTATGCTTAAGGTATACAGAGCTGCAACATGTACCCCCTAAACACATAAATTACAACAAACCACAAGTACACCACTTTAAGAACAAACATTATGCATACAAGAAAAATAAAAAAAATATGAGTTGGTATCTAACGCCCATCAATTAAGTTGCTCAACCATAAGCCTACAGGGCCAACAGATTTTTTTCTACAAATCCGATAACCCAGTTTATACAATCATACCACATGCACAACAAAAATGATGATGCTGATCGGAAATTATTGGAAACATTTTGCTTTGCTTGAAGTCACACCCCAATCCTGTCCACGACGCCAAAATTATGTCCATGCCGAGGCTGTAGTTCACTCTCTTGACAAGAAGGTTGAGACTACAATCACATTAATTGATAGTTGATGATTGCAGCTGATTTATTTCAAATTATGAGGAAAGGAATGACCGTCAATAATAAAACCCTGTCAATGAAATATGTTTAGTTTGATATAATTTTAGGTTGTGCATAGATTCATTTGATTAACCCTAACCCCCTAGGGTGTATAAATCGTATTGAAATTGGAGGATTTGGGAGTGTTAGGGTTGAATAAATATTAAACACAGTACGTGCCACTATAAAATTACATGTGTTGTTTTGTAAGCAGTCCTCTAAATCCTTCATAAAAATATTTTGATAATTACTGAATAACCAGCCATGACTAAAATATAGAAAATGCAGTCTCACCCTGATACAAAATAACTTTGAATAACTGTCCTACAGTCCAAGCAGCAGTTACTGTGAGTCAGCTGTAGACAATGAAATAAATAATTAGGCAAAGTCGTACTGTACGTAGCCTTTCGTCAAGGCCTTCGCGGCTGTGTTTGTGTAACTGAAAAGCGGCTGGACCAGAGACCACATGCATGAGTGGCGCAGCCACGAGGCCTTTTCCAACTTATCAGGAATCTCTGATGTTTTTCTTTATGTTTTCGATTTTTGAAAATCCCAACCAATCATAAGCGAGGGGTCAGCATACATTAACCTATTATGCACATTGAAAGTATACGAAAGATGGCGAGCGTGTAAAGTGTGTCGGCGGCCGTGAGTGCAGGTCAGTTGTCTGAGCAGTATTTGGACAGTTCTTTAGAATACGCTGCTGGAAAACTTCACCTTGCCGAGTTAAAACCATTGCATCGTTAGGCTATTGAAGTATCCGTACACGGGCGTGACATTTTCATCTTTACCCACGGGATATGGTAAGACTAAGAGCTCCATGTTTCAAGCACTGCCATATTGCTTTGACCATTCGGCCTTGATGAACTGCTACTTGCTAGTGTTACTCCAACATCAGCACCGTCCCCCACGAACAAGCATCATAGTTAGTTGTCATCTCACCGCTTATTGCCCTCATGAAAAACCAGATGGAAACATTGCGTAAGCTTTGGAGTTGATGCCGTTTATTTCAGAGACTCGTCTGCTGTGACTATTTACATGAAATTTATGAATAATGCATATAAAGCTTATGAATAATTCACCACAAAAACAAGTTGGAAATGGCCTTGTGGCTGCACCACTCGCCTGGTCTCCTGTCCAGTCGCTTTGCAGTCACACACACACAGCCACGAAGGCCTTGATGATAATGTTGTACAACATTCAAGTCACAGAACACAGCCCACGTGATGTACATGTACACCCATGTATATCACGAGTGCACGCGACACACCGACTCAACTTTGAGAGAGCTTTGACAACTTCATACTATAAGGTTACACCCCAAGAACTATAAAACAGATTAAATAGACACTCGTCACGCCAACCAACATCTCATGACTTAGTTTAGACACGACTTACCCCCAAAATGTAGGAAATACAATCGGGTCAATTAATGCATCGTTCTATTTGCTTGATCAACGGCCTGACGCTTTCGAAAAGAGGATAAGAACATGTGTGTGCTCTTCTGAGTGGATCACACCACCCTTTAGTCAAAGATAATGACAATAACCACCACTAGTTCTGGTTATTCGAACGATAGTGACATAAAGGCAAAACAAAATAATGAATTCTACCGATGACATTCTTAAGAACTCAAAATTTAACCAAAAGTATTCCAACTTTGTTTAGAAAAAGGGACATCTGAAGGGGAGTAAGAACCCTAAAAAGAACATGTAAGATCAGTCACCACTAAATTATGCATTTTCTTAATGAATAATTAATCGTCTCATGTGCTGAACGGAAAGATCACATCCGTTCAGACGTAAAATTCTTAAACTCGGGGCCCACTTGGGGGCGCTGTATACAGTCTCGTGTTGCCCGAGTTGAACGCTATTGAAATTATACAGTCGCTCCGGGCCTCTGAATCGGGGTACACGTGTTTGTTTGAAGTTGGGGAAAGTTTAAAGACTGCAACCATTCCGGAGATTTATCAAAAGCACCCATCAAAATTCATCAGATATTGCAGCACTGAATTTTCAATCAGTATTAACGAAGGAAGATCGTAATAGTATTCCATGAAAACATAATTTTCCAGACATGCCGCCCATTCATTAAACTACCCACTGTGTGGAAAGGCTCTTAGGGGCCTAAATGTTCAAAAAGCACAAAGACCAGATGGGATTACTTCAACTTATTCAATGAATGCGCCAGCAGTATTGCTCCTCTCCTAACTATCATCCATCAGAAGTCTTTATCTACAGGTAAAAGGGCGAAGGTTGCTCCTTTACTCAAATAAGGAAATCGCTCAGAGCCAGGGACAAATCGCTCGGTCTTACTGACATCCATACCGTGTACATTACGGGAACATCTATTCACTCATAACGGGAAGATATTGGGGGTCATTTTATCAAGGACAATAGTACCAAAAATAGGAATTTAGCAGAGTGCTTTCAGTAGACTCTGTTATATCCGCCCTGAAAGGAGTTAGATTGCCAATTGCTCATCGATGTTAATAAGGCTCCACAGACAATAATATTCAGAGAACCTGCTAGGTTCTTTTTTAAATTTGTGCCTTTTTCTCTCAAAAACAGTGGCCGTATTGTTGATTGGACTTATTAACCTAATGAACTGAGAATTCCTTGACTTGACTACTCTCTCCTTTACTTCACTGTTCTCATCCAATATATAAAAAAATAAGAGATATTGTGATGTAGGAAAACGCTAATTTTTCAGACATAATTACTCCATGTTGCTCTTCAGTAATGACGAGGATGGCATCACATCAACACAATTTATTAAAGACAAAAGATGTCGGTACATAGATAGATTGTAGCACTTATTGCACACTTTATTAAACCCACCAAATCTCAGAGTTTCTGCGGAAGTTGGAAAACTTCGATTGACATCAAATGCACACAGCTTAATTTGCATGGAAAATATTAAAGTCATGCAGTGATAGAGAAAAAAGGTAAGGCGTGTGCACTAGCTTCTCTGTCTCCTCTCCACCTCACGTTAGCAACTGACATTATTACAAAGGATTTTATTGAGGCGGTATTTTAATTTTATCCCCAGTGATGGAAATGAAGCAACTATCAA
Organism: Acanthaster planci; assembly: GCF_001949145.1. The sequence goes on along the minus strand of NW_019091392.1, from coordinate 1,725,730 downwards.
AGAAGTTTCCTTTTCATTTTTTTCAGGAATAAAGGGCCATGTACTTAAAGTGACGCAAGAAAGAAAATGTTTTGTAATGAGCAAATTATCACAATAGGTTTACAGTTTATCTTGTCCAGTGTAACTGCGTTAATTTACGATCATGCAGTATAACAAAAATTGTCAACACAACAACCTTTTACAGTGAAATTGGAAAATATTACTTTCACAAACATCTGAAGAACTCTCAGATGAATCTACCTTCAATTCAAGAAGCAAAACAACGACGTGTTATAATATCAAAGAATCATACTGAATTACCCCAGATCTGTCCTTGCCGGGCGAAAGATTTCTGTTCTGATCTGTTTCGGTTCAATTTCTGGTAAATGGGAAGTATAAATTAGCTGTTTGCAGTTGACTGCCATGTACGAGATGCGCTAAAATACTATGAATATCCTAGTCCACCTGGTTTTACATATGGGATATTCTTGTAAGTCGCCCTCTTTTGCCCGGACTTGGATCTGCAGGTGAATGCCTACGCCTTATTGTAGGTAGATTTGGCGACCACTCCCTCGTGGGTAAAGGTAACAATCATGTTACCCCCGCTCAATTCACGGGCCATCGAGCCCTTGCCGTCGATTCCTGTCATCACCAGCTTGTCGCCCTGCCAGGCCGTGGTAAACTCAAGCTCCTTGCCACCCCCGATTGTGTCCTTGAAGTTTTGGCCCACGTTGATGGTGACTTCTTTGACCTTGTCGTCCTTGTTGTTACTGGTCTTGATGTTGATGGCGTCCCCGCTCTGGGCGATTTCTTCTGTCACCTGTATGTCGGTCGGGAACTTTTCCACTGGCACGCCGAACTTGCCCAAGAACTTGCCCCAGCCCTCGGATGCGCCAGAGACCCACTTGCCGCTAAAGTTGGCAGGCATGATGATTCAAAGCGGAGTTTTCCTAGTTTGAAGGAAGGGAAGGCAATTTAAATATCAACAGCAATTTCAGTTTGTTGAAAATGATAACACGACACCATGCATACCGTAGAAATTGAAACGCAAGTGTAACGTGAATGCTTGAAACTCACCTATACGAACTTGGCAAAAGGCTTGAATGTTAGGCAAGGTCTGCTGCTTGGCCGCAAAGGAGACTGACAGACTGTGTTCGATTGCTTTTTATTGATTTCTAAGAACACTCCCCACGTTTCCTATTGGTCGACAGCCTGGCGTTGTCCGTGACGTGTGTACTTTGACACGGATAATCGCTCCGTTACAGGAATATTTAAATTACCCCAATGTCTTATACGGCAAAATGTAATCCCTAATTGTTTGTTCCCGCTTCTGACCTTTCTGATATGATTGTAACAGGCCTAAAACTCACACCATGAAGGATAAAATTGGGCCCCGATTCTATTTTAAACCCGCTGGACAACAATGAAACATCTCATGCATTAGGATATGAAGCACACTGCCATTTGACCGTTTGCAACTCGATATGGTGCTTGTTGTATAGCCGACGAAGACTTAATCAAACCCTGAAAAACCCTTTGGTTTTTGGAGGTGGAATTTCCCGTGGGTTGTTCGAGCCTGTGCCCCGAATGCTGCCTATTTAGATATAAGTAAGCTTTCGTAGCATAACAATATTGGTTTGATTATGCTGATTATACAACAAAACCATACTACATTGTATTTCACTTTACAAAATTGTTAAACTCAGGGCTTACTTGGGATTGCTGTATATTATCTTGTGTTGCCTAAGTTTATTGCTGTTAAAATCATACAAGCCAGACAGTCCAAAACGTTTGACATGACCATAGGACTCGTCTGATATTCTACATTCTTTACAGTCTACACCTTGGTCTTTAATCTCTCTCTAATTTGTAATATGCAACTGCGGGCATGCGACGTACTCTTTCCTTGCTCCTTTATGGATATGGATTTCTTCAAGTCAGACCATTACACAGATAGATGAAAAGAGGGATATGATAACGAATTGCGTCTATACAACTGTGTTACCTTACCTTAGTAGCACTGTTTTTTCTCGCTTTTCAGAGTTGCGGTGAGTCCATGAAAGACACGAAATTTGTCTGCAATCGACCATATGTGCGCACTGCCGAGTATTGCGAAATGACCACTTAAGGATAAGTTCTCCAATACCCCCATACGTCTCACATCTGAAACATTATCTTTAGTATTCGTTTGTACGTTTCTTGACGGGGGGAAATGTTTAAAATGAACCCTCCATATCTTTAAATGTCCTTCAGTTCTCAAAAATGTCATAAATTGGGTCACCCGACACCATGGGCGTAAATCCCAGGGGATGGGGGGTACAGCCTATAGAATTATCTCCCACTTTTTGACCACGGGATGGGCTACTGAATCATCTCTTCACTTTTTGTGGGGGCGCGAGCGAGAAATAAGGTGGACTGTGAAGAATTTGTCGGACTTCCCGACAACCAAAATTTATTCCACGGCACTCCTGAAGGGAGCTCGATAAAAAAGCACTGTTTTGATGTAAGGCTCTGTAGGAGTAAATTACATATTACACATCTGTATCATGAACATCGCCTCCTCGTGTCATATGGTGTCAGCACCCCCTCCCCACGCTTGTCTAATTTCCAAGGCTGGGCAAGTCATCCCCAACAATACTCTATCCCCCTCAAATTTACGCCATTGATGATTAAATCGTGACTGCTTCGATGATGCTTCATGTTCCCTGTCCACGTTGCACTAATACTGAAGATTTGTTATAGGCCTATATCCACTAACAACCCATTCAGCAAACTTCACTTTTGAAACTACTTTTGTCAAATATGAACACGCTTGATAAGAAAAGCCACGGCCACACAACGCAATGGTTGACTCAAACGATCTAATCCAGTCTGTAGGTTGGTCTTTGAACAAGACGTAAATGCGGTTTGTTGGCCGAGCACAGCTTGAGACTGTAATATTGATACTTTACAAATGTGTTTCTAGACCAAGCATAATGTCTTATGTAAACTTAAGCTTGATGATCTTGTTTAATCATCCTTTCACAACATTTATATCTCCGTCGGCAAATTAAGGTTACGTAACTTCTTTCTGTTCCCACGTGACCATTAAAGGGGGGCGTTGCTAAGTTGTTCCATAGATACCATCCTACTCTGACCAATAACAGCCAGTTTTCAAATCTCCTCTTGGACATCAGGAGAGCTAGTCCTCTGATAAATGAAAGGTTGACTCGATGTTTTTCACATCTTCCTTGTGTCCAGCGACGGCGCGACAAAGACGCTAGCTCTTCTCATTTTCCTCCTGAGTTAGAGGTGAGATTCTACAATTCTCTAAATGTTCTAGTTCCGTGTTATTACTTCATAACCCAAAAGAATTGTAGTAGAGACTTCGAGGTCGACACCCTCCAATAATCCTTTTGGTGGTGGTGGTAGTGGAGGAAAATAGTTTAAACTATCGGGATTTCCTTTCTAATTTGAATTATTTTTAGCTCCAATTACAGCTTTCTACAGAGAAATCTGACGGCCCCAGGGCTTTATTACTATAAGAGCATTCAGTTAAAATCATTCACTTTCTGCACTGAAACAGATACATCCAGCCCAACAATGCCTGCCGATTTCAGTGGAACATGGACAAACACCAAAATGGAGGGTTGGGCAGATCTCCTGGAAGCATTGAAGGTGGACAAGTCGAAGGTACCCGCCGACCTGAAGGTGACGGAGGCTATCACCCAGAGTGGTGATACCATCACCATCGTCACCACCAACAACAAAGACCCCAGCGCCCGGAAGGAGGTCACCATCACCGTGGGTAGCAACTTCACCGAGACTCTGGTGGGTCAGCCCTTCGAGTGCACCACGGCGTGGGAGAGTGACAAGCTGGTGCTGACAGGCGTGGGCGGCAAGGGGAAAAGCACCCGGGAGTTGGTCGGCGGGCAGATGCTGGTCACCATCCAGATCGGAAGTGCAGTAGCCAAGACCTGGTTCAGCAAGCAGTAGGCAATGCAAATTCGAGTTTGAGCGATAGAAGGAGAATGAACTTAGAGGGGAAGACCACATGCACTACTCAGTCCAAATCAAATTATGCAGTAACTAGTTGACGTCGGCCGGATTAGATCAGCAATTCTACTCACAAACATTTCATGTTATACAATTCGGTGTTTTAGAATTCAGCAAGTGCAGCCATGAAATGAATCATAAGATACGTGAATCCCTTACAATATGATCGTTGCTTGGGAAGTTTGACGTTAATAGGCAATTCTTGTATACATGCATTATACCACATCACGATATGCTTGGTTGCTTTGCACATACGTGTACTTTCCACAAATGCACATTATACGGTAGCGATGGCACGCCTGCACACTTCGCAAGAAATGGATTTGGTTAGAACAATACTGGGTCAAGATCTTTTTAAAACGAAATTGAAGTGATTGCTGTCTTAAAGGTCATACTCGTTAGCAAAACGATGTTTAGGTTGTATTTACTTGCTCTTATCAATATAAAAATTCAAATTTTCAATTAGTTAAGGCATAAAATGTAGAGAATTCGAATGGGATACTACAATTTTGTTTTTCAATAAACACATCCAAAATGCAGAAACAGTGTTTTATCATGTTATTTTATCACCAACCTTTCAAATTTCATATTCATCATCAATGGAATCCAGCTTGTGTCCAGCAAACGAACAAAGTGTACGGTTTAAAAGTGACAAAGAATTTAACTTGTTTTTAATGCTCTTCGCGTTTCGGGTGCCCCATAAAGACAATTTAGCATTAATTCGACCATGTCAGTCTTAACTTATTTGAGATTTTCTGTCGTTTTCCACAAATCAGTTGTTTTTGGCGAATTTAACAAGCACTGTGAACTGAACTTCTGGAGCTGGATTCCACGAAGTATGTTACATGTAGGCCTACATTCAAAATTTCGGGCTTTCAAAATCAGACGTAGTCATGGGAGTAGCCAGGATTTCTCTCGGGGTGGGAGCAAAGCCTGGGAGGGCCAAAGACTCATCAGAAATGAACTGATTCACCATTAACACTGAAAGGGGGTCATTTTCGAGGTTTCCATGCCAATTGATGTTTCAGCGTTCGTCTCTTTTACTTTCTTTATTTTCGCTTGTTTTCTTCTCCCAATATATTTGTTACATTTTTTCGGGGGAGCAGCACCCCTTACCCCCTGGCCCCCTCGCGAGGCACATGACGAAGTATTTCATGATCAGGTTTCTATTTGAAGACTGAACACAGAGACGAACACCACAGCCATATTGGCCAACTTGCTTCCACCTCAACACACCCGCAGCTAAAGAACATTTTATCCTCAGCAAGCGAACATTATCGATTATGCAGACTTAGATAATGCCGTGTAGTTAGGAAAATGGTAAAGCCGTGAGGGGAGTCTGCGGACGCATTTGCACATCCTCAAAAGATTTGCGGTGAACCCCTGAAAAGAGGTTCTTTACTTTTATTGACAATTTGCAGGTTAACTCTGAAGGTCTGTGGATGACAGGTCCGTATTCCTCTTCATTAATGCCATAGATGTACAATTGGCCGTCCCACGCTGCTACAGATGCCAGAAGTTTGTTTGATTTTGTCTTGTTCTTCCGTTCTTACAATGCACCGTGTCTGATTTGCCCAAGTTAACTTGATGTATGTTCTTCCAAAGAAAAAAAATCCACAAACGGCCTGTTTTCGTAAAAAGGGTGTCGTTTAGTATTTTTACCGAAACTGATTACAAAAGAGATAAATCCCTTTTGTGAATGAATTAGGGAAAAGGGACTAGTTTTATTAGTTTTTTATTTTTTGGTTTTAGCTGAAGCTTGCAAAAGCAGCTACGACCTCAAATCTATACACTTTCTTAACAGTCTATTCAAATTTGATTCTAGATTCAATGATACCCTTCTGATTGATTCTGCGTTGGATAAACGCACGAACACAGCAACGCAAACACTGCATTAGCATGTCTGATCAAAGTCCACTTTCATGGCGGACTTGAATCCGTAATCAGTATAGAACGAAGGTGACTCATACATCTAATCCCTCCGATATTAAACAGCTCCACGGCCAAACATTTTTATGTCATTCTGTCTGGACACTTGCCAAAAGGGAACATTACGATACACACAACTTCATTTTAGGGTTTTCACCCAAAATGTCCTGATTTCCAATTCTGCTGGGCAAACATGACCCTCTTTTATAATTTGGACTTTTTTATCTGGCAGGATATCCTTTTGTCACATCAGGCCGGCCGATAACGGAAGTGAGACTGTTTTCAATTCGCAGCTGACCGAAGTACTGGCAATACGCCACTTTGTGTGAGGTAGTGAGCTCCAAAGAGAACTTCTATACATCATTTCCCAAAGTCTCTCGTGGATGCATCAATATGGTCTCTCAGATTTATTGTTGGGAAACTGGGGAAAATAACATCGGCTGCCAAAAAAAATTACTCAAAAGAAAATTCCTACAAATTTCAAAAATCTTAAAACGGATCGTTTGTCGTTAGGCACGAGTATTATTGAAATAGACTTTATTGCTTTAGCTCCATGGGGTTATTTGCCAACCAGGTATCCCATAATTATGAAAAAACTGCTAAATGAACTCTTGAGTTGAAGGTGACCCGGCATACCTTTCGGTATTGTCTAGGTTTTTATAATCACAAGCTGAGATCGAGGTTATAGTTCAGTAAGTCCCTGCTGCGCCGGCGGAACTGGTAAGAGCAAACAAAAAGGTTTCCATTGTGCTCATGAATCGCGGATCAAAGTTTGGGTCTGTGTCCTCGTGACCCAGAACAAATAAGGCACAAATTGCAAGCGGAAACGAAGGGCGCAAGACTATACTTACCCACCAATCGTGTGACTCGTTATTGCGCTGACTGCCAATGGCAACCCCGTTTCTGCTGTCATGGCGGTAGCGATGATAGGGAGCTACACATTGTGGTCTCCCGGGTCGTTACATTTCACCTAAAATCGTAAAAATATTGGTATTTCTTTCAGCTGGAATTCAAGGTAAGTGCTGTAATGACCTAAGATGCAAACGATTTGTTTGTAGGGTAAATATTATATCATCCGTGATTTTCGTCCAAATTTAGGCCAATAGCATAAAGCATTTATACATGAATGCAGATAGTTAATTTTTTCTGAATGAAATAATGACGTATGCACAACGATGCCCGTTCTATGTCAAAACTTATACTCACAATTTCATGGGAATGCAATTTGGTGCCTTTGTTGTATATTAGTCCAAATTCTTAACTAACATCCCTCTATCATTGAGTGGTGAAGAAGTGGGTTTTTTCCAAGTCAGTGAAACGCAATTATTGAAACCTCATTGAAATTATGGTTTTCCGCATCTTAAGTTGGCCATTGATTCCAACCTCTCTAAAAAGGCAAGTCGGGTTATTCCGCGTGTGATTGCCCATCATAAGATTCACAGCGAGTCTTTCTCCTGAAGTTGTAAGGTTCTCCCCTAGTATACGGAATGACACGCCGATGTAATTGATTTACACAGCGCCCTCTGCAAACTACAAGTGAGCTGATGGCTTGTTTTAAATCAGGTCTAAATAATCTGAGGTTTTTCTTGCATCCAGGATGTGGAAACAAACTATTCATCCTGTTTAGTTGGGATCCTCAGGTGTACATGTACACATCAGGGGCGAATTTTCCAAAGGGGGGGGGGGGAACTAAAGCAGCAGGCCTCATGGTAAAATGCCCGTACGGCGTGGGGTCTGCAGCCATTTTGGATTCTAGGCGCTCTATGGTGCAATTTTAGGCAGTATGACACCTCGTTTTTTCGTTTCCCTCCCTGTTATCTTTTTTATAAAATTCATTTATTTATTTATATTTTTGTAAAAAAGGGGGCCGTGCACCTCCACGCCCCCTTCTATCCGTCAGTGCACATGATTTATGTCTAACGCCTTGATGTGTATTTTTCTAACCCGATTTAAAAGTTTTGACCCGATGAACCTCTGACTATATGAGCCATGGCGACCGATTTCAGCGGCAGGTGGAAGAGCAGTCGTTCGGAGGGTTGGCCAGAACTCCTGGACAAACTGAACATTCCGAAGGACAAGCTGCCGCCCGACCTGAGGATCACCCAGCTCATCAGCCAGACCGGCAACCAGATCAACATCAAGACCACCAACAACATCGACGACACCATGCGGGAGTCCACCATCGTGGTCGGGGAAAAGTTCGTGGACCGGGCGGCTGGGCATGATATCGAGTACCTGACGGCGTGGAACGACGACGGGAAACTGGTGCTGACTCGCACCAATGGCAACGGGGGCATGACGCGCGAATTGACCGCCGGCGGGGAGATGCTGGTCACTCACCTTCACGAGGGGGTGGTAGCCAAGAGCTTCTTCGCCAAACAATGACCATCAATGACTTAGTTTAATTGTGAAGAAGAAACTTATACAAGTACAACGATGGGATGGGGAAGTTCTCAATTATTGATAACAGAAATGAGGTGACAGTTCTTCGAGCATGACGTCGCGCTATAAATTGTTCACTCTCTTTTGTTTGTATTATTACATTTTTCTGTTTATTTTTGTTCTTTCCCATTGATATTGAACTGTGCTCAATTTAAGCAGATACCACATATGTTTTTCACTGAGGGCTCTTTTTCCTGTAAACAGTACCTTAAATATGATATATGCTGGTGTGAAAATGGAGACGTTCATAATGTTTTTGAAGGAGAAACATCACACCAAGCTTATAAGTATTTACTCGAACCAGAGGCTAAAAAACTATACAAATATAGCTTTAAAGATATTTCTCTTTTTGCCACATCTTGTTCAACTATATTATCTTGTTTTGAATTGAATTGTCATTAAGAGCTGGATTATTAAAAGAGAAAATATCAGGAGACAATATGTGACATCTTGGACGGTGTCAAAGAGATGTAAAAGGAGTCGGCTGGCGAAACGCCGTGATTATCAATATCCTGTACTGGAAATTCAGGTAATGGTCCTAGAAATAAAATGTAAATTTTCAGAGCTGGTGCCCATATATCAAAGTGAATATTTTGTACGTTAACAGACAAAAATGATTCGTTCTTTAATATGCGCAATTGAAATTTTGCCAGTTGGATGTACAGATTTAGAGTCAAAAGAATTTTAAATACTTGTATGATACTACTTAGCCACGATTTATCTAGGTTAGGGAGTCTGTGAAAAAGAAAGTACTATTTTGTCAACTAAATATCCACATGATCAATGTCCAAGTTTATTGTATTTCAGCAAAATGAACCCGCAACGTGTTACTGAGCTGGAATGAAGAAGCCTCATAAACCCAGAAAATGAACAAACTCTCGGCAAATCGGCAAATGTTCGATACACTGGTGTATTTTAGCGCACCACTAGGTTGTTTTAAAGTCTAGTGGACGCCTCCTTTCAGACTATGCTTCACACACGCGTTGCTGAGAAACCAATCGAAAGAACGCCGTCTGCTTCTGTTTGATTACCGAAACGCAGTTTTGCGGGTCCGCTTTAGCCATCATTGTGACCCGCCATTTATAATTTTTAAATATTAACAGAGGATTCATTTATTTTATTGGTTATGAAAAGTGCGTCAGAAGTTCAGATTAATCAGTGGAGCGTGGGCCTAATGGACAGCCAGTTCAAAATATCCACTGAATAGGTGCCCGCAGATTTTGTTCGGTACGTAGCTCGGCTTTAGTAACACGCCCTCTTTTGGTCAGACACTTTTACACCGGGTGCAAGCTAAACTGTCATAGCCAACAGAAATAAATACTTGAACTTCAAATAATCAAGAAAAATACTCACGACTTTCTCAGGCGTTCGAGACGCACATCAAAGTAAACTTTTAAGCTCATTTTATGACTTTCATTTTATTTCGAATTTCTATTAATTAACCCATGACTTTTGAAGAGTTTTTTCCCACAGAAGGTTACCCGTAGAACAGTCGCGAAGCCCCTGACCATTTGAAACATCGATACCGTTTACAAGCACCGATTTCTTCCAAATCTCACTCAGACACAAGCTAGCATTCGTTTTGGTAGCCTAAACCTGTCTTTCCTATAAATCGTCAAGTTCATGGGCCACAACAGGCTCTATTTCGTGGTGAATTTGAGTGCATACAAATTGTGATTTAGCCGATGCAAGTAGTTTCGGCCTACTTACTGGCCGGTACCCTTACAAATTACGTTGTTTTGATTATATATCCACCAACCGGATTTTCTAAGTCGATAATTTAATAAACGTTTCGTTGTGAAGGAAGAGACAGGGACCATTTTACCTGCTTTACGGTCTATATGAGTTTGACATGCCGATCGCCAGATTTTCAAAATTTATTTGAAAACTGAAAACAAACGCTGTTATTGTTGGAATTGCACATTGACGATTTAATATCTTGTCTATGCTTTTTGCGACCCGCCAACCCGAGAGTTTGTTATCTACCCAAGCCAAAGTAACAGCTGTTTACATCTTCAGGCCTCACCGACCGTTATCTTGAGAACCTATTGACAGGCAAGCACACTGGACTATTAAGTTTCGTGAATGCCCTCCCTTCCGAAGTGTTCACACAAACATGCAGACATGGTTTTTACCTCAATTCTATAAAGCTGCACAAAGGCAAGAGCAAACGAAAATAAGGAAATAATAAATTCTACTTTGAATCACTCAAAATGGTCTGAATTTACAATTTACACCATTGGATAGAACCTGTTGTTTAATTCATTAAGCCATGAGGTCATAGATCCCTGTTCGGGTTGAACTGACTTGAATAAGGGTCTATTGAAAGGCAAGAGAAGAGCTTCAACCGATGTAAACTTGCTGAAGTAGGAATTAGCGACCACGCCCTGGTGTTCGAGGGTGACCACTTCCGCTGATCGCCGAAAGGGTGCCGACCACTAATTCAAGTGAGAATTTTTGACCAGCTCATTAGCATTAAAAGTACCCCCACAATATCTTTTGAAAAAGGAGATTGTTGGGCCCCCAAAATGGTGAGATTGTGTAAATCGTTGCCAGGATCAACTCCCTGGGTCTTTGAGCTTTCATATGAGAGCAGAAGGGCTAAAAACTACAAAATGGTCCTAAGTGCCCGAGAAAGTTGAGGGTTGTCACTTGAAAAATGGCTGGAATCAGACTTCGGAAAAATCACATTTTGGGGGGTGATTTTGTTTTGTGGGAATAATTAAAAATGTAATTGGTTAACCCATAAGAAATTGAAAAGAAATTGAAAGATAGGTGACCAGACAAGAATTTCATTTGTGCTTCAGAAATCTCAGGGATGTTAGCGTGCATGCTATTGGACCCTGAACAGTGTTGATTTTACACTGTTTTCAATAGGGCTTGAATTAGTGGACTGGACCCCGAAGTGACCCCGCCGGAGCCGCTGATGGCACGCATAACCAGCTTATCACCTTACCAGGCCGTGGTCTGCTCTATCTCGTGGCCGGCGATGGTTGATGCCCACGTTGACAGTGGCCACTCATGTTCGCTGTTGTGGTTGTTAATAGTGGTCTTCATGTTGATGGTATTGCCGCTCTGAGTGATAGCGTAGGTCACCTGTAGATTGGCGGGTATCTTCACCTTGGGCATCCCCATCTTCGCCAGCTGGTTTGCCCAGTTCTCTGACTTGACGCTTTCCACAGAAGTTAGCACTGTAGCAGGCATGTTGGATGGTTAATAGTAGGCTACTGAGAATTTGAAAGATTTCAATTAAAAAGATTCTACTCTAGTCGCACGGAATCAATTTGAAATCAGTAAAATTGGTCCTGTGTGACACAGATGAGTCACCGTAGACTAGAGGTGACTTGGAATATTGTTGGATGATTTTTTTTTACTTAATTTAATGCAGACTTGAAAATTACAGCAGGGAAGTACGCATATGTGAAACCTTATCTAAACAGGGCTTATCCAAAGTAATGTTTAAGGCAGTCTTCGTCAATTCATCTTAATGTCTCATTTAGCCTCGTTTTATTATTTTCAAGGTCATTTTGGTGTCCCTTTAATTTCAGAAAAACAGTTTGCATATTATGATCACATCAGAGATGTCAATGTTTTATCCTTTTCAAAGCTAAAATTTGCACGAATTTCGGATATAATATTTTGCTTGTCGTAAATTGTCTCCTTTTGCAATGCGTTGTTCGTTCAGTCAATGACAGTACCACAGTGAGCAACTTTTTCACTTAAAAATTTGGGAGATAAACTTCAACAAAATCCAACCATAACAGAAAGTGAAAACATTTAAAATTGTGAGTGTTTAAAAAGGTACTTCATAAAATTCCTTTAACAGGAGCGGTTTATTCCACAAAGCATTTGCCTTCCAAAAATGAATACCACATGCCCTTTTAATTAATTTCCAGGACGAATGTATAAAGAGAGAGGGATAAATCTTTAGAAGAATTACGGACAAGAGAGAAATTACGAACAAGCAATGGGCGTTTCTTCAGTTTTTATTTCTAATTGATGTACTCAGACATATCAACTGAGCGAAAGCGTGTTTTGTGTTTGTTAAGTCTTGGTTTCCAACCAAACATTCTCATATGAGAAATTCAATTCAAAAGAGCTGTACCAAATCAATTTAGTACGAAAGCTCATGCTGTGGACATTATGCAAACTGAATATGCATAATTGATCTGGCAAGAATTATAAACTATGGGATTCCTCTGACACAGTAGAAATATAATCACAATGCTACCAAACGGGTTGGAATGGACTTTGTCCATATTTGCCAAACACTGGCAAGCCCCCAAACCCAACAACAACACCTCAGCTTACAGAAGGACTACGGTGGTTCAGAGACTTCTAAAAAACGCTAGTTGACAAGCTTTGCTAAAATTAACGGCCTCTGAATTCTACTGAACGAGACGAGCAGGGAAAAACCCCTCCTCATTCAGCTTCTTGGGGATCCTTGCCTTTGCCAGAACATCCGAAAACCAAACTCCGGGCAGCGGTTCTGCTTTCTTCTCAACCGAATAGCGCACGGAAGTAATGAGAAAGCAGTACTGATCAGTAATATTTGGGATGAAATACACACAAGGAAAATACGTTCCTTCTAACTGCTGTCCAGTAAGAGTTATTTTAGAACATTTTTCTTTGGAATTTTACCTGTATCTTTCAGGAAAGGAGGTTTCAGTTAAGAAGTGTACCGGGCAAGGGACCTACGTCACTAATGATTTCCCTCTTCCAGCTGCTATTCTCGTACACTTTCATCACTTGGCGATGAGCTGGAAAAAATTCTCTGCAAGGGTTTCCCTGACAATCGCAAGCAATTTGCGATTGGTGGAGCGGCTTGAAAACGCCCCTGAGCTCTAGCGCGACCTCCTTCCAGTGTAACCAAATGATACAAAGGGTGCTGGGTAAATGTTAACACGTAGCAACATCATGTCATGGGGCTATAGCTCCATAATTATACGCAGTATTAAAAGTTTGAGATACTGCGAGGAGTCAAACGGACCGGATCGGGCAGATGGACTGATTAGGGCGGGGAGACACTGTAAAAATCAACCCCCATTATAGACGCGTCTTTGCGTTAACGGTAACGGTATAATTCAAAATTAAACATCTTTTTGGAAATAAACGCGTTTCGGTGTTCAGAGGATGTTGGCGCGAGGAACGTGTCATTGTGTCTAAATTAAATGTATTAACACTTCAAAACGCATATTTGTTTTGAAAATAAACACCGTAACGCGTTTAGCATCGGATTTTTAACACCACAACATGTTCATAACGTTTTAGCAGGCAGGTGTTTTAAAGAGCGTTAAAACACTAACACTTGTGTTACAGTGTATACCCCCCATAGCAGATGTAAATTCCTTCTTTAAGCCAATGTCGCATCAGTGGGCTCGTGTAAAAAAGAGCAACACATATTTTCGATTCTGTTGGAAAAATGAGGCACGTTTTTCAAGAATAATGTATGGAACAGTGAACCTTTCAGCAAACATCCAGGTTTTATTTTTCTACGATTCGAAAAATAATCACACCTGTATAAAGACTTCACCCCCTGCCAAAACATTTTCTTTAAAATGCATCATTTAAAATGACTTTATTTTAACTTATTCAATATGCAACTAAGCCAATAATTCTGCAACCCCAGTTGTCGAATTACTCTCTCAACGTGCAAACTACAAAGATATGTTTAATTCTCATAGACTTTGAGATGCAATAATCGATCAGCAAACTTTTTTAATTTTAGAATTTTGCTAATGCCAAAGACTGATCAAGTAGTGCCCCTTTTGTGTGTTTCGTAGGTATGCAGCAGGGGACGCTTAAAAATAAAGATGCATCGAAACTTGACTTAGAAGCGGTATCGCCATAGAAAGACTTTTATGCGAAAAGTGTTTCTGACGCCAATTTGTTCCATTTTTTTGTGTTGAAATGACGTCACGCAGCGTCTGTTCCGTGACACCTGCGTCTTGCGTGCCGTCGGCGTTTGTTACGACCATTCTCCCATCAACGGCAAATTGACCGGAAATGGCTACAGCACGGCTAGTGACTTCCATAAAGATACACGTTATTTCCAGTCAGCAGGACGACATCTCTTACACAGCGGACGATTCCTTCTCCCTCGCCCAAATGCGGGCAAACCTCAAATTTACGAAGTCATAATAATTCTGCAGCATTTCTGCATTATTTCCATATTAAAAAGAATGTTTTCTTCCAGTAACAGTCCATCGGCAGATCCTCTCAACGATGAGCAAGGGATACCTCCCCCTACAAAGGCCATAAAAGGGTTCATAGAGAAATTGTTAACCCCCCCCCCTAAAAAATTAAACTTCCCGGAAGAACAAAAACGAATAAAAATCCACCTTTAAAGCGGTTATCATAAATCTGTTGACATTTTGTCTGATAACTGCATCTCTCAATCAATTTCCGCATGTGATGTGATGTTCAATAGGCCTGTAAAACTGCTGCAAAGTGCTTGCTGACTACAGTGACCTTAAATGCAAATCACAAAATATGGAGGGCCTGACGTTTTGATCCTGGTAGAATCTTTCTCAAAAGCAAAAAGTATCAGATGATCCTATAAAAGCTCAGCAATTGTTTGAAGTTTTCTCGGTTCCGAAGATGTTCCATTTTTTCACTGCTGATCATTAAAATGAAAACTCTCAACCACATGCAACATGAGCGATAAAGTAAGAGCGCTGTTGAAGTGTAAAATGAGAAATAATAAAAAACATCATTCTGAGTATTTGAATATAGCCAAGCTTACGACACTTACATTTGTTATAGAGTGGTTGAAAATCAGTGACGTAACTAGGGGTAAACTTCCCTGGGGCACTCAGAGTTGCACACATTTTTTTTCAAGAAGCATAGCAAGAACATAAATTGCAGTTGCATAGCTCTATACAGTCGAACGTCGTTAATAAGAGCACTATTAATGCAAGCCTCTGCTTATAATAAGAAAATGTTTAGGTCTCAACCCCTTTTTATTTTCATTGTTTTCATTCCTGATAATACAAGGTTCCTTTTAACAAGGTTATTTGCCAAGTCGGAAGGACTTCCTATTAATGAAGTTCAACTGTATTAACTCAACAGACATTTCAAACGGGGGAAGCACCCGAGGGCGCACGCCCCCCCCCCGTTGCGCCACTGTTCAAAATGTGTCGCTTTCAATTTACACCAATTAAGTTTTTCCTCAACGTGAAGCCTTTACTGTAGTCTGTGTATATCAGCATTTCAAAGTGTAACGGTCTTAAATACGAGCCGTATGACAGCTCTAATACAGTCCCATCATACCGAGACCCACCGAGATCAGCACCAAATGCAGGAGGGCGATGTGTCCGCTGGGCTGCATTGACGGTGCCGGTGCGGCATTAGTATTCGGTTTGCCTCCGTCACTACCCCCGTTGCATAAGTAGGTGGAGCAGCAGGTGACACAAGTGGTAGATAGGGCGTCACAGGCGGGCGTGCATCCCCCAGCAGAAGTGGGAATGCAGAGCCTGGTGATGGAAGTGTGTCCATTGACTGTGGCCTTGACAACCTTCCAGAAGAGAAAAGAAGTTTGTTTTGTCAAAAAAAAACTCCTCATGCATCACAGCTAGGACTTTGGTTGACGATTCCCGATTTAAAAGTGTGTATTAAAATGTGTGACGGCTCATCATTTATATCAAAGCTAAAAAGTGTGTCAATAATAATTATCTAGTGGGGAAAACAAAGAATATTTCCTCCGAGGTAACGTTAGTGATTAAATACACCTGTTTTTGCCTCTGTTTACAGAGGACTGGCCTTTTGGTTCAGATTTGTCGCATCTCCAAACTGTCAGCTAAGCATTACAGAACATTTCTGGCTTACAATCATGTCCTATGTATGGCGCTATTTTTAAAGATCAAACCGTCTCTATTTGTGAGATCTGTTTCAATTTATAACATTATAAATCGATGAGTTTATGCGCGACTAAACGATGCAGTTTTACTTTTCGTCTAAGCTTGAAATTATAGGTTTTCTACAGTTTTCTCCACAAAAACGGTCTGGCTGGCTTGTAACCGAAGCACGTATACCTTGTTTGAACTGTGTAACTGCTTGGAATTTTTCTTAGACATAATTTTTCTGCAACACTATATTATTCTTGAATGAGTGGAAACTATATTCAACATTCCTGGTAGGTTTCATGAATCGAAAGATGCTCTTTTTAAACATTTAAATACATCTGTTTTTCTGGACAAATGAGGGTGTTGCTGCTGTGATTTCATCGGGGGAAGACGTGGCTTCAACGCGTTGGCTGTTGTGAGCCTAGAATTCTTTCAGCGTAGGGACGGGTTGCGTGCTTAATGCTCAAGTACTTACAAAACAATAAATCACCAACAAGAGAAAATTTGGTACAAACCCAATGGAATTGTGAGGCTTTTTTTCTGGAATGATATCGTAGTTTTGCTCACCAATGCGAAAATATAAATGAGCCTAAATACAAAAAAGGCAGCGAAAAGCTCTTTAAAGTAAAGTAAAACAAAAACTGAAAGTGAAGTTAACTGAGAAACAATTGAGAGGCATTTAAAAAAAAAAGAATTCCATTCTAGCAATAGCCTTCAAATCTTATTTCAGGATGATTAATTTGGTAGAAACTTCTAATCAAATGCACGGAATACGACCTTTCGACATCAATCGCTTTGATCTTGAAAAAGTTGACATGGATGCTTGTTGAAAGGTACATAAATAGTGCATAGTCAAGGTTTACTTTAGGCGTATACTATACAGAACATGCAAACATCCTCAAAACAGACATACTTGAGAGGTATGCCATAAACACGTTAACTTCATGTATAGTTTCCGAAAGAAGATTTTGGATTTGGTCAACTCACCCCACACTCCCCATTAGGACAAGACTGTTGAAGCACCCCGTAACCGGTCGGGTCTACAGGGTCGTTGCATGCTGGATCGCTGCCGAACCCAAACAAAGAGGGGTCCGAAGAGTAGACACACACAAAGCATTGGAGAACGTCCGAACTTCCGTCCGCAATGGCTTTATGGTTGCACAGATTCTGGTCATCACAGCAGGAACTGCATATAATCCCCTGAGCGGTAGTAATGCAACCCGTCGAACAAGCGTAAGGTGCAATGCAACCTCTGGTGTACACGTCGATGTCCCCAGATCTTGTCCACAGAGTCTGTGGTGAAGATGGTAATGATTTGTTTATACACGATCAAAATTGCCCCTATCTACACGGAATAGGTTCAGAAATTAAAACTGATGTGTCTGCCTTCTACAAGGGCTGCTGTTTCCGTTGTCGTAATGTTTTGTTTTTGTTTTTACGTGGGGTATCGTTTTCATTTAGGAAATAGCTAAGAGCCATTGTTTATTCATCAAAAGTTTAAGTATCGCCAGACAGCATTCTACATTGACCATAGTAAGTGTAAGCTGCTTGAAACATTGGACAATTCTGACCTGAAATGAACAACTTTGATTTGCTTTTGGCACCCAATTTCTCCAGACACGAGGTTACTGCCCAATTTTTCCAAGCTAGTAATCATTGGTGGATCAAGGGGCGGGCAACAGGGTCCACCCCCCCAGCGGGGATTCCAATATAACGAGAAAATGTGATTTTGGGTTTTTTTGGGGGGCGGAGACATTTTCCCTCCCGTTCTCCGTGTGTAAAGAGCCCCCAAAGACCATTGCAAGTTACATAAATAGTATCAGGGCTTGGGGATCCGCCCCGGAGTTATGGGTAATTCTGGAAAAAAGTGTGACATTTTTGTGTCCCTGTTACATGTGACCTTTGTTATATCACGTGGAAATATCACCAGAATTTATTTCAAACTATTACTATTCGTTTGACCGTTAACTTGCATTATTTCATCACTCTTGGAAATTAGAAAATGTGTTCTGAAC
>NW_019091392.1:1621145-1685794 GCF_001949145.1 Acanthaster planci | reverse complement strand
AGAAGAGCTTACCCGGTTGGCTATTGTTGGTATTTGACGGGGGTGAATTAGAGTCTCTTATAGCTACTGACTGACGCCAAGCTTTGGGAAAATAAAAGGCCACCGCTGGGATTCGAACCCACAGTCTGACAACGGCAAGCTTAACCACTCGGCCATTTCATCGAAGTTGGTTATGCTCCAACAAAACCATTACTTTTACTGCAGAGAAATTAACGTTACTCTATAAATCGGTATTAAAAGAACGTTCACAGGCCATGTAAACATTCACAAAAAAACTCATTCCGTTCTGTTCTGTTTGTTGTTCTTGTCTGTTTTACAAAGACGTAAAGTGCACCGAAAGCCATCGTCATTGTGTAGCAACGTTTCACAGAATAAAGCTCTCACGAAATTTCTTAAAACTTGTTTGGGAGCACCGACTATATTGCAAGTTGAGTGAGGAAGAGTCGATGCGGCAGTGCGGTAAAGTTGATCTCCATCGGTAGCCGCGAGCTGTCACACTTTGCAGAGCGTTGTATCGAGCGGTGCGCGATATAACCTCCCCCCCCCGGTTTGAGCTCGAGGCTGAGTGGGGAAAGTCAGTCTGGACGCAGGAGGTTGGAGGAGGAGGGGTTGCTGTGTAGGCGATTTACTGGCTCCTTTCTGCCAGCTCCTCCGTAGTCTCCTTCTCTACTCTGTGAAACAAACATTGATTTCTCACCAACTGCCGCCAATGGCAACCCCTCTCAATATAGTGGTTACTAGGCCAACGATCGCATCACAGAGGAGACTTGGATAGAGCCTGTTCTCTTATTTGCCAAGTTTGAAATTGCACCGGAAACTAGTCCGGAGCAGCAGAAGGGGTTGCATACCAAGGAGAGGGTCACAAGCTCGTGAAGTGGCGCTCCTGCAGGAGTAAACATCGCCAGATATATGGGGCCTATCATACCCCACTTTTTCACCGGCGTTTGGATCACCTCATCTGTCAGTGGTATAGGGAAAAAAGGGCGGAAGGTATTTCGAGCTTCTCCCCCAAACTTAAATACATTCAGAAGTAGTGCAAGATTTTAAAATAAACCTTTAAATACGCTCAAGGGGTTACGTATTATGATGTACCTCAGTATCATAATTAGCGCCCATCAGTGCCACAACCTCCTCCCCCGCATTTCGAATTTTCATGGCCGCGTTATCCTCCATTCCCCCTCGTCCCTTAAAGTGTCACTGGTGATATTGATGTAAAATGGGCGTATAGCAAGTGTTATGTTTGCTGGCTCAGAGTAATATTGTACGAAACTGTGCATCGAAGACCCTATACAGCAAGTGTAGTCCATCTGGGAATATTTGTGTAACACATTATTCATTATTTTATTCTTTTTACAGTCCAAAATTTTCCATTTAGGGATTATTTTCACTGCCCTGAATTTGGTTGTAGAATCAGCTTCCTGCATTCTCTTCCCTTTTCACCCGCGACTTTAGGCTTTATAAGCCATAGTCCATGGTCCATATTAATCCATAGCGAGATTTGATTGATTCACAGATATGGCAAGGGAATGCATTATAACTGGCGCTCTGGAGAATTCCATAAGCAAGGACTTAGGCCTTGCAAAAATAATAGTATAATATTATTAACATATTGATGACGACACTTCATGTACCGTGCACAAAGTCTAGCCGATATGACTTGTGTACTTAACGTGAAGCTCTCTGTTTCATATGATGAACGATATGGGACGGAGAGCACCCCCCACCTTTTTGTTGGTCATTGTTTGATGGGAATCTCAGGAATTCTTTACAGATATCTGGGGGATGTGTTAGGTAACAATGGTGTAGAGTGTGTATAGGATTGGACATGGGGGTTACCCATATCGTGCACCGTATCCCCTGTTTTGGGTCAGGTCAAATAGTTTCCACACGTGACTGTACATTCAGCTGGAACTAAATGACTGAAAGTTCATGTCCGAAACTGGGCGTTTACCTTGTATTTTTCCCCTCGTCCGCAGACTAATTATGAGTCGAGGGAAGTAGGCCGGATACAGGAGGTGGGGGAGATGCTTCGAGCGTTCAGTGCCTTCGGGGCTAGCATAGCTTGATAGTAAGCAATGCTCGTTTTCCCTATAATGTTGCTCAGTATGTGCTATTAAGTTTGTTCAGAGTTGAGTTCCAGGGGTTAATAAGTCCTAATCCCCCCGGGGGGGCGCAAAGGGAGCTATATGCTCCCACCAAAAGTGGAGCAGAAAGTATTTGGTCTGTTTCATGTCATTTCTTTCAGAGACGGAAGAAAGGCCATAGCCTCAACCCTCAGGCCATTAAAACTTGCATGAAAAAATCTGAAATTATTTTTCCTTCCTCCCGCCCGGAATATGGCAGATTATTTGCAAATGCTAGTTTTACGACATTTCACAGCGTCTTTTGGGTCAAATTCTGTAAAATGTCCGTAGGGAAAGAGTTCAACTTCGATAATGGTCACCATAAGGTAAACTAAACCAACAGAATTGCATCGAAGAGTCCAATTACATTTTACATACAGAATCTTTCACTGTCCCACCTTCACCCCATCAGTCCAGGTCTGTGACGTAATTAGGGGTGGGGTGGCAGGGGGCATGTGCTCCCAACGGATGCCCATGCCCCCAGGTACCCAACCCAATGTAAAATATGTGAATAATCTCCTTTGAAATTTTCTTGTGGTGCCCCCTTGAAAAAAATATGTGTACCCCCGGGTGTCCCCAGACATTTAGTCCTAGTTACGCCGCTGGTCCAGCCCCCGCGTGTTGAGCTGATAAAAACGAATGAAACAGGATTTGTCATTGGTATTACCCAATTGCCGTTTGCACATTATTTGCCTCAAGAAGACGTCAAAAACCAGTTGGAGTACTTTTAAATGCTTACCAGGAAAACTCACGACGCATTGTGACGATGAAACTTTGAAGCATTTACTTTTTCAAATTTTAGGAGCGAGATACGAGTAATGTGACTATACATGTACTGTGACGAACAGGGAATACCATGCTTTCACTCCTTCAGCTCACATGGCACCCGAAGCGAAAAGCAGACATTATGCTCCAACAGGTGTTTAAAAAACTCACACATAAAAGCGGTCAGCACCTTTTATTCAATGGCCATATCTTACTCCTAGACATAAAATTGAAAGTTAAGCCAACTCGAAAGTTTCAGGCGCGGATCCAGGGGTTGGTGGGAGTTAAGGATTTGAACCCCCTTTCATTTTAAAAAGGTAAATAAAAAGAGGGGGATAATAAAAATAATTGAAATAGGCCTAGGTGCGCCAGTACCAATGTAAACAATGTATGCTCACGTATAACGTATCATTATCGTTCCGTTTGTCTGAACAAAATAAGACATTAAAAAAAAGCCAGAGCCCCCCCCCAACAATTCCTGTATCCGTCCCTGAGCTAGCTTCGTTTCCTACCTCAGAAAAAAAAAAAAACTTGAATCCCAGACTCCTATACTAAAGGCGTGCGCAAAACTCGACATCAGTTGTCAAGGTTTCGAACTGCTGGTATTCTGGTCTGTTGATATCACTGATCTGCGTTTCACTCGCACGAATGATCACTGTCTCTTACGGAATCGATATTCTCCGTCGTGTCTGGAATCTCCTTCTGAAGTCCCTCGAAGGGCCACATCCCACCATGGCGTTTCCATGGCAACAGCAGACATGACGAAATTCGACTATAGAGATCCGTGCTGGGGGAGGGGGGTAAGGCAGTCGAAGGAGGCAGGTGGATGAGGCCTTCCGGAGAAGACGAAGAAGGAATAACCTCTTCGTCGTGGATCGTTTCAGTCCTGGGCACCAGGACCGCTGAATCGATGCGCCGGGGCAGTGGGGGGGGGGGGTTGGAGAAGAGGAGGGACATTTGTTTACATCACCCCCGCTGTGAATGGATTGGAGTGACCTGACTTTCCTTTGTCGTTGTCGATGATCAGCCTGAACGCATTGGGCCCAGATACCAAGACACTTTTTGTTGGGGTAGGTGACCAACTTATTTTATTTTTTCAGCCAGTTGTATAAGTCTGTGCTGGAAATTTGGGAATGGGGGATGGGGAAAGGTAGGGGGTGACTTGCCCGACCATGGAAATTTGAAAAGCGGGGGGGGGTACACCATATGCCGGTACACTATATAGGGGCGTTGTTCATTATAAAGATTTACATCTGTAATTTGTATTAAATTCATGCAGAATCTTACATCAGAATGGCATATTTATAGATTTTCAGAATTGCTTTCCTTTTTGGTGATATTACAAACATTTTAGTGGTTGGAAAGTCCAAAAACATTCTTCACAATCCGGATTAATTGTTTTGCTCATCACCAAAAAAGTGTGTGGGGAGTGATTCAATAGTCCATCCCATCAAAAAGTGGGGGGGGGGTATATATCCCATCCCCCAGGGATTTACGCCCATACTTTCAGCGATCGGTTTGTGTAAGTGAGGGCTTCATGCATAATGAAGTAGGCCGGGGAAGTAGCAACACTGCGGACACCTAACAAAAGAAACACAGTGCACTGACAATGAACGCCATTGCTATTACTAGATTTTCGGTTAGATGTTCATAGTGTAAAGCCACGATGTTCCCAACAAAGACCAGTAATATAACTACAGGGGGAAGTGCCGCCCATCTGGCAAGCACGTACAGGATCGTTCCCTGGGATCCCCCCCCCATCCGTACGTGAAATCCCAAATGTACATGTACTCGACCTTTGTACAAGCCACTGTTGCTATCATCACCCACTGGCATAAAATTAATGTATGCAACCCCGTCAGAATTTTTGGCCCCAGTTACGCCACGGACAGCAACAAAAAGTGACGCAAACAAAATTTAAAAAGGCAATAACGGATAATAATAAACTAATAAATAAAAAGTAATGACCAGAGGACCAAAACACGCTTAGGGCAGTCACTGTGTGACACCGTGTACTAAGCAACAAGAAAGGGAGCGAAGACCGGAGATTTTGCACATAGGATTTCAGAAATTTCAAAGATAATAATCTATAGGCAATTTCAACAACACGATGTAGTTAGGATTTCCCCACCACTCTAAGCCTTCGATCACTCGACTTCACTCCCCATACCTTTACATTGTAAGAACTGGCAAATATGACAAGACACGACACTGATTTGGCGCTAAAAGATCAAATAACAACGGCACGATGGAGATTATCACAATTCTTTATTGAGAAAAACCACGGATATCTCCCCTTGTTATTATCATAATTACATCAAAAGGGAACATTTTGCTCCGGGGGGTGTCACGGCAGCACGTCCGGAATTCTTGGCATAACTGCCACCTCCTATCCACGTCCCAGTCCACATTTCCGAATCATGTTTAGGGTGCGTGACGCCAATTTTGTCGGCGCCTGAACTTGAATGCTGTGGGCACGGGGCCAGCCACAGCCGACAGACAACCTCGTGCAGCTGGCCCCGTTCATCACTCCGTCGATTCAGAAATAGTTCGCGTTTGTTTGAGTGTGTATCGGCGAAAATTGAATCTAGAGCAGGCCTCAGCAGCGTCTCGTCATATTGTATATTTCCTCGTGAAAAGCCGGAAGAGGTGTCGTTGATTTAGAGTACTAGATAGTTATATGGGGGGGGGAACACTAAAAAATCTGCGATCGATTTCTTGATTATCTCAGGCCACGTCTGCATTGCTTGCACAGCCGGGAAAAAAAACGACGTCTGTGAGAAATGGTTGCTATAGGCTGGGCACGCGCGTTATTTCGTCAGCATAGCCAAGTAATTCGGACATGCGCTAACAATGATCGTGTGGCAAGTCTCTTTATCGTTTTTTTTAGAGCAGCGACTCTGCTGATATCGTTCAGTTATAGCCGAGTGAGAAACTTAATTATGCCCCACTCCCGAAAGAGTGTTGGCGGGACCCTCACCGTACCAAAGACCTCAGACGTATTCTCTGACGGCTCTATAATAAAAGCACTATTGCTGCATGGAGAGCGGCACCGTAAAATGCTGTGTTTCTCAAAAGCGGAGGATAAAGGATGGTTGGGAGGGCTTAAATGTTTACTTAAAACAATAGGGTGCAAACAACCTCCCCCCCCCCGCTTGCCCCCGCTGTAGGGGAACCAACAGTTTGGACAATGTTCAGTCTCTCTTACTTTAATCACATGTCAATATCTTCTCGATTAGTTCCAGTAGACGCTTTCTCCAGTCTATGATGAACTGCGCAACCCACCAGACCCAAGTATAAGTTCATCAAGCGTTTCCTGGTGACATCCTCTTTCTGCTAGGGTCTTCTCTTTCTCGGTTTTCGAAAAGGAGCTCAACCAAAAAAAAAGGCGTAAAAGGTGCCGTTCAGGGGAGTTCTCTGGCCGTTTGGGGATTTACAGGGTGTTTGAACTGACAGGAAAAAAAAAGAGTTGTCAACTTAAATCCGACAACTGGTAAATTCATCCGTCTGCAGGCTTACCATGCTTCGCTTTCTGTGAAAATTAAAGTTAGATTTTTGTTTCTATCACTCAGAGATTTTTCTTTACATGGCACTTGTCTTGCGAATGCAATAAAAAGAATAGGTTTGGATGATCACAGACTTCAGCAAACAAACTCACGTTCACAGCTTGAGCAAAATGGCGTTTTATTTTACCATTTTTGTTTTAATAATCTAGAGCGTGCTACACGCTGTCACAAAAAGTCAATAGAGACAGCACAGCCTCGTTTATCGTGCACGACACAATATTCGGTACATTTATAATGCACACAGCTTGGTATACATGTACAAAAAAGATTATTGTCAAAGTTAATTCTTCAGCCTTTTATCTTCAGGGATCACGTTAAACTATACGTTGCCACTGACATGTTCACATTCTGGTCGTGTTAAGCTTACACAAAATACATACATTGAGTTATATTTAATTAGAGAAGTTAAAATGGTTGTAATATGTTCATGCATGTGCTCAAGATTTTCACACCGTCATACAGTTAAAAGATTCAATCTTAGCCCTTTTTTTGGAAGTATTCATTGCAACATACAGAATCTTCCATTGCCATTTTAATATTAGACACACCCATCATTTGGTGGAAATCTGAATTTACATCTCTTAGGGGAAAGCCGTGGGGATGTGTGCCAATTTTTATTTTGTAAATATCAGTAGAAATAATAACTTGAACACAATCATGTCCAGAAATCTGCTCGTGAATAAACTTTTTATCAAATAAATGCGGCCCAAATCACCTTTTTGTAAAAGTTGAGAGCCTTTGTAATTAATCGTTCTTTGTTTGTTCACATCGACTGCATGAAATGTTAAAAACTGTCAAGTGAGTCTTTAAATAAGACATTGATTCCCCCACTTCTTTACTACATTACAGAATACGATTGTATTGCGTGTCATCGGACGTCTACATGATCATGTCGAGCCTCTTGGCTTTAATCACATCATGAAAGAATTTGCCTTCGTCTATGAGTACATGTACGACACAACGTACGCGATCTTGGTATATCTAAATTCCGCTAAGCGATACACAAAGTGCTTCAGACTCTTAAGTATGGTTCATGTACAAAATGTTAAATCTTGAATTCGTGATTGGATGATACATTAAACTGTTCCCGCAACCACCACTTTTATTGCGACGCGCGCTTAGAAATATCACAATAAACAATACACAGTCACTTTTCACACTTGTTTATACTCAGTATTGAGTGCATAACAAAACATTAGCGCCACTGAAAGTCTATCTAAAATATACAACTTGCATTATTTGAAATTTCATCACTTCACTTTATATATATTTTTTGCATTTCTTTCGATATGAATGAAGCAAGGGGTTTGCATCATAGGTCCCACGAAATCTCCTCTAACCTATCCCTTCGTCTGCATGCATAATGCGTTGCATAGACCGCTCCGTGCATTCGTTCGCAGTGTAAACTCAACAATGAACTTTAAAAAAGCAAATTTGAACTTCCAATACCTCAAGCCGAACAGTAGCCGGGTAAGTATATGGTCCAGGAATGCAGCCTCATTGTGATGCCAAGCGGTTCCGTGTCAGACAGGTCCCGCGTGGATATTGGACTTGACATTAGGCTTATCGGTATAATTTACTCTCAACTGGCGCAACGCTCCACTCAACTGTTACATTCCTGCGCGGGCGGTCGCTGTCGTGTAACAGAGTTTGTTTTTTTGTTTCTTCGTCTAGCACACTCGCTTGAAAAACCATAACAGCCCGGCAGTTTATCAGGATTATGTTCATCTCAAACAACACTGACCTCACGAGGACACATACCCTATATTCTCTGCAGTAACTGAGTACATGTAAAATTAGTGGAAAATAGCCATTTCACTTGCATTAACTATTTTGTTTTTATCGAGAAAATCATATTTTCTGAGTTCTTATTTTCTGAGTGAGTTCCGTGTCTTTCGTTTGCATTTTCTTGGATCTTGATGTTTTAAATTTACCAGTAGTGTCGAACTCCGTCTGGTACAAAAGTGGCTGATGTAGGCCTACCTCAAAAACGACTATATTTTCGAAACGGCTGTGTGATGAACTCAATACTTATCTTATCAACTCAGTTTTATCAGGAATTCCTTTTTACCTTCTACGAAAGGATTTTACTAGCATCTACACAGACTTTAATGACACAGGAAAGCTTCGGAGAAAAGACCCTTTCGATATCTCCCTTCATTCATACATTATGGCACACCGTAAGCTGATTTTAAAGGAATTTGGCAATCGGATAATTATTTAAAATTTCGCCTTTTCTGTGAACTTCATTTTGTGAGCTGAAAAATATTTTCATAGACATTTTGACAGCACATGACCGCATGCCAATCCCCATTGAAATCATACCCAATTAATGTTGCCTCTTATTTTGACAGATATAAATAAACATACGTTGACGCCGCAACTGTTTATTTTCTAAAACAACTAACGGCTCTAATTTCCCAATTACAGTTGAAAAGTACAAGCGGCATGCATTAAGTCGGCTTCGTATACAACATACAGGGAGATAACAATTTTTATTTCATAAATACCACAATTTTATTTGCGATGTGCGTCTGTGTTTTTTCCTCTCAAAATATTGTCTTTGGTAATATATGTGAGCTGCTCTTTTACCCTAAATGTTGCTTATTTTTGATTGCTGCAATGAAAAGACTGCGAAAATATACTGTTTTTTTACCCACTTCTCGCTGTCTTGTCCGCGGCCAAAACGACGAATGTGCGGCAAACCTCTGAACGCAGGCCTCGACGAGCACCACGAGCAGAACAACTTACGGGTAAGTTGCTCAGACAAGTGTAGGGAAGGGATGAACAGTCTGATGTTCCAGGTAATAACAAAAGCGTGCTTAGATCCGTCCATGAGAATCCAATGTTTTTTAACCCGTCCATTACGGGTTGGTTTGCGCTGAAGGTGAACAGTCCATCAGGCGGGCTCTGCGCTTGGCCGACACGGTCTGTCTAACCGGCCAACGAACCGAGAGGAGCGTGTGATGAGCTTGGCGGTGAGTCATTATTTTGTGATGCCTTTGTGATTACCTTTCATAGGATGAAAGCTTTTTAGATAGGTTGCTTTCCACAAATTTTCTGTAGAGCTTTAATGCAGATGAGAAACTTTAATAACATAGAGACAAAGGTGTAGGTACCTTCAATGCACAAAATAATGCAGTACTTTCACGTTCGGTTTTCCACTCCACACAGGAGGAACATCTGGGACTTTCTTCGCCTTACATTTTCCGGTAGTGTCTTTTACAGACTATGTCCCCCTTGATACACGTCATGATCATCTCCGTCCCGTTCTCGTTGACCTCTCGCGTGACCACGTGGGGCGGGTCGCTCTTGTCCACCTCTCGCAAGACGATCTTGCCGTCCTCCCAGCTGACCTGCGTGAGCTGTTTGTTGCCGTTGGGCAGCATATCCTCGAAGCTGTCGTTGATCTTGAACTTCTGCACGTGCAGCGTGATGACGGGCACGTTCATCTTGATCACGAAGTTGTTCCCCTCCACCGCGATTTCGCACGTGGGCGTCATGACCTTAGCGGCCGCCCGCATGGGTAACATCACATCCATCTTTCGCAGATACTCGTCAAAGTTCTCGCTCTTTTCCAGCTTCCACTTCCCTGCAAATTTCAACAGCTCGGCTTCGTTCGCCATGATGCCCGATTGTTTGTTTCTTTAGCAAAATGTCACGTTCAAAGTATGAAGAGTGGTGTTTTCTATTACTTGTTTTACTATTTATGGTTATGTAAAAGTCCCTCCGACGGATATCTCTGGCGCTGCGGAAACCACAGTTAGACTACAGCAGAAAAAGGTCGTCTACCGGCCTCGATACGGCTGGTATATCAAGCCAGCTGATTACACTTCGGTCAAGTTCAAGGTATGATACATCCGCTGCTAATATATATTAGGCTACCAGACTTCCAGCTGCAACTCCCAAGCAAGTGGGCTTATCGTCTTCTACATGTGATCACCGTGCCGAGAACTACCAGACCTCAACGTAGAAGACTCGTGGGCACAAAAATGGTACACTTTCTGACAACTCGGGCCTTTTATCCAATTGTGGTCCAGGCAACTTGAACTCAACTATTGGGCATTATAAAAGTGCTGTTTTCAGTGAGAAACTATTACTGTGCCATGCATCACGGCTTCTCCGCCAACAATGATGAATAATGTAACGGCGCTCCAGCCCGTCTGCTCCAAGCCACACCGACCGCTAGTGAGGGGGAAAAAAATCACGGAGATAATGATGTTCAGTCTCCCACTGCCATATTAACGGAGGTAGGCGGCAATATGTCCTAGTCACGCAATGGCAAATGCTTCATTTCGGATCACGTATTAATAATGTTCCACCCGTCATCATTCAGTCACCCATACCGCACGCGCGCCCACGAGAACGTCCATTCGTCAATCGCCACTCAAGAGCATGCGCACAATTTGTACGCCGCAGTGACGAGATGAGGCAGGCGCTGCATACTATACGCGTATGGTATGAGAGGATGGTACTTTGACAAGGCAGGATAATGACAGCTTCAAGGCCAACGGATACGAACCCTTGGTAGATGGACCATCAAGTTTACTCCGATGGTTTACGCAGACGTTTATCCGGAACCCGTTATGGTCAATCAATTCCGTCGGAGTTCAGCATACCGTTGGTATTAGCCAAACTGTTCCTTCCAGCCCGTCGTTCATTGTGAATTACTCACGTACAACATCTGCTTGAATGCTAGCCTTGTCAGACACAGTGTTATCTCTGATATATATATCTCAAAATACGATGGTTGCAGTAAGCATAACGCGGGCAAGTTGCGAAGATAGTAACTGGAATACAGTAGCGTTGAGTGTTGTTAGTTTGGCAGTGTTCTATCACAAATGTGTTCGTCAGTGGGCTGTTTACGCCAGTGGGCTGATTAATTGGGTAGGTTAAGGGCGTGAGCGCAGATTACGATTGCTCAGTAATAAGGCATGTACGGTCGAAATTAATTCTCCTCGCTGGGTAGATCCTCATGGCTAGTCATTTTTAATTTTACAGTATAATTAATATTCCTACTTTCAAGGAAATTTCCCCACATTTCCGGTATTTTTGTTGCAAAAAAGTAACTAAATACAAAACTGTAGTTAAAAGCTGTAGAAGTACGTAAAAAGAGGAGAATTGAAGGTTAAAAAACGAAAAACAAAACAGGCCGGGTGCAACCTTAAATCCGCTGGTGAAAAAAAAAAGAGAAAGGCTTAAAAACAACTTATTGTTAATTATGAGCACGGCCATGACGTATAATATACCAAACCTTGGGCTCAAATTGCAACACGTTTCGCTGATCAAAAAGTAGGTCGACTTTCAAGATACTACGTGGTGTAATCCAATGCATAGTTTACAATTTTAACTCAGCGGATTCATGCATGGCGCTGTATTTATGTGCTGAAACTGTGGTCATCATGGACCTGTACGTAGGGCGCAATGTCAGCCTGAGTGAACAGCCGGACGGTTCACAGACGACAGATTCATGAAACGGCACGGAACGACTCCCCGAAACCACACAATCACTCAAACTTAGGGCAGCTGGAAATCAAAGCCGCATTTTGTAATTCATGGCTTGGCCCCAAGGCAAGTCATTGCAGACAAACAGTTTAACTAACAAGTGGTCGGACATTGAACCGACCCACATACAAAACGTACAATTGCTGGAATTCTTGTTGCACTTTTGGTGCGAAAGCTTAACTGAGAAGGGCCAGACGGGTCACAATCATGCAGCAATCACACTGACCCCGGCAGAGTTGAAACTGAATGTTTCCAAATCAGTCATGGGTGAGTTTCTAGACAAGGAGCATGGACATAAAATATGAGGGTGCTCAACTACATCTACGGTCTGACTGCATAAATTGGTTGAATAGACCTGAGAGAATATTTCTAGGTAGTATGTGGCTTCAACTTGTGGTAGAATTTTGTGCTATACCCCCAACATTATTAAAATGTTTTCAAAAGGGAATACAAAGAAAAACAAAAGACAACCCGACAAATGGTGTAAGCTGCAACTTCTGGCTTATTTTTATCGTATCTCGTGTCTCAAAGAATGGATTATGAATCACCTAATCCTTCACCAAAATACATGGTAAGAACTTGGCAGGTCAGAAAACATGTTGCCACGCCCATTTTTTTCAGTAAAAGGAATGAAAATCCCTTATTTTATAATGCGGTGAAAATCGGGGGAAGCAAATTTGCCTGATATAAAAACAGTGCCGTCCAAGTTCGATGGGTGGGGCGCACGGCGTGCCCGCCCTCTCCGATTAAATTTCCGACATGGGCACGGGGTTGCACATAAATTTATCACCGTGCAGCATACTTTCTGACATGAAAATAGACTCAATTTTGAAGATTTGAAATATGAAGGGTCAAACTGACGAATTTAATGTACGGAGAAAAACATGTACAGTAATCTCCTACTGGGACTGGGTACGTTTTCCCTCATAGAGAGAAAGGCAGAAAAATGGTTGCGAGCCCCATACGCAATATGCGTTTCTCTTATCAAATAGGTTGCGCGAGTAGTGGTATAAAGTTTTTCTGTGTGCGGGGGTACTGCTCCATGAAGATTTGAAAATGTAAGAAATACATGTGAATTAAACCATGAGGGAAGGAATTGATGCTTAAATTCATGTTATGATGTACAAAATGTACTTTATTTCAAGCAAAATGAGCACTATGCCCAGACACGCATTTCCTCGAACGGCCTCCCCGTACTCGAACTTCGTTAAGTGAACGCAACATCCAAAACGACCAATCTCTATCCTCTTGTCTTAAAAATACATTCAAAAGCAATTCTTAAGAAAATTTCGAACCAACATTTCTGACATCCCAAGAGCGCCCTCATTTGAAAGTTCAACCAGCTTCACATCTGATTCTTGAAATTTCAGAATCTTGACGATTTATTTTTAAGACCCCAAGGCCTTAGCACAGTTTAATAAGCGCATGGAGGAACGAACAGACGCGATCCATTTTGGGGACTTCACCATTTTTTCCTGAATAACGAACTCCGGATGATCGGTTCCTTTTGGAAATCCAAATACACAGTTTGCCACCTGGACTATTTGTCTATTTTTGTGGCGCAACTAAAGGGGGGGGGGTCAGCGGCGGTGGAACAGTTTTCAAAGTGGGAGGGGACAGTTGTGAGACCATCAGGCATCCTATTAATAGGCCGCTCCATTTAGCCCCGCCCCATTATATAAGCCCTGCAAAAAGTGGGAGGGGACAGTTGTGAGACCATCAGGCATCCTATTAATAGGCCGCTCCATTAAGCCCCGCCCCATTATATAAGCCCTGCAAAAAGTGGGAGGGGGGTGCCCCAAGTGGAACTCCCCCCCCCCGCTTCCCTACGCCAGTACGTAACCACCCCCAGCGGAAGTCCGTTGCGGGCACCCCTCCCGGGTGTATTACTTTTTTCGGTGCCAACTTGAAACAGCAATGTGAACCCCCGGATGCGCTCTCAGAAACTTCATCTATGTACGCTCGATGTAGCCTATAGTAATGCAGGCCTATTGTTTTGAACAATGTTCCTTTTTCTTGAACTGGGGCCTGCATTCATAATTTAATTTGCAGCTTTAAGGAGCGAAATTATGAAATTCCATTGAAGATCACAGGATAAAATTCCACTGAAGATCACATAAATCACATGCATTCTTTCTTCACGTTAAGGGATACAAAATCCGCCTGATGCGCGGACCTTTAGAGGCATTGGCACCCCTTGAAATAAGTCGACGATCCAGCAGTGGAGATATCATTCACGAACTATTAGCAATAGCGCATGTGCAAAGCATGCAGTCCAGAAGTTAACAACATGGCGTACTCAACGAACCGGCGAGTTTACATGTAGGCCTAGGTCGTATGCTGTGTTTTGTCAGCAGTAACAATCATGTTATGGTAGTAAACGTTCTACCAAAGCAGTAGTTGGCCTTGGAGCATCGAACAGCTACTGAACCAAGCCTTTGTAAGAACTTTCGTTCAAAGTAATTCGTTTCATTTGCAATTTCACGTGGCCAAACCATGCCAGGCATGAGCATTGATGCCATGTTGTATGGACGTGATGCAGGAATGCCGCCACTAGCCAAATGGAGTGTTAGTAGGCTGCTCCTTGTTTTTCGATTTTGGACGGGATCGTCATACTAACGCCTGTACATATAGTAAGGTAGAAGTGGTTCTCAAAAATTCCAAAGACAAAAAAGACTATCACCACCTACTGGCTTTTTAAGTTACAAATTACAATGCAAATGCCAAACTGCCAAAGGAAAACTTTTGGGACTTCAAATTCAATGATATTTCTGACTTCAAAATCTGTCAAAATCCGACCGTTTTCGCTCGGCAGATGCACAGTACTTGAACTTTTCGCCACCTGTACCTTTCATTTTGTAGCGAGATTTAGAATATGCAATAACTCTATGGGCAAAACATGGTCCTCCCAGAAACATGCATGAGACAGTGAGTGGCTTATACCTGGTCTGGGCACAAGACTTGTTGATCGTGACGGTAGGGAGTTCTACCAACGACTGTTTCCTCTATGGGCAAACATG
This sequence comes from Acanthaster planci, assembly GCF_001949145.1. The sequence goes on along the minus strand of NW_019091392.1, from coordinate 1,670,815 downwards.
GTCCTCTAATGAAACCGCAGGAGAGGCGCAAATGTAGTTGGGGCACAAGACGTATTGACCAGGAAACAGGCGTGGAGCGTTAGTATGACGATCCCATCCAAAATCGAAAAAGAGAAATACTATTAACGCTCCACGTACAGTAGACCACCACCATTATGACCACACTGGCATTGGCCCAGCCCTAGACTGGGGCCAGGCTACTGGATTACACATACGTCCGTATCCATGGCCCCATGACTACCCCCCCACCAAAAGTGTTGACTTTTAAGTCTTTGTACATGTTGTAAAAAAGGCTTCCTGTGACTATTCTGGGGCCAGCTTCATTCACCAAGCATGTTCACCCCAGCAATTTGGTTAGGGAGGCTCATAATTTTATCAGCTCCTTTTTTCTGTTTTCTTCTTGAAGTGATCTTGGACCTGTTGGAGAAAATGTCATTAGAAACATTGATATGAGTTTGGATTCCGTTGAACTCTACTAAGCAAGCAATATTGGTTTTGAATTAATTTTGGATTTTTTTGCCCTGTCCGACATGTATTTTAACACGGTATACTCAGTGTATGCCCCCGAAGGCTTGTGAAAAAAACCCCAAGCATGTTGTGACATCTTTGATATTCTTTGTGTATATTAGCATACAGTTTGAATCACTGCATGAAGATGGGGGAATTTGCCGAAAGAGTGAATTAATTAGATGAGAGAAACCGTATGAGATCGTTGACATAATAACTTTTTCACAAAGCCCTCACTTGTTCTAATGTGGGTGTAAGGCCAAAGATAGAATTGTCAATTATCATGATGCATCCAAGACGATTAACATGACATGGGTTTATCACATGCCTGTATCCGTGCCATAGAGTTTCAGAGCAGATTCCTCGTTCTGCATCCCACAGAATAATGTCGAAAAGTGCAGTCTGTAAAGCCTGTGGTTGTAGCGAGATAGACACTGACCAGGCACGGGGGAGTGCAGTATGTGTCAACTGTGGCTCGGTCATTGAGGACAATTTTATCGTCTCAGAGGTCAACTTTGCTGAGAACAGCATCGGGGGAACGTCTGTGATCGGCCAGTTTGTGCCGACAGAAGGTGAGATTTGAGATACAGTGTATGGGAAATTCTCTTTGCAAGAAGTTTCAGTCTGTGAAATGTGTTGAGACATCATGGTAGTTTTCGCCACAATTTCGGTTCAGTCAGTGTGTTCAAACAGGAAGAAGTTTTTAACTAATTTTGCTCAAAAGATAATGCAATATGTAAATATACTTCCAAAGTATTATTACATATTCGGTTAGCTGAATTGTAACACAGTCTTAAGGTCTCACTCAATATTTAGCAGTTCAACACAAATACCACAAGAACCGTCTGTCACGTCTGCCTGTAAGATTATTATACAGTGGTAACAGTCTTTTGGGTAATTTGCTTCAACACAGGTGGAAAGAGTCATTCTTTGGGGAGTTCTTTCAGACATGGATTTGGCAAGGAGTCAAGGGCAATCACTCTTCAAGCAGGTAGCATTACAATGCAACATAACCAGGTGTATTTACAGGTTTTTACACCTGTACATATGAGCACATACATACACAGGTCACAAGGAGCATAGCGTACCATGTTATATTTTTAAGCCTCCTAATGTGGGCCGTTAAACTGTTCATTTTTCCAGAATTGTTGAATCTCACCAATAGATTCTTCAGTTTTCCGATACTAACTGAAAACCAACGCAATACAGTGTACATACACATGTGTACCTGTTATAATTAAAAGCTATCCAAACGCAATGCTAACATTTTACCCGTATGAAGAAAAAACGTCAGTTTTTGTGTTACTTGAAAGAGGTATTCTGGTATTGCTAGGAGTGTTTTGGGAGAAGGTGAATTTGAATATTGGACATCCAGAATTGCCTTGAATGCATTCTGACAACAAACCAGGGCATCCAAAAAAGCCCTAAAAGGGCCCAACGGGTGTTCAGATGACACGCTGGCTCCCCTATGGCTAACATTTCTGTATTAGTTGCTCAACATGACTTTTTGGGGGGGTCTCCAATTTTTTGTGGAACTTACAGACAGAAACATTTGGATGTTTACCTTGGCATGAAACACTTTGTTCTTGTAAGAATAATTGATTCTACATGTTCCTCCTGTAGGTAAGGGTAAGATCACTGCACTGGGTGGCCAGTTACAGTTAAACCAACACTGTCTGGACACGGCCTACAACTTCTTCAAAATGGCGGTGTCCAAGAAACTTACCCGAGGAAGAAAAACCAGCCACATTGTTGCCGCGTGCTTGTACCTCGTCTGTAGGATAGAGAGCACGCCCCGTATCCTTTTGTCCCCTTGTGAGGCCTAGTGTGTTGGTATTGTAAGGGGTCTTGGGTCTTTTTTCACTTGACTATGTTGGCCTAGGTAGAAGACTTTAGCACTGTGGCGTAATGACGATCAACGTGTGCCAGAACTTGCTCTTTGTGTTAGTCAATATGGATTGGCAACTCCTAATGTCACACACCCATTTCCGTTGGGATATTTTCAAATGTTAATTTGGCAGAAGAGTTTAAATTGAAAAGGTGTCTCCATTTCAACTAGTTACTTAATATAAAGGTGGAGTTGTTGAAGGAGTCTAAATTTAGCAGTTGGTCATGTTGGTTAGCCTGGGTGGTGTTTATGCTTGAAATTCAGCGATTCATCTTCACTGCTTCTTGCTGCAGTACGAAGTATTAATGAATACCTTAGGAATATTCCCAGAACAAACACAACTCAATCCTTCAGTTTTGCTTCATGTCCAAGATCAGAGTTGCCCGCCCACATTTTACAAGCACACATGCCTCATAATTCTGTAATTCCATAGACTCTCTACCATTAATTATGTTAGCTTGGTAATACTTACATACATATGTGTACATACTTTATTAGGAATACTCGGACCCAGTCATTTCAAGTCATCCATCTTGACTCTGATCTTGACCTTCTAAGTTTGCTGAAGCATGACTTATTGCTGTTCTTCATGATTAGTTTTTCAAACACTTTCTAATATTACTCTGATCCAATTACCAATAAATGACGACAGCTTTTTTTCCCCTTTTTTATTATTGTTGAAGAACCTGTCCAGCGGTCTTTTGAATTGTGTTTTAAAGTGATGAGCTGGATGTGTGAAGTAGCTTTAACGTGCAACTTACATTTCATCTTTGAAGGTTGTAGGTGTAGGGTGTGTGAGTGTGTAGGTATTAGGAACCACTGACTGAGCAGATGAGCCAGCAGCCATCAGCATTCAAGATAAATCAAGTCCCATTGAAGGAGACAGAGACATGGCTCCACCTTGCCCAATCCTTTAATATCCTCCCAGAAACCTGTGAAGGAAACATTTTTGAAGAACCAGGGCAGGTTAGGGTCAGTGACTGGACTGGGGCTAAAAATTTTGCAATAGTCGTGCAGCAAGAACTAATTATGAAAAAACAGAATTGAAGAATATCAAGGTTACTTTCTTTTGATGTGCAGTCTGTCTGAGTCTCAAAATGTCAAGATAACCCATCACACCTTTTAATTGAGACCTAGGCTTCATGAATAAATGCCATGTTTTTCTGTTCCAGTGGTTTGAAATGACATTAAACATCATGACATGAGAAATGGTAAATTAGGCATTTATGTTTATGATGCAGGAAGTCGTTGTTTGTACAAAGTCAGGACTGTGGGCATTTTCAGCAGGAAGCATAACAGTCGAAAAATAAACTTACAACACTTGCAATAGTCAGACACCATATTGCTGCAGACACCATTGTCAACAATCCAACACACTACTCATACCAACAAAGTTCTTGTTACATGTAGTTGGTTTTGCATTGCATAGACAAACATTTGATATTGCCTGTCAAAGCCTTTGACCTACATCTTTTAAGGATGTGATATAGAATCTAGCTAGCACTATCATTTGAAATGGGCATTACTTAATCTATTAGCAGTTTCGGTAAAAGAACCCACAGTATTTCTTGTGCTGTTGTTGTGTAGTCTGAATACATCCTTTAGGTGATTTAAATGACATCCTTTGTCACAGGTATGCAAGTTTTTGGGCAAAAGCCTTATTTCAGGTTTTTTCATTTCAGTTGTGGGGCTATTTTCAGGCCTCACCAGAGTATATTTATTTAGCTTCTCTGACCTGACATGTATTTCCCAGGCCTGGACAAGAACCCGACTTGCACCCCAGTCCATTAGTAATGTATGGCTTTCCTACATGGCATTTTTTGACCTCGGGTTAGCCAAATGCTGTACTCTAGGATCTTTTCATAGAATTTCATAGAAATATTCAGGGGAACTCCTATTTGTTGGGTTGCATACATGGATGTGCCCATGTAGATGTACATGTACATCGTCGCTTATTTACTTTGTTGCAGAGGCTGTACATGCACATATACATTAGTTTTTAATTTGTGACGGCCTGCAGTAGATTCAATGCCCATGTGATTCATATTATCATGTAGTTAATGCCAACTATTCTGTACAACTTCTGTGTACAGAATTAGCATAAATGCAGCTGTTATACATCAGGGTTCCCGCAGCCTGGAAAAGTCGTGGAAAAGTCACGGAAATTGTTTTCATTTTCCAGGCCTGGAAAAGTCATGGAACTTTGTAAATATGATTAAAGTCATGGAAAAGTCATGGAACTTTGTAAATATGATTAAAGTCATGGAAAAGTCATGCAATTTTTCAAACACTGTGTGATTTCTGTTATCAGAAATAACCTGCATAAAATGCGTGATTTTACTTACAAACTTTAACAGTCCGAAGAGTTCAAGAAATTGCATTATTGGGTCATGGATTTTCATAATTTGGTCATGGAAAGGTCAGGGAAAAGTCATGGAATTTAGTTGTCCTTTAGGTGCAGGAACCCTGTGAATGATGTTGAAACAGAATAGCTTTGTGGAAAACTCACCATCAAATATGAAATATTTGAAATAGCAAAAATAGCATTTACTTTCAAGGCTAGTTTCCAAACTGTCTGTTGGTTTGCATGAGCTCCCACTTACTCGGTAGTGTTAGGACAAAAAACACCAGCTGATCCACACCCAATTTGCCGCCCTAAAATAATATTTGCCTTTCAATGAAGACACCAATTGCCGTAGGGGCGCGTCACAATCGGAAGTCCAGGTGAATGGGATGACTTAATCGTTCTCTCCACGTCAGTGAGCTCTAGTGATCACTTATTCATCCATAAAAAAAATTGGCCAGATTGTTTTTTTTTTAGAGTGAGCACTGCTAATTGGCTTGGCTCCAAACGTAAACAGCTTTTGGGTAAATGCCCACTAACAGAAACGACCACAGCGCTTCCATTTAACGTTACTCAATTAAACTTAAAATGCTTGGTCCCAAACCGTAGGTCGCACTGGCCAGTAGCATTGTAGATTTTAGCAATTAAAATGGAGCTTAATCGGCCTTGAGAAAGGAAAAACTGCAGGCAGTGTTTGATGAATTACAGTCCCAGCGTGAATGTTTGCAGTAATTCCATGCCCTCCAGCATAGATTACTGCTTGCGTGACTGTGGTCATTAGACAGTGGTTCCCATACACTTGCACATGCTTCACATTACTCACTCTGTCGTTTGTCTGTTCACAGCACTTTAAATCTTGCATAGCAGTAATTTTGCTTTTCTTATGCTATTTTTCAATGTTATTTATGATGCAGGCATTAAACCTGTTAAAAAATACACATACATGTATAGAAACTTCAGGGTCCCAGCTTGCAAATTTTAAAGTCAAGTTTCAGCTAACTTTTCATTCCTTCAGCGTCATACCTTTTGACTGCAGTCCTCGATACAAGTTTTGCCTCACCAATTGCTCAGGTTTGTTACTGAAATGTGCAAACATTTGCCATTCGGCGACTGACTGTTGGTAGGCTTTACTTTGTCATTATTTGAGTAGAACATTGATGCCTTGGCAAAGGTTGGGCAGGATTCTGTCCAAATACAGGGAGAGGTGTGGCTTTCCCAGCAGGTCAATAGTGTTATTGAACACCGCAAATTCAGTGTATGTACAAGGGTTGGGAGCGGCATATGGCTGTCATATGAGCCAGCAGAAAACTTGTCACATTTAGATTGCATGTTATTTTGTTGTTCAAGAACACAACTCTATGTCTTGTGTTTTATCCAGCTTTGCTTCTTTATCTGGTTGTGCTCCTGTCTTATCACATGCTTTGGAAATCTTTGATAGTGATTTGAAATGCCTTTGCAGGTGCACTCTGTAACCTTGCACTATGACTCGGTCGATACATGTACAACACACTCTGGTGTTTCTTTGTAATGAGCTTAGGGCTGTGCCGAATATCTGAATATTACAGCTGTTCACAAATTAATTTATTCATTACAAAATTTGAAAGCACAAGAAGTATTGTTCATCTCTAAATATTGCTAAATCATGGCTGGAGATACTCCCAGATGTGAGAAGCTTTTACAGTGATTAAAATGTACAATTTTGTGTTTCATTACAATTGATTTTGTGTACGGATTGTTCATCAACAATCTGCTGGTTGGTACGAACGAATATTTGGATATTCAATCGAATTGAAGGTCGAATATTCGAATAGTGAATTATTCAAATTGACTCAGCCCTAAATGAACTCATTGTACATAACATCTCTTTTTGCTACTGGTACATTGATTTATTTGTATACGCATTGCACTCTCTTTGCCAGTCTAGTAAATCAAAATGGCCTTTAATACGTATGTGCTATTGTTTCCAACAAATTACAATAGACCGATGCTTTCATACAATTTTCAAGTGTTTGGGCATTTATGGTATAGTGAACAATGGAACAAGACAAGCATGTTTGCTTCAAACATGCTTGTCTTGTTCCATTGTTCATTACATACGTGTATATGTACAGTGTACTTGCCTTGGTCAAACCAACTGTAAAACTTGAAAGGGTAACAGAAGTAGAAAATCTTTAGTTCATAAGAAGTATTTTAAAATAACACTAAATACGTAACCATTTCAAAAACATCGTAAATTTAATGTTTACTACATTAATTGTGATCCCAAAATGAATACAAGATGCTGCATTTCACCGCCCACAAAAAATCCCCATTTGGTCGTTTGCACTCCCAGGCTGATTGGCTGATGTCATCGCCTGAATGCTAACATGTACAGTGTACATTGCGCATAGCACATGCAGTATTGCAGGCTTCAATAGACCAAGTTACGTTTGATGTAGCTTGGCCCACAGGCAAACACTGTCCTGGTTCAAGATAGAAATTAAAAGACACAGTGCTACCGTGTATTTCTTGAACTGAGACAGTGTTTGCCCTGTTGGTCGAAGCTACATCAAGCACAACATGGTCTATCGCAAGCATGCGATACTGTGTGTGCTGTGTGCAATGTACATGTACACTGTACATGTCAGCGTTCTGGTGAATTGCAGCATCTTTTTATTCATTTTGGGTCACAATTAATAGGGTAAACATTAAATTTCTGATGGTTTTGAAATGGTTACATATTTAGTATTATTTTAAAATTCTTCACATGAACTAAATGTTTTCAATTTCTGTTACCCTTTCATTGTATCCATGCATCTTGTTGCAGTGAGTTGCTCACCTTCCCCTCTTCAACCGTAAAAAGTTGATACTCTAAATGCCTTAAATAACCCAGTGCCAGGTTCAAGTAATAACATGCAGAATTTGATATTTTACTTAGTTTTTCACCATAAAAAAGAAAAACTTCTGACTGCATTGTGGTTTGATGTCTAAAAATTATGCCAAAAGTAAGGTTCTACATATTGGTGATAACAGTTTCAGTTTTACGTAAAGCACTTTAAGATCTTGTCACAAGCCTTTAAAATCCAATATTCTCATGGTGTGCCTGACGGATGCCATCATTTCCAGCACAGAGCCAGCTGTCTAAGACCTGTCAGTTCCCCTGTCAGCTCACAGCTACTCTCGTTCGAGTTTCTTCAGTCTTACAAAAATAAAATCAGCTGCCACCACCCAAAAAGGTGACACAGAAAACTGCTCACATGCACGAAACAGAGCTTGCAGTTTGCCCCCCCCCAGCCTAAAGATGTCCCAAGACACAACACATACACAGACGCGGTAATTTTCCCAATGCCCCCTGGGTGCTGTTTTCATGGTGCAATGTTTTACGATGTTTTTCTTACCCCTTGATAATGCCTGGAGAAAACGTGCTCATGCGAGCAGGCACACTTCCTCTCCTGGATGGTTTATTTTCATTGAAATCTCTTGTGATGCATGAGAGAGCCGGTCTCAGGCGTTAAGTAATTCCGTTGCACGGCTGGTCTTGCCTAAAATGTAATACGCAGAAGCCGAGGCCACAACAACTGTGAAAGCAAATAAGCAACGGCTTTTTGGACCAGCTTGTCGCATCGTCTTTCTTCACGTCTGGGGAGAACGATGTAAGCGTGCCAACAATTTGATAAATGCGAGTAAATTTATTACTGCCTCTGTAACATCTGATGCTTTAAAACTGTTTATAGCAACGGTGAAGTCTGACCAAAAACATATATAGTATTCCAAGTCTTACATGAGTGCAGTGTAAAGGATGACGGATATCTTTTGTATAAACACGAGGGAAGAAGCTCAAAAGTTGGACATAAAGGCTCTGTTAAATGAGGATGTCAGTGAAATGTAAACATATAAAATTAGAACATTCCAGGTGTGGCATACAACTTCTTGTGTTGGTCCCAGTTATTTTCAGATGTGTGTGGTCTGTTTATTAAAGTAAAACTGACCAATGTAATGTACCTAGGGGATGAGCTTAACCTGGCTGGGTATAAATCACTCGGCTACGGGTTCGAAATTACACATGACTTGGGGTACTAGCTGCAGCCACTATCATAAATGCCTCCATATAATCGAGCCACAGCCATGAAATTTGGACATGGCCTGTCTTTGTTATTTCTTCACGTTATGCTCTTGACTATTGGGGTCAATGTCACAGGGCTGCTGAGCACAGAAATTCACAAAGCAAAGAAAATATTTGGTTTGCCAAAGTTTATTACGGCTAGAAGGTCATGTATTCTTTGTTTGGTCAGCCATGTTTTTATCTTATTTTTTGCTTTATGTGGATTTCCTGAGTAGTATTTTCCACTTAGCTGCTATGTGAAATATTTTTTTAACCCTAATGTGATGTGGTCGTTCTGTCGCTTACATTGATTTGTAGCCTCTGAGTGCCAAGCAAAAGCAATATTTTTACCTCACAATTCACAATAAGTGAAATTTTATGAAGCTTTTAACATTCCTGTCCTGTTCAAAATTCTAACAAAATTCTGTTTTGGCCTGACTTTCCATTCTTATAAGTGCACAATGAACCCTTTTAAACTGTTCCCAAAAATAAGATAAATAAGAAAAATAATTTTTTTCAAACTTGTAGCTGGGCACGTACATGCATGTGAGTGGAGGTAATTTATCCACTTAGAAAAAAGCTTAAATATTAACATCAAAATTTACCGAGATTTCTTGAAGTGCGCCATATGAGGGCATACTCAGCTAAACTTGTGCCCAGTTTCCAGGTGTCACCATTTTTGAATCTCACTTCATTTCGTGACACTTTAATAGTTGACAAAGATTCAACGACATGTATTATGAAGGCAGGAGCAGGTACTTAACTGAATAATTTGGGGTTTTTTCAACAGAGGTTTAGTAATGCTGCAAGAGGATAGTCAAGGGGAAATGTCACAGTGTGTTATGTTAGGGGACTCCAGTAAAGAGCAGTTTTGCAAGGTTTTGAGCAGCAAAAAGAGAAGAACTCTCATAATGTCTTCATTAGGCAATGTATTGAGCAAATGGCCTAGCATGGAATGCATATGTCTTTGGTTATGATGTATTTCAACTTCATTTATAAAAACTACTATGCCACCATTGTGCTGTAATTTGCATTTATACATTACATTTATACATTTTTTTTTTATTGCATTTCCTTAACACAAGTTCTGTTCAGATATGCTTTTGGATCTTAGTGATTTGCTACAGGTAAAACATATGATCGTGTCTTGAACTCTTAGTTATCAAATACGGCTCTTAAATTTCTGTTTGCGTGCGTAGGGGGGACAGGATGCTGATGGGAGCTACCGTGGACTCCATGCAATGATGATAGAGGGTGCTTTGTTGCATAGCAACCGGGTCCTGCCTTTGATAGCTTATCCACAATTTGAATACAGATGCCAAGATGTGCGGGTTCTTTTGTGGGTGAAGTACATATGTATGTACATATGCCAGCCGTATATAGGAAATTGAATTGGACTGACCCGATTGCTGTTGATGCTGCTCTATTATTCAAGATGAGCCAGTTCAGTACATGTACTCCATCAGAACATGCTCAAAATAAACGCTTCAAATGGAGGTCTTCCAAGAATTCAAAGCATTCCCTGGGATTTTTGGCAGGGTATATCCTATAAGTAACAGAAAGTTTACCCTCAAAATTAAAACTATTCATGGGTTTCACTACGTTTCTACAGTTGAGCATCTTGATAAAAATACCTGCAAGAATTTTCACGTTACTTGTCCTGATGACTCGTAATTGTGTATTTATCATGGCCTTGAATATTGGACAACAGAGGGCGTTGTTTTCAGGACTTGCCATACGTGAACCTAAAATATCAGAATGTTTAAATCTTCTAAAGAAACCTTTGTTCAAAAAATAATTAGTATAAGCCATCAAATTAGATTAAACTTTATTAACATATTGTACAGGGTACCGCTACACTGTACAGTATACATGCGTTCTGACTGCATCATTATTTAAACACTTGTTTTAATGTTGCAGGTAAACGTTTATGTACTGGGCAAGACATACCTGAAGCTGTCACAAGAACTTCATATCAAAGTGCCTGCAATAGGTAAGTCTTCGCGTTTATGTATATATTCATGTATCATGCAGGCTTGTAAGGAGCGTCTTAACCACTACCAGCCACGCGACCCGTTATCGAGTACATAGGCTTTATATGCAGAGCCGGGGAGCCCGGAACTGGGACAGAAGATTTGGGCCTTATAACAAAAGACGGTGCTCAGCACAAAAAACTGAGCTGCTGGGCATTACTGACATTTTTTCACTCTCAATGGTGGACATAATCCAGCCTTGTTTTGAAACAGTATACCACAGTTTGAGGCATTTAGAGCGAGCCGATTACCACCGGGTACAAAAGCTCTCCACCACCGCAGCGATGAGCCACACAGCACCGCTGCACGCTAATCTGGCTCCTATTGAAAAGAGGTCAGCAGTGCACTGTGCCGGTTTCGGGAACAAAAGAATCTTACGTAATACCGCAAAATTTGGGCTCTTTTTCCAAGGCTGCAGGCCTGGCTGAAATATTCAGGAGTCAATGAATTTTACCTGTCAGCTTTAGAGTAGTGCCCAAAAAGTCCTTCATTTTGGTATAAATGGCCATTAAAGGAAATGATGAATTTTGAAGAATTTTGAAAACAGAAAATCTTGAAAATGACCCGGCATCTTGTCTTGCTCAAGAAAAATCCACCCGGCAGCAAGTGGTTGAGGTTTTTTCTTCAGCCTTACATACGTTCCATTTGACAATCTTGTCTTCAATTTTTGGCATTTAATTTCACCCCACTGTGTTGTTCCTTCAGTGTGTAGAATTATTCAACAATCACAATAAGCCATTTGCGAGTTAAATTTGAAGAAAATCTGGTACACTAAGTTATCTGATTGCACTTAAACATAACAATTTGAATTCCCCAGACTAAATACACTGTTGGTTTACCTTATGATTCGAGGCGAGCGTTTGCACAGCAACCACCATCTCTGGAATGGACTGGTTCCTTTGAGCCCTTCTAATCCATTGCAAACAGTGTATTGGTTCAAGGCATCTCTTATGTAACTACAAGTAAGCACAAGCTTGCCCTGAATCACCAGCTGGGGCCAATTTCATTGAGCTGCTTAGGCACAAAATTTGCTGAAGTGCGAAAAAACCTTACTTGATAAATCAGGTAACCAGTCAAAACTCCATGTGATGTATATTGTTTTGGGATTGTATTTAGCTGTTTTTTGGTTAGCATGACAATCAGAGAGTTTGAGCTGGTAACCTAGATGTCAGAGATGCACCAATCACCACACCTACATGTATATCTATACCATACCATGCACACTTACGTACAGGTACCCTAATATCCCATGATATGTGTATTGGTATTGTCATACATGTACATGAAGGATACATGTATGGTACACGAAAGGACACAGCACCAGTAGGTGCAGATAACTGACTTTGTTCTGACATGTCTTTCATTTATTTCATTGAACTATTAAGTAGTAAATATACATTGCTATAACTCTGAGCCTACATTGATTCATCTTGAACCCAAGCTACCAGTAATGTACAAAGTAACGGGCCCCTAATTTTTTTCCCTGAATAGTAGCTGTCAATGTGATTGGATGGAAGTTATTTAGTGTTATTATCATCACTGGGGCTTCCTCCTGACAGACTGTATGGTGTTCACCTATTTGGACTGGTATACATGTGCATGTAGACGAATCCACTGACACTTCATTGGACATTACTGACGGCCCCCCTTCAATGGTTGTACGCATTGCATAGGGTTTTGTATGAAGTGACTATCACGGCAATAGCTGTCATGATACTTACCACCATTAAAGGGGGCCAATGCAAACGACCAGGTGTTATGATTACCGGAAAATAAAGTTACATTTACACAGAGGGCAGTGTGTTTCTCACAGACTCACAGACTAAGTAGAGGCAATTTACATGTATATGTACTACTGGCGACAAACCACTGATCACAAGGACTGGGGAACATCCTTTGTTTCTTTTGTGTTCTGTCTTACAGGCTAAGTACTAGAAAGACATGCAGCAGTTCACAATTGGTGTTTCTAGTTCATGTTCAGAGTTCAAAGTACATGCGGATTTCATGCAGTAGGATTCTTAGAAAAGAGCTTTACCATGTTTACCCCGTCCACACTTCAACATTGGCAATAGGCCCAGGTGGATGCAGTGCTTTCTATTATGCCACAGGATTCCATCTCAGGATAGAAAAACCTGTCCTGTTAGAAATCACTGGATAATTTTTTAGTAAGAACCTTCCTATCTCTGCCACTGTGTAGGAAACGAACGGCGCATTCTTTGCATTGGCACTTGAACTTGAGCAAGGGGATTCAATCCCATTTTCCTAACAGTAAACCGGCCAAAACACTACATGTACAAACCTGACTATATTATGCAAAAAACCGGTACTTGTCCCACTGACGCGTTACACTTTTGGCAAGTTACACTTGATCTATAGAACCATGTGATGACTAACCTGGAGTTACTCATGGGATAATACAAGTTTACCACAGACACAAGAAGGAAAAGGCCGGTGTCATTATCCCAAATGTTATTGACACCGAGTAGGCACATACATGTATGTATATTGAAAAATAACATTTTGCAGTCCGTGGTGGAATATACAGTATGCACCTGCACATGTACAGTACCAAGGGAGTGCTCTTTTCAAAGACATGAAAGAGGCAGTGATTTTATTTATAGGCAGTTGCTGGATTGTTTGAAATGACACTTCCCTAGGTACATAATCTGTACCTGAAAAGAATGGTAGAGAGCAAGTGATAGTATTTTACAGATTTCATACATCATTTACGTGTACAAGTGAGTGTGGTTTATCCCACCCACCCCCCACAATAAGAAAAAATTCCCCACCAGTTGTTTTACGGAGAAACACTTGCAGATTTTGAACAAAGTTGTGAGTTATTTCCAGTATTGTATTTCATGTACAGAAAGTTACAGGTACCTACTTTTTTTCACTAGATCATGTACAGTAGTAGCTTGCAATTTGGGTTTTGCCCACAGGATTAATACATTGCCACACACTTTAGTCTACCTTTAACTCTCTGTTAAATAAGGTGTCACAAGAGTTTTTAAGGATTCATTGAAATTTATCTGTTGCAGTTACTAGGTCCAGCCTCATGCAAATGCACATTAACACATACATGTAACAAAGCAATCTGCAATAAAACACAGTGTAAAAACAAGATGAATACTTCACGTGCATGCTCTTACTGAACCTGTCAGCATTTTGGTGTAAGTTGCTTTTCACATGTCAAGTACATTTATTCACTAATGCACTACATGTACATGCATGAACATTACAAACAGGACAAAGGTGCTTGACTAGCTTGTGGGACTGTGATTACATGTACATGAATTTGCCAACTTGCAAAGCTGAATGCAAAATTAACAGTGATGAGAATCCTGTACATGTGCAAAGCCTTTCATCTAAGTGTACCTTTTGAAAAGTTCAGACCAGTTTTGTACAATGTATTCAAGTCCATCACAAGTCCCTTCACAGGTAAGTCACAAGGCCAGTCATAAGAAACAAGGTGAACAATGACAAAGGAATGCTTTTGTCACAGATCATTTGAATAGCTTGTGAATTGGCTTAAGACTGAATGAGTTACAGTGTATGATGGACTTACAGAGACTTGTAGGAACTTGTGATGGACTCAAATACATACATGTACATTCAGATGCATGTACATGAATAGGTAGATGTACATGTAGGCACCTGCATTCAAGCCAATCTTCGTATGCATTTTGCTAGATCCTAACATGACTGCAAAACCCTACCATGGAATTTTTTCCAAATTTACAAACTCAATTACATTTCTCCCTTGAAGTCTGCTTTAAGGAAAAAATCATAACAAGCTACATGTACAGGCATGACAGGTGTATGCAAATACAGCCCACAGTCATAACGAATTAGTAAAAAGCCAGTTGAACAAGACACTTTTTGAGAGTTTTGTGTTCATATTATAAATTATGCATAGAAGATCAATTCAGGGATTTGGCCGCCCTGGACACCAGTGCCATTTGTGCTTTCAGGTGAGCATTCAAACTTGAAGGTCACATGGTGGTCTGTGACCTCTGTCAGGCCTTCTTGGCCAAAATAGCTCAATTCGGAACCGCATAGTATCACACTGGCTGTGTAGTAGACACGGGGTTCAACCTGCACTGGATTAGGGAACATGACCGGGAAGGTGTTGCTGGAGCCGTCCGAGAAGAAGTTGGTCTGTGCCTCGCCTAGAACCTTCCCACTCTCGCTCTGTTTTAGTTCCATCTTGATGCCGTAGTCCGCGGCTCCCGAGCTGGAGCCGTACAGCCCGTAGCCAGCGATGAAGACGCGCTTGTCCACGGAGAACTTGATGCTGTCGCATCGGCCTCGGTATCGCCACTGGTTGCTGCGATAGGCTGAAGATTGGAAGCGATGCACCTTGCAGGTACGCAGGCCCTTGCGGGGGTGGCAGGCAAACTGCAACTTGGGCTTGTTGGCGGCCATGAAGTGGAGGAACACATCGGTGGTTTCCTGCAAGGTGAGCAGGCCACACTGGGCAGCTTCGTTGGCATACTCCTCCACGGGCATGGTGGGGATGCGGACCAGGTACAGTGCCTTGCCCAGCACCTTGCGCTTGTTCTCTGGGTTGGGGTACAGCCCCTTGCGACTGCACTCTGCGTCGGCCCACCGGGAGACCGCCCGGAAGAGCACAATCTCCTTGATGTTGAGTGTCTCACGCATCAGGATGCTCTCCAGGGTCTTGTAGTCGACCTCCAAGAAGCTGTCGGATGCAAGAGCCACCTCGGCCTGGGCATCAATGACCTCCCAGCAACGCTGCATAAGATCAGGCTCCTCGAAGAGATGGCTTTGGCTCAGTAAGACGCAGGCATTCTTAGCACTCAGGCTACGCTCTAGGAAGCACACACAGGCTTGGGCAAGGTGGGGCACATAGTACTTCTTGGCAGCATACAGAGTGGTCAGAACATTATCTGGAGTAAGGTCCACTTCATCGCAGTACAGGTATCTGTAGAAGGAGTCATTCAAAGAAACAATCATTTTGGGTTTTTTCTCAGAATTGTAATTCATGTATTGTACAATACACGTACATGTACTTGTACATTGTACGTGTACGGTATGTTCATCATACATTGTAATGAAACCAGTACCTCCAAAATATTTTATACACACACTGTTGCCAACAAATTATGAAAAACCATGCATTATGCGTACAAAAGCTGATATGTAGTATTTACACACATACGTGTGTAAATGTGCGCATGTTTTCTGGATAAAAAAAATTCCAGACAGTGATTTCCATTTGTAAAATCCACTAATGTGAATCAGCTGCATCATTTCATCATCACCATATCAGGCTCATTCTTTTTCTGCATTATGCATCACTGAAAGTGTATCCCGACATACTGGAAATACATGTAATTTTTGTCTGAATCATTCTTTTGCATTTGTCAGTTCTGTCCCATTTCATCACATCACATTACGGCCATTTCCCCTGTAAACATGGTAAACTCTTCAAGCTTTTCACTGATTCCCTGCAGACTGTGTGGTCATTATGAGTCATGCTAATCAAACGGTTGTCTGATTGTGGTGATTTCTGGCAGCCGGTGGGCATTCGGCATTTGCAAAGGGAGCGAGTGATTTGGTTGTTGGATGAGTCATCAGAGCACGTGTAGAAGAGCTAATGTTAGTTACTGGAAATTTCAAGTTGGGGTTAAGGTTCACCATGAAAATGAGGATAGGCTTCTCAGAATATGAACAAAATGATAAACCACATACCACGGTACATGTACATGTATGTGCCAATATACTAATGTTGCAATGCCTTTGCAGTAACAATAGCATGAATATTATTACCATGCGGCATACATGTACATTGTAGCAATAGTGCACTGTGCACACAAGTACACTGCACCAGTACATGCATACTATGCACATGTATGTGTACATGTAACATTTACGCACATGTACATGTAAATGTGCCAATATACTAATGTTGCAATGCCTTTGCAGTAACAATAGCATGAATGTTACCATGCCGCATACATGTACATTGTGGCAATAGTGCACTGTGCACACAAGTACACTGCACCAGTACATGCATACTATGTACATGTATGTGTACATGTAACATTATGTCCATGTACCTGTACATGTGACAGTTGGTTGTTCAAATTCTCTTCATTTAACATTGATGTGTTTTTGTGTATTCAGTGTTTACAATACATGCAGACACGTGTAAGTACTGGATGTGCCATTAAAAAGCATTGAACCAAAGCCTACATACATAAGGCATGTGACAATTTTTTTCAAGTTACATGTAGTCTGATTTAGATGTAACATACATGTATGCCAAAAGATTTGAAATAAGCTTTCTAATGATACCGAAAGCAATGTTATGCGATGTTGGGTTGGGGAGTTGTGATTTTTTAAAGGGTTTTAAACGGGCATACAGTTGTATTTGTATTGAATAACATAGCAATCTTCTAAAAAAACTGTGACCCGCAATCCTTGATTTACATGTACGTTATGCCGCGCCGCCATAAATCACAGCAATATGGCTAGCACAGCGCTTGCACCACATGGGACTGAACAACCCGTAGTCCGAAAAAAAAAAAAACCCTTCAAAGCTTCAGAATTTGCTCAAATTACACCCACTTATAGCTTAAGAGTTATGTTTCACAACAATTCCCTTAAAATGACAACGCTTTGTTACAAATCAGGATTAGTTGGGTGGAATTTCGAGCTTGAACTTTAGCGGCACCGTAATGGCACTTCCTGGAGGTCGATCAGAAAATGTCGAAAACGAACATGAACTTCGTGTTTTTCACATTACATATTCATTAATTTGCCAATCAGCTGCGCGAAATCTAGACACACCTTCTGCAGGCAGAGAATCAGGCTGACACTTGTGTGGGCACCTTTCGGAGGTCGCATGCGCTGCATGTTTGCACATACCTACATGTACATACATGTGCATGTGCATGTACATACATGTAAATACATTTTTCGTCTGGCAGTGCAAGTTTTCTAAATTGTAGGTTGTACATGTACAGTATGTACCCATCTCTTCTAAAACGAAATTAAAAAACAAATATCCATGGAGGTCAACTGTAGTTACCTACAATGTGTACATCTACAGTGTTTTGGAAACATCATACAAACTTTCAAATTGTACTGGTACATGTACATGTACACTGTAAATTCTGAGCCAAGATAGAATTACGTGGCATGAGATAAATTTGACTTCACTGTATACATGTACATGTACATCATGATTGTGCTTGTTTTTGTACATATGTACGTACACATAAACAATGGCTCCACATGCAGCCTTTTTTAAGTTTTCAATCCTTTTGTGTCTTCTGTTCCACCTTAAACTGAACTGCACTTACTTGAGTAAAGTGAGGAAGGCCTGTGGTTCAACATCTGGTATGACAATTTCTGTCTGGTTCTCAGCAAGATCCCCATAGAACATAGCAAAGAATACAGAGCTCCCAGATGCTAGGATGTACTTGTGCGCAGGCACCCGTTGCTGCCCGTTCTTGGGCCCCACCAAGAACTTCACGTTGCTCATCAGTACATTGTTGTACAGGCAGGCATTGCGTTCCCTCACCGTAGCCCCCTTGGCTTGCCAGTTGTCACCAAGAGGGCGCCGGGGCGCAATTAGCATGGGACTCGCTGGCTGGATGACGTTCTGGATGGGTGTGCGATTGTCCTTGGATGGAATGGCAATAGGCAGGGTGTTCTGGGACACACCCTGGGTGGGGGTATTTGGGATGGGGCTCTTGGAGGCTGTTGGTTGCTTAGGTGGGCGGGTGTCCACCTCGCGATTCTCCCCACCGCTGAGATTCTGCAGGTTTGGCTCTCCAAGATTGAGCGCCTCCATCTTGGTGGTATGGTACAGGCGCTTCGTAACCAGAGTAGAGTTGTGATGCCAATGAAAGGAATCACCAGTAAATCAATGTGCTGCCTTGTCTGCCAAAAATAAAAATGAAATCAAGTTTTTTACTAACATCTGTGTGTCAACTTCTGCACTGGGCACAATTGCGTACACATTAACCCTAACCCTCCTCAATCCTTCACCTGTTGGAGGATTGAGGAAGGTTAGGGTTAATTTTGCTCCAATTTGTTGTAAGAGCCATGCCAGGTGTTATGGTACCTTTCCTAGCACTAGATTCTACTTTCCCTACAAATCAATTTTAAGAGTCAGCTATCGGTATCATTTTTTGTATGTACATATGTAATGTACATGTCCAGATATTGGCACATTGGGCCACGTGTATTTGGCCTTGTTGTTAAGGTTTGCAACTCTCGATCATACTGTTTGTATGCCGTTCGTATAATAAGGGTTGAAATCCAGTAGCTGACAAGGGTACC
Organism: Acanthaster planci; assembly: GCF_001949145.1. The sequence goes on along the minus strand of NW_019091392.1, from coordinate 1,651,646 downwards.
GGTACGTAGAGGGGGCAGATAATGAGGCCATGGCCCCCAAATTTTTGTTTTGTAAACAATGAGAGGCATAGTTTTGGGGGTCTATTTCAAGTTCCTTCCAAAAGCATGTAAACACCCCCCCCCCAAATGTACATGTACAGGTAGGTTCACACTAGAAAGGCCATAAAGTTTATGTCAAAAAATTTCCTGAATTGTGGGCCCTTCGAACAAAACAAGTTAACCCCCGTCCCCCTCTTGAATGTTTGGTTCTGGAACTGCTCTTGGTGGATGTACATGTATGTGTGGACATAGGCCTGCATATGTACATATACATGAATATGTGAACTTGGGCAAGCTACATGTACATGAACATACATATACATGTACATGTACTTTACCCCAACATGTCTCTCTCTACATGTACTTATACCTAGGAGTGCATACATGTACATGTACTGGTGCAACATGCACATGTACATGTGTAAAGCATGTGTTTGGGTACATGAACGTGTACAACGCTCTGCTTGTAGGGGACTGTTTCAGGAGCGCTGCCAAGTATTGTCAACTACAGTGCACCATAATTTTGCAAGACTACGCAACTGGCAGAATCGTCGCATGCGCTATTCATGAGGAACTGGTTCAAGGACTTTCATGTACAGTGTAACATGATGATGGGAAAAATGGTTACAACAGAGCCCATGACCTCACAGCCTGTTTAACCAGAGCTGCTGCCCACTGGAGCACAGTGTCACTTTGAAATGGATTCAGAAACTTAAAATCTTCTGTATGTCAAGTTATTCCAAAGCAGCAGAGGGCTGCAGGCGCAAGGCACAACTGGGACACTGTCCCCAAATTCAGATAAGTCCCTTTATTTGGAAACCTTCTCTCTTTCAGGGGACTGATTTTGTCTCTGAATAAAGGGACTTCTGTAAGTTTGGGGAAGTCTCCCCTGAGAGTTGTGATGTGCACCCCCCACGGAATGACAAGAGGAGGTTATAAATAGGCCTACATGTATGTGCTATCGATGCTGAGTACCAGTTACAGAACACGGAAATTTGATCATTGACTGAATAGGATATGAGAAGTCTTGTTTGATTACCGGCTACTTGTCTCCCCTCATGAAAAAGAGTTGGTTATCTGTCACTTTGATCAAAGTACAACACTTGTAAGACAAACATGACAATCATAACAGTCAGTGAGAATCTTAACAAAATAACTCATGTTATTTCATACTGTACATGTTGTTAGACACGTTAGAAGTGAACATGAGAAAAGTAATTCATACACGTAACTGCTACTTATATGTATAAAAACAAAACAAGGAAGCAACAAAAGAAGACCACTATAAAAAAAATTGCATTGAAAAAATAAAAAACATCAATGACACTTGACAGGGAGAATGAATTTACACAATGTACAGAGCTGCATCAACTCTGGTACTGCTACTTTTCTGGAGGTTAACACTAAACTACAAGTGTACACATGAACCAGAAACAACATCAATTGGGAATGCTGATATCAACAATGAATTGAAGGGGTTTGCTTACTTCAGAGACAATCAGAAGATGTACATGTACTGTACTTCCTGGCAGCCATTGATTACCCAGAATGCATGAGACCCAAAATGGATTGAACCATTTTGTTTTGTAGGGGTGTGTCAATCTGAGGGGAAATAATATTCTGTGGGAGTGCATGGATTTTGTTTGTCTGTGTTAGAGATGTCACAATAACTATTGCATTTTCATTCTTAAGTCAGTGTATAAATAAATCTTAAGTTCCATGATGAAAACATTTCCCCCAGCTATTTTGTATGACAGGCTTTTGCTTTGTACTTGTAGAACACTACAGCAGAAAACTGGATTTCCTTGTTAGAAGGGAAATGTAAAATGTGGAGAATGCATACATGTACATCATTATCTGTACAATTTCTGCTTCCATTATAAAGTACTACATACCGGTATGATACATGTAGAAAGGTACATTTTTTCCCAGAAAGGGAAACTGTTTTATTTCTAAGCTCTTGTCCCCCCAATTTTTTTTGTATTTTCAGAGAAATCCTGTCTTTTTCATTCCTTTTTTTTTTTTTCCAGATCCATGCTTGTATATCCATCGCTTTGCCCATAAATTGGAGTTTAACGACAAAACACATGAAGTCTCAATGACGGCATTGCGGTTGGTTGCAAGAATGAAACGGGACTGGATGCACACTGGGCGGAGACCGTCGGGTCTTTGCGGAGCTGGTACGTTCATATTACCATCTTTTCTGTAGCCCTTGGTCAAAATTGGTTGCCTGTGGCTGTTAGTGACACATGGGTCTGTGGTAAGGAGCCGTAGCCACTACCTAGCTAGTGGCTTCCATACATGTACATGTACTGTATTTGCACATATATGTACAATGTACATTTAAATGTTCTTGCCTGCCAGAGCTATAATTTTTGGACGAAACCTTGGGTTGGTTTAAGTACATATTGGCTCATTGGGTCCTTCGTGCAGTGAAGGAGGTAGTTTCAAAGAATCATTGGCATTTCATGTAAAGAAATACATGTATGAATGTACAATGAAGTGTGGAATGTTTAGTAAATGTAACAGTTGCACTTTGTGTAAATGAAAAGGATCTTGTGCTGTAAAAGGCAAATTCTATTCTGATGTATTATTTGACTTATGAAAAGGCAATTTTAAGTTGAAAACTGTGGTACGTGTACAATGTACGGTATCTCAGTTTATGAAATTTTTGGCAAATCACCGCATGTAATTAATCATAATAACAATAATAACAAGTATTTATACTGCGCCAAACCAAGCTCACGGTCCCTAACATGGGATCAATCACACAAACATAACAGGGATGGGTGAAATTCAGCAAAAGTACCAGCATGTACATTTACATGTTGACTAGAGAGAAGAACCTTCCAAGCAAGGAATTTAAAATTCCTATTGAGTTCTGCTTCTTCAACTTGAAAGGTTTAAAATTTTTCTGCCGTTTGGTGTCTCTTTCAGCCTTGTTGGTTTCTGCCCGCCTGCATAACTTCAATCGGACACAGAAGGATATTATTCGAATTGTGAAAGTCTGTGATGCAACACTCAGGAAAAGGTAGGAATTTATTCGATGATCAATAAACCATTTGCGAGTTAAATTTGAATAAAATCTGGTGCACTGAGTTTTCTGACTGCACATAAACATAACAATTTGAATTCCCCAGACTACAGACACTGTTGCTGTAGCTCCTGATTCAGAGCAAGCTTTCGCATAGCGACCACCATCTTCGGAATGGACTGGTTCCTTTTTGCCCTTCTTATCCATTGAGAACAGTGTATTGTTGCAAGGCGTGTCTTATGTAACTAAGCAAAAGCTTGCCCTGAATCACGAGGTATAGCAGCAGTGGTTTTAGTAAGGAGAATTCAAGTTGTTAAGCTCATGTGAATTTAAAGAACTCAGTGTACCAGATTTAGGTCAAAATTAACTCGCAAAAGGCTTATTTCATGCTTACTTATCCATATTAAAAATGTACAAACAGTTTTGTATTTTGCAAGTTTCTAGGTCATTACCATTTCTTGTTTGTATGATTGACTCATCTGTATTATCAATACAGTCACATTGCATAGTTACATGTATCAAGAACTGCATAGGCCTATGCTGGTATCTTGACATTTTTAGACATTTACTAGTGTTTGATGAACTGTAGAACTTACAGTACCGTACACATAATGAAAGTTCTGTATCATTCAGTAAAATACACCTTAGTGTACATGTACCTTGAATTATTGTGAACATTGTGAGTATGAAAATGGTTTAAATGTGAGTAATTTTCAGAGAGTAAAGTAGCTCATGCTGACTCATCCTTTGTCATAATACAGCTTACCAGAGGTTGTTTTAATTTATAATGCCACCATGTACATGTACTGTCTACATGTACATGATAGCAATACAATGTATATTTGGAATTGCCACACAAGAAACATCAGCCAGTAAGGGAAAGGACACATCAAAGAGCATGCTTACTTCATTTTGTGCATTGTAGTGTGTGCTGAGCCTCGGGCTTGTTTCTACATTGACTCAACAAACCTTCCAGGAAGGTTTTTTATTTGATAACTTTCTTGTAAATTCCTCCTTTCCCCTTTAGTTGTGAACAAAAATCACTCTCATATTGATCAGATATTATGTTGAGAAAGATTCACACACTTGAAGCCTCAGGAGCAGTTAAAGCCCTTAGGCACTTTTCAAAGCGTCAAAATGACATTTTTACTGCTCTGAAATGTGTGGTTTTTAAGAGGTAAAATCTGCCAGCTCATTGCTCGTTTCTTGTAGACTTACGGTGCACTAAGGGTAATATTTATGATTCATAGAATATTTTCTTAACAGTAGTTACTTATCGCCATCACCCTCCTTGCTGTTTGTAATCTTGACAACCACTTTTTTCTTTTTTGGGGGGATTGCATTTGACCAGTTGGCCAGTCACATGCATGTATGTTTCTCTTGCACTTGTTGCATTGGCCAAGTGATAAACTGCTGACCCAAATGCCAGAATCAACGTCATTGGTGGGATTTGGTGGCCAGTCTTAAATAGTTATTTCAGTTGCTATAGGTACATGGATTTTTTGTATTTTCATTGTTGTTTGGTTTTCCACCATTACGCTGAATGTAAATTAGCTAGTCCTCCCCTTTGGCGGTTGGCCCTCTGTGAGTTGCTCTGTTACAGTTTTAATGTTTAATAATTAAAGGTTTGATAATTAATGAAAGTTACCGGTAATTCTTTGGTTTATTTCATTTTCCTTCCTTCCAAAAGCTCCCAAACATGACGTCACCCCTAAGAAAGGCCATAATCGGTTACATGCAAAAATATTCACATTTTTGGCCTCTTAAGAAACAAGTTTATTGCCCCCAAAATTTGGTTCTGGATTTGCCCTTGTACCTAAACTGCATGACCAGAGTATAATCATGGTATGGGCACATATACATTTAATTACCATTCACCCATATATGAAAGAGCTTATTCAGACAGGAACGTCCTTGAAAAAGAATATTTGTCCATTTTATTAATTAAAGTCAAAGAATTCCAAAAGTCCTCAAATTTCAGTGCCTGAGATTCTTATTATTTATGTAATAAAGTGGACAGGTGTCAGATTACGGTACTGTAAGTTAAGGGTCATTCTGTAAATTCCGGGTCCAAAAGTGTGACTTTTTTAGATATCTCTGAAATTGATTTCAAACTATTACTATTTGTTTGGCAGGTAATTTGCATTCATTCATCACTCTTGGAAATTAGAAAAATGTGTTCTGAACTTACCAAATCAGATGTCCGAGGTGACAGGTACAAGAAAAAAATTGGACCCCTAATTTATAGAACGACCCTTAACAGACTGCAAGCACCTGTACAATTTAAGGCCATTTTATTTGCATATGGACCCTTTTGTGCAGTATATGTACATGTACATATCCACATGTAGGCCAGACTAAGAGGATGGCCCTTCATGGAATGTCAATAATGTCTGATTAAAGTCATCACAACAATGATATTGGGTCTGCAACCAGGCCAGGGATAAGCCATATCACTTTAGCCCACACAAGTAGAATATGCACATGTAGTATACATGTAGGTATGTACATGTACATGTGCGTTTAGGCAGCAGTTACATGAATTACTTCAGGGATAAGATTTGTCAGGTTTTTTCCTGATTTCAGGATTTTTTGGGTCAGGAATTTCCAAAATTCAGAAATTTTCAAACAATCTCTTTCAAAATGTGGATCAATCCTGGTGTACCATGATAGTGTTTTTACATACATTTGTATAAACGTTGACACAGAGCACAAGACATTGGTCCATGTATTTTAAAGGGAGCCTTTGTCAAACACAAATGTACATGTATGATTATTATTGACCCGATGGGGCTGAGGATCCCTAAAACCCACTAGTGATTATGTCTTGAATATCTGCACATCTGAGAACGGTTCATATTTACTGACTTGAAGGCTTAAAAGGCATAGCATAATTAGCAAAATAAAGACTTTCAATGCGAAATCAGAATCCCTGTTTACAGGCACATACCTAGATTGCACCAAGGAATTGACATACAATAAAGAACATGAAACAAACACCAAGGAAGTGGTACTAATGGTTGTGTCATCAGTCCCATTTTTTGAGTGCCATACATTATTGCAGTTCCTTTCCTGGGATCGATGGGTTGAAGAACTTGAACTAGCCCAGACAGCATGGACTTGTTTTTTGTGGGGGGGAGGAGGGATGGGAAGGCTTTTGAATCATAATTTGAGGGAAGATGAGTCATATAAATCATTTGCTGTTCTCAGTATTAGAGCATGCCCATTCTACGTGAAGAGCTTCATTTCCCAATATTTTTTGTCCTTTTTTCTTGGCAGGCTCACAGAGTTTGAGGAAACACCTTCGGGTCAGCTAACCATCGATGAGTTCAATAAGATTGACTTGGAGGAAGAGCAAGACCCACCGTCATTCACAAAGGGGCGTAGGAAGTTGAAGATTGCCCAAGTAAGTAAACAAATTAGGCCTATCGGCATAATTCCAACATGAGCCAAGGAATTCTATTGTATCATTTCTTAGTTAACTTTACAAGGAAATTGAAGGAATTGAAGTGAGAATGATACACATGCATAAAATACATCGTAGTAGTCCCTAGTGCAAAAACACTGGTTGAAAGGTGGTCTTGACACATGCAAAAAATGATAGGTTGAAAAACCTAAGACAAATGTGCTAGTGGCCTTGGTCTTAAGAAACCTACATGCAAGTGTCAAGTGCACTCAAACCATTAGGAAGCAGATTTTTTTCACCAACTGCAAGTACTCGTTTACACCTTCAAGAGAGCGAGACAGATAATTGATGTCAGTGCAATCTGCCGTCACAGACCCTCATAGTAGTACATGTATTTTTATAAACACTGGAGATTAGTCGCATAACCCTCTGTGCAGTGAACTTACTGTACTTTCTTCCTTTTCTTTTTTGTCCCCGAGTTGAGTATCCCTGCTTTACTTTCTCCAGGCAAATTGTAACAGGAACCCTGTGAACGGAAACTGTAAGAGTAGTGGTGAATTTAGGGCCCGTGATGTTTCAACTGTGATATCACTTTTCAGTATAAGTGTGCCTGTCTAGATGGCTACTAGGTGTGAGTAACGCGATGCTCTGGCAGCTTAAATTTCCAATTAGGAATAAAACATCACTACATGCGAGACTTTTAATGTAATTCATGTGCAGTACTCAAGACGAATTCAGATGTGACGCTGATGCCAAAAACAGTGAGAAAAGAGAGTGGGGGGGGGGAGAATTGCCGAAGATGAGATGTGTCACTTCTTTGACGTGTGAAGAGAAGCTATGCGTGCATTCGGCAGGTGATTGAATCACTGAGGTGTCCAATTTAAGTGTTTTATCATGGGAGCTGTTGAAAAGTTGCTCGAGATCCGCAGACAGGAAGGTATTCCAGCCCAGGATATATAAATGGAAGAGTTATTCCCAGAATAATGCTCAAGTAGCATTCTTCGGACATTTATCGTATGCCCCTTTGGGGGGTAGTAATTTCAGGTAGCATTATTCAGCTGGTGTAGAGTTTCGAGAAATGCCTTTTCAACTGTGTTTGATTAAGATAGAGTGAGAGCTTCCCCCCAGAACATAGCGCAGTTTGAGTTATGCTTATAAAGTGATCAAACAGAAGCAAGCTTAGAATTCTGTTATCATGGATTCCCCTGTCAATGAGGTAATGTATCTGTCTGTCTGTCTGTCTGTCTAAACATGAAACCAGGACAGATGGGAAAATGCATTCATGATCAGCTAAAATACCAGACAGTGAATTCCTCTCCCTCCACCCTTGGCGTTTCCAAGTCTCTTACCCTTTAACAGAGCAAACTCATCACGTTCGCCTCAAATTGTCGGGGGAGGTTTAGGGTTACCCGTGGCAACCGGAGGTATCACATGAGTTGGGAACATCTTCCCGGAGAGCGGGGTTTTTCGTTTCTGCTTCATCTGTTATTTATAGTGTGCAAATTGTTTCAGGGGTGCATCGCAAGGACTGCTGTCCGGAACTGTGAGTGAGAAATCATGAATGTTTGACAGCATTGGACTGGATTTATGTGTCAGGGAGCCGGGGGGGGGGGGAGATTTGCAGTGGATATTCAACTTCGCAAACTTTGTTGGGATGTTTGAAAACACTTGGTGGTGGTGACACGGAGATTTCCAAATGGAGCTGTTCAACGGAGTGTAGAGTTGCGTGTATGTTGTATACAGCCCTGAGATCACACACCATACATGTACATGTACTCGGTATATGGACATACATGTACATGGTGGCTCCCCTTCAGGAAAAACACTGATAACATGGGTAAATTTGTACCCACTACCATCAAAACCCCAGCCAGTCCTGGACAACTCAGCCTTTTATTAATTGTTTTATTAGTTGTATAATAATACTATATTCTTAAAAAGTGCCTTACATTGTCAGAAACTTTCCAAGCTCGCTACAGTTAGATAATATTACAATAAAAGGAAAAGAAAACAATTTTAGTTAAATATACAGTTTAAAGTTGAAAAAAGCTTTCAGTTAAAATTGAATGATTGAAAAATTACATATAAATAAAGTGAATGAAACTAAAGTAAAATTGGAATTAAAGCTGAATTGAAATAAGATCAAACAAATTTTAACTATATAAAATGCTGCTAAAATAAGTAAGTTTTCAATGAGGATTTCAAAGATTCAGTCATGGTCTTAGTACAGATTGTGTCTGGGAGCCTATTCCAGATGTATGAGGCAGTGACGGCAAATGCATACATGTATATGACTAAGTAAACAGTGCTTTTTAAAAATTTTCATTGTGATAGGAAACACAGCTGTTTTGGCTTAAGACACACCAAATGTACACCTGTCATCTGGTTTACCGATAAAATTAACCAAGATTACAATTGACCAAGGTCAAGTTTATAAAATCACCTGGAGAAATTGTCATGGTCGTAGACCATGTCCATCCAGAACATGGAAACGTACAAATGAACTTGTACAGACCAATTGTGCCATCGAGTCTAATGCCTCCCTCCCCCTGGAAAAGAAATGACTAAGATGCATACATGTACATGTATATAACCCACATGTTTACTGCACATGTAAAACACATCAAGCATTGTGAAGAATATCATGTGTATGTACTGACAGAGGTACATGTACATGTATATGTAAAAGATACATATCAGCATAGGACACTTACTTTGTATCATCACATTGCATCAAGAATAGTTAATTGACTTCCATGGCCTTATAGTGAAAGGGAACTGTTACGGTTGTACCGGCACCCTAATTGCAGTCAGACAAGCAGTATACGTGTACAGTACTTTGTGGGGTCATGGTGGTTTTACATTAGAATCTGCACATGGCTATTGTCAATTTGAAAATGTTTTCAGCTGCCTCATCTGTACATTGATAAACTAGGACTCTATGCCAGGGCTCTTGGGTGTATTTGTGGACTTGTCAGCATTAAGTACTATTCAGAAACACATGCTAATTGAAAGCTGATTGATATGGACTTTTCTCTCAAAATTGTCTTACAGGTAGTAAAATTTTTGTCTAAGAGATCACAAGTCCTAAATAGTTTGTCTGATGAGATTATTTTAAATACAGGAGCCCCACAGGGCTGTGTTTTGTCGGTTTTGCTGTTCATCTTGTACAAGTGATTGTAGATCTACTGATGTACATGTAAATGTCGGAATCAAGAAATATGCTGATGACACAGTTGTGGGTCTGCTGAATGGTAGCAGTGGCTGTAATTACTATTGAAATATTGACCGTTTCTCGGTTTGGTGCAAGAATAACTATCTCATGTTGAATCCCACAAAATCGAAAGGTTTTAAGTTTTAGGAGATCTCCCTCTCAAATGCAGCCATAAGTTTTAAATGTTAGTGATATTGAAATTATTAATGAATACAAGTACCGGTACCTGGGTACCACAATTGACCATAAACTTGATTGGATTCCCATGCAAAGGCAACCTTTTCAAAAGATCAAAAGAAGAATGTACTTTTTGTGAAGGCTGAGAGGAGCCCGTTTCAAGACCAGTTCTTGGCCTTTTTTAAAAGGCATTAGTTAAAAGGAGAAAGTCAAGGAAATTTGATGTAATGATTAACACCCATTCTTCACCTGTTACCAACGACACGATTCCTGAAATCCTTTGTTCCACCTCAGTTCATACCTACATGTATAATTCCCATTTTTAAAGATTTCCGTACAACAGACTCACCTGGCCCTTATATCGGCTCACTTACACAAAATACGATAAGAGTGACCTGTTAATTCTTCGTCCCGTTTAATTATCATTTGTAATACATTAATTAATTTTTCAGATATTTTGTGCAGTATTGTGAACCTGCAGACAAAGCTAATTTCCACGTATGTTTGTATATTTTGGACAATAAAAAACTGAACTGAACTGTACACAAGGGGATAGATACATGTACATGTATGTGCTTGGCTGGTCTGACGTGCATTTACAATGTACATGTGCATGTAAGACTGGCTCAGGAGAATGGTCACAACTGTAATGCCCGAGCCAAGGACATATTGATTCCAAGCACATTTTTATTCCCATTCGCAAATACTGTTTAAATCTGAGAGCCAAAAGAAGTCAATATATGATAAATTGCCAAGGATTTTGTTCAAGAATGTTACTTTCATTTTCCTGAACACCCCCATCCGTTTTATGGAATGTTCCTTGTGCAAGTAGACTAAAGCAGTCCAGAAGAATCTCCGTATATGGACTTGGCATGTGTATGGCTACTATAGTTCTGTATACATGTAGGCTGCGGCGCACACCGACTTTTGACCAATAGGAATGGATTAAACTATCTTGTATCCCGGTGCCAGTGCGTTTTCTTTTGCAGCAGGCATTATCGAATTGCAGTAGGCTTATCAAATGTGAATAAATGTTGCACATTGTGGAATAGGAAGGTATTTATGAATGTGTCTTAAATGTACATGAACAGACAAGTAGATGGTGTTGTAAGGAAGACATTCCAAGTCGGTACCAGTTACTTATCCAGTCTCAAGGCACATCACGTACAATGGTGTTCTTCTTGGTCTTCAATCATTGCTCATCTCCTGTTACTTTTGAGTTGACTTGTAACCCAATACTTGATAAATTACATGAGACTCCAGATTGACTGGATTTCAACTCTGTTGTAATGAGATCAAACTGTCGGCGGGAAAGTCTGTGTATAATTTTTGACAGTGTACTTGGTTTATGAACTGAAACACCTGTGCCCATTTTCAATTAACATACATGTACTGTACGTGTACTTTACAAATCTGATCATGAGAGTACCTTTATTGACAAGCTGAAAACTCTCCTTATATAATTCAACATGGTATTACACACTGCTATATTTATTGACAGCATTATACTGTGAAATGCAGGGGCTCATATCAGTTAGGATTCAGAAAAAAAAATGTGACTCTCATCTGTTGAATTTTGATGCACGGTCTACTCATTTTGTTCCTCTTCACTACGGTAGCTGACAGAGATGAGTAAACAGCAATTTCAGGAGTTGTCTGGGGAGATCACGACGGTCCAACAGGAAATCGAGAAGGCCTTGATGAGGAAAGCGGCCAACGTAGACGGTACGTATAGTACATGCCCTCTCCCCCAATCAAATTGCAAAAACTGATGACGGTAGAATTGTCACAACAGTTGCAGCTTCAAATTCATCAAGCATCAGTTCAGTTACACTCCAACTAAAAAGTTTGTCCTTCCAGAAACTGAAACCAAACATCGCTCTCTAAATGAGTAGAGCAGAATTCAGTTGATGATTACCATTACCAGACACTGTAGTGTGTTCTCCCATCATCCTCAATTGTATAACTTTATCATATGTTATTCATGTACATGTATGTATCTAGTGCTGGCATACCGTGCATGCTCAACTAGATTTTTTTGTGAAATGTGGGAATTCAATCCATCTAAATATATCACTACCAAGTAAAAGTTGGAAGCCAATGCTCATCAAAAGTTCAGTTTAGCCACTGAAAGGAGAATTCATCCCATGGCTCCAGCGTACAGGTCTGAAGAGAATTATCCCAAGCATTTTGCTGGCTCATTAATCAGTTAAGATCAACAGGGCACTGGAAATAGATCGTAATTTGCCATGGTCAAGGTATTCCGGGCAGGTGTTTTCATCAAAGCTGCATTGAAAGACCACATAGTTAAAATGGTAGAATTCTTTGGATTCCGAATCCCTCCCGCTTCTTTCGTTTTGTGGGGGATGGTCTCTTTTTGTGGATGTCGGCAGCATCTTTCATGGAAGTTCTGGGTGGGGGGTGGTGAAGGATAGTCCACAGGGACCCGAGAGATGAGGTGATCGTTCTAAGGCCCAAATTTTTTAATTCTTATTTTTGGGGTGTTAAATCCAGTCCAGGCTATTTACTTGATCTAAATGCTTCTCCTCAGGGAACTGCTGAATGATTCGGTCATTTATTCTTGATAAGATCATCTCCACTCTTATGAATGATTGTTGCGTTTTGTTGGGAATGGTGTGGAGTAGCATTCTTTACACAGTCATAGCAATTGAAAAAAAATAAAGAAAAAAAATAGTAGAACAAAATACTTCAAAATTTTGTGTACACAACTTCAAAATCATTGCATTATCCTCCAAATAAGATGATATTTGAAATCATATCATATGGTACATGTACATATGTATGCTGTGCTTTTATGACATTGGAGCTATGGTGACTTGGTTACATGTATGATCCAAAGTGTGCTTTACAACAGGTCTTTACAATTTTACATTTTGAAGCTAGTGAACAAAGGTTTACACTTAAGAGACCTTAAGTTTAATAAAGTAACTGGTATCCTGAAAACTACTGCAGCTATCCATTTGGGATGCCTGCTTCCATCTAACCATGTCAGCAGTGAGTGCTTAGACCCATCATTCAGTTCTCACCCCGGTATTGCAAAAACATGGCCCGCAGTGTGCGTGCGTGTCTGTGAGTCCTAAAGACCGCCATCTAATGAAGACTTATTAGAGGCATTGTAGATTGCACTAACTGGGCTAGAAATGTGCGGTGCCTGAAAGACTCATAAATTGTTTTTGGACAAGTTGACAGCGCACGCAGTCCTCTGGCAGTTGCTGTCATGGGTTTCCTTTTTTTCATGATCGCATGAGTCCCCCTGAACTGAGAGTTTTGCAGCTTGTATAGCATGCATGTGATTTCCTTGAACAGTTGCCCAAAGGATGACACGTTCTTTCAAGTGAACCCGTGTACGTACTTGAAGTTGTCAGTAACTTTTAATTTGTTGTTTGAGAAAGCTCTGCTGGTGATGTACACATGCTCAATCACACCAGATCCAGCACAGGCAACATATTGCATGTACAATGTGACTGACATGAAGGCAAATGTGCGTGAACATGAGAACGGATCCAGGTGTAACATCACATAAACTGCCGCACTCCGTGCATGTCTGAAAGTTCTCCAAAGTTTGCCTGGCAGAAATTGCTTGGGGGCCCCAGTTAAATTACGGCCTCGAGGTAAGAATGCCAAGAGAGTTCATGCATTTTATGAGCATGATGAGTTATGTGTCTCATGTTTGATGGATGGGCCGTCGGTGTTGTTTAATGACACTCATTATTAATGCAAAGAGAAGGCTTGCAAGAGCCGCAGATGGACGTGACCTGCCAACAGTTGCTGGTACATGTATGTACATGTACATGTCCTACATAAGCCTCACCTTTTTGGGGGGTGGAGCTGAAGTATTTTTTTTGGGGGGGGGAACTTTTTTTGTTGCATTTGTCATTCGTTGTTGGGGTGTGTGTGGTTTTCATTCACTGGTTAAAAACCTGATGCAGTTATAAAGGGATTAAAAGTTGAGATAAATTACTTTGTTTCGTAGGAATTAAGACAGCACAAGTGGTGGTTTTGTTTGCCCGTGGGATTCACTATCCCTTACCTATGGCCAAAGATTTACTGCTAGAATTGTCTTCATTTTTTCAGCTTTCGCAAATTAGATAACTCTCCCCGACCAAAAAGTGGATGCTTTTTTACTGCATTTTAAAATGAACCACCGGTATGTGCACTGTGTATTTACAAACGGTCTGTGTCTTGAAGGAGATGCATGTATTTTGTTATTTTAGATGTACCGGCACTGCACATAAATTTCAGATTGTGAATTTGAATTATTGTTGCCCTCACCATCTTGATAGTAATTCAAGAGGCCGTGCAAAGAGCACTGTGGCCTATTTTCATTTGGACTCAGATCTGAAAAGTACAGTGTCTGTGTACAATGCACTTGTACCCATGTACATGTATGTATAAGTAGGCCTACTGTAGATTCCATACTTGATGAGACTCATTCTACCGGTATGCATACAGTGTACGTGTACCTTTACATGTACATGTATATTTGTGCATGTACATGTAACCATATGTCTTTTTGAAACACCTGTGCATGTACGTACATTACCTTTAATCATCTGATCTTTATTTGTGGTGGCTCCTACGTGTAGGACATACAGTTGTATTCAGATGAAACCTGACCAACTGTCTGCAGCCAAAGTTGGAGTAACGGAATGAGCTATGAGCTACCTGTAGTGGGGTATTTTGAAAAGACAAGGTCATTCGAGACCAGAGCAGTGTCACGCATGGGAGTAGGCAAATCGCTGCATTGTCTGGGCATCAGACCTTATATATGCATACTGCTGTTTCTGAATAATCTTGGATGCACTTCGTTTTGGGCATGTGCTAGTTGTAATACCAAGCCGGCACCTTGGCACTGCCAAGTTTGAAATGTCGAGGGAGTTTAATGCTTTCAAATACTGTAAATTACCTTACGCCACATATATACATGTACTATACCCCATGTATACTTTGTTATGTGAATATTGACAGTTATACATGTTATATGGATGCACACAATTGCAATTGTTCATGGAAATCCCTAACCTATGACTTGAGCAGACAAACTTCGTGGCAAATTCAACACATGGACAAGCCTCTTGCGTAGTACTTGGATTCTTAGACTTTCATATACAGGAAGCTTTATAACCACATGAATAACGTTTCCCTACGTAATTCCACAAACCGCATGTTATTAGGCTCCACCTTTTACTCCTTATTTGTGAAAGATCTGTGCCTTACATATTTTATGAGCCCACGATAACTCCTCTCGATAAGGTGATAAATTCTCCACTGTGGCTGCAGCAAACGTGTGGAACCAGTTTCCTCAGATTGTCAAATCACCCACATCCATCACTTCTCTTGAAGAACAATATGAAAGTTCCCCACAAAAAGAAATCACAGGGGGCGAGGCAAGGGGACCTTTGTGGCCACTCAATCTTATGGTTGATCGCTGTTAGTCTTGTGTTGAACAACTCTCCTAGCCTTTCCCTCATGATGATCCGACGATTAGCTGGAGCCCACCCTAAGCGGTGTAACATTCCACCGTGGTGTTCCAAGTTTTGCTGTAACTGCGGTACAATCTTGTCGTTGATAATCTCAAGGTAACGTTCACCATTTATATTGCCATCAAAGAAACAGGGTCCAATCTCCACACAGACCTATCCAAAGAGAAATCTTCTTTGGGCTCATTTTCACGTAAAACTGAAGTTGGGTGGGGTATGCATCGGAGCTATTCCCAGACATTCTGGTTATCGACTTGGCCATTCATAAAAAATGCTGCTTCATCCCCAATCACAAGGTGCTCCAAGAATCTGGGTTGCCGGTCAAGGAACCACTGGCAAAATCTTAGTCATCTGGGTAGATCTGCATCAAGGAGTTCGCGTCGCCTGTGCATCTTGTAAGGGTACCAATGGATGTCCAATCGAATAATCTTATGGAAAGAGGATGGTGAAATTCCTAGCCCGTTTCTCCTGGCAGACACGTGCGGATCTCTTTGTAGCAATTCATGGACAGCCCCGATGTTTGCATCTGATCTTGCCATTCTTCGTCGGCTTAAGCGACCCTTGATGAGATTCAAGCTTGTCCCCTACCTTTGGTACTTTTGGATGTTTTCCAAATTGTCAAATTGGCGGGAATGGCACGGTCAGGAAAACGCCGACCAAATGCATCTGCTTCTTGCTGGAGGTTTCCAGTCTTCAACCACTCTGTTACCACAAGCGCACGCTGCTCAGTTGTAAGTTGCATTTTCCTGGTCGGAGAAAATGAGCAACTTTTCCAACTTTTAAGGAGTGTGCATGGAAATAACATGCTAAGGATTGCATAATTTGGAGGCCCAACAAAGCCTTGCTCTGGGCAGACAAGGTTCTTTGCCAAAACATCTATCTGGTGCAAGACCAGTTCTGACATGGGTGATTGAACTGCTTCATGCTCAGTCATCTGTGACAGTAAATTGGATTTCTTGGTATCATAAGAAAGAGGACATCATTAGTTAATAAATGGTGGTTGCCAATTTCCAAAATATTTAGCCATGTCCAAGAAATGAAGAAATTAATCTCAGTGTCCTTTTTAAAAAAAAAAAACTCTCTGTATATTAAGTTACCTCTGAACAATGTTTGTGTCACTACTCACAGTTTACTACCCATAAATGTATGGTACTTGTTCATGTACAGCGTAAAAGTAGTATGGACAGGGAGTCTTTGGAGTGTATCTTGGTATTTCCCCCAAATTTTGCCCAATTTTGACCTGTTCTGAACCCCTCCAACAAACTGTATTGACACTATTTAAATGTCTAATAATTAGGACTTACCCGTACAATGTACATGTAGCCGGTGTCCTCATTGCCTTATACGGGTTGCTCTTCACAATACTGGTTGCATTACATGTGTGTGTATGGTACCAGTAGGTTGCTCACATGCACGTACATGTAATCTTTCATCAGTCATGTTCAATTAAGAAAATCTTATCCTTGAACACCTACCGGGTATACATGTGCGTGGTTTGTTTCCGGGTGATACATTTTTGTTAGTGTGAAACTCTTCACATCATTTATCATGTGCAATATTGGCTCTGTGTTCAATTTCAAGTGCAGGTCTCTCGTCAAGAAGGGAGGCAGAATTACTGGTATGCAGTATGTGTAGACATTAAGGGGCTGCATCGATATACCTACCGGTACATGTATTTAAGAAGTTTTTGATTCGTACATGTAGTCAAGTGAAGTATTTACCCACCTGTGTTTTGAATGACACTAAGCTGGGGGAGGGGGAGATATAAGCACATGCACACCCTATGCAAAGGACTGAAGGATTAATGAGGCTTTCACGTCTGTGAGGTTGTGATGACTTCAGTTCTGTGAGATTGTAACTGAAGAAACTGTTTGTCTCTTCTCTCTCTCTCAGATGCTAGCATCGCTGATGACTGTGATGGGGCTGATATCGTTGACAGGCTCAGTGAAGAGAACCATAACCTGGGGATTGAAGAGCACATTCCTCATCCTCTGAGGAGTGGCAGCGGAGACACGCATGAGGAGAATTCTTCTCCTGCATCTCGAGATGCCTTCAGCCGCCTCCCTGATGGGAGCGATGAACCCAGAGCAGAATCAGGCCACGAACTCGCTGGCGCGGGCCCAGCAAAAGTAGGGCACGCCTCAGCTTCAGAGGGGGAGAGAGCAAGATCACAGACAGTAGACTCACCCTTGGGGGCTGCCGGCCCCCGTGCTCGGGCTGTCCCCACCCCCAGGGTTGATTCCCCCGGGGGGGAGGGAGGAGATGTGCTGAATTCCTTGCTGATGCCCCCTCCCTGGAGCGAGGAGGCCGAGATGACTCAGGGTCTGCCCCCCTCGGCTCTGTCTCTGGGTTTGTCAGAAACCATCGAAGAGTGCATGCAGCCAACAGACAAGAAAGGTCAGAGACTAGGTCATCTTGTTCATCAGCTTCTGAGAAGCTGTAGTTGAAATCATTGTCTCAAGGTACTCTGGAAACTGAGGGAAAAGCTTTCTCTCCAATGTCCGAATCAGGAAATCTAAGTGTATCAAAGTGGTCCACTTCTGGGACTCCCTGACATGTACATATACTTGCCAAACCTTACATTTTCATAGTATGCTAGCCTAAAGGCTGTCATCCGCTAGTGTTTTGTATAGTAGTAAATAACGTCTCAAGCCATATTGTTAACAAACCCATTTTTGCCTGAGAATTTATTTGACTGCACTTGAGACTGCAGGAGACACTGTCGGAGAATGTCTTTTTTAAGCAACTGGTCATGGGAATGGAATCATAACATGAAATTCTCCCCTCCCCTTTCAATTTATTCCTCTTAACTGAAATGGGCCATAGCCCTCAACAGCTACCGCGCTGTTTTGCGTATCGTACCCGGTCTGGTGCAGGTTCCTGTGTTATCAAAGCAAACAGGAGCACATTGTTTATTCACATGATGCCAGTCGTCCCTGTTTGGGAGCCGAGAATAGTTCCCTTCCATGTGATGGGAAACATTCAAGACAATTAGTGTGGCCTAGTACGTCAAACTTCAAGTGTATCACATTTGCGTTACATCATTTACATGTACACTGTACCAATACCTGTAAGCACATTAGTCATTGGAATATTTATAACGTACACATACTCTGATAAAGTAAGAGCACGATGTGCTTACTCAAAGATACCGAACCTGGAAAAAAATTGTGAAAAATGGATGCCACATTAGTTTCCAGTCTGCAGCTGACGCTGCGCATGTTTCTGCTTCACAAGACTTGTCATCGATTTTTGTGCTGTTCCCATGAGCCATTTTGTCAGCACACTCACAAGTGTGGGTAGGCAGAGAGAACACATGTACAATGTATATTGCACCCGGTTGGACACCCCACCCCCATCTGGTTTGAAATTTTGTCTAACTCACAAATTTATTTTGGAAATGTGATCCATTATGAGTCGTGTCACAGCGTAAGATATGTACATACATGCATCTAGTATGGAGATACGTGGACAAAGTCCGCCTATATGTATATGTAACGATTGATGAACATGTTCCAAAGAGTGTAATTCATCCCAACAATATGGCTGCTGCTGTGGTATACACGTGTAGGTGTAAGCCTCCTCATGCATGGACATGTACATCATCAAGTAACATGTAGGCATTGCATCATTTCTCTCCAAGGACTGTGTCAGGTAGAAGAGTTAGAACCAAGCCAGAGTGGCACCTTGAAGTGGAAACTACATGTACATGTACGATGTATATGTATCCTAAATACTGTACGTGTACATTTAGACAGTGGCCCACATATACAGTTGTACACTACAGTGGGCTTCTTGCAACACCAGACAACAAAAGCCTCAGTGATGTTTAATGCATATCATGACCTGAACTGCAGATGAACATGTACTGGTACCGTGACATGTACCATTGGCAAAAATGCGGGTGCCGAGTCTCTTGAACTTTTTTGAACTTTTTGAAAGAACTGATATACAAGAAACTTTTTCTCCCGTGCATAATTTAATCATAATATCTGTGGCTTGTAGTGAAGTTGTCCCCTCCTGTGGTTATTTGGACGATCATGGCATGACCCCTGTAATTCCTACATACATGTACATGTAATTCCGTGTTTGGATTGCGGTTTTTATGGCAACACTAATGTGTTCACAGGGTTTTAACACAGCCAGGGAGTAGCCATTATGTTGGATAATGTTGCAGCTTGCTTGGTTACAGTGGATTGTTTTCCTGAAGCCGAGATGCTTTACGATTTATTTTTGTTTGGATAGAACACTGCCATACATGTACATTTATGTCTAGTAGAAAGATGTTACTAGAAAACCATTACTCCTTAGTCCCAGGCTACAGCAAACATCCTCTTTGAATCATTTGAATGATTTATCGCTCATATATTTGTAGATCCTTGTCAGAATGCAAGTACTTGTACTTTAAGCTAATATTTGAATGACCACTAGCCTAAAATTTATAGCATTGTGTGTTACTTGGCATTTGTTATGGTATTGTGGCACCTGGGCAGAAATCAAAAATTAAAATGTCAAATGGCTACATGCATTATTTGGCATGCAAAACAGATTATCCACTCTGAACACAGGGCGAGGGTTCCCTTCATTTTCTCTGTTTTCTCTGAACGATGCAATCTACACTCAGAATTCGCATCTTGGCATGAACAGATAAACAGCCCTTTTAAGCTTGTTATACATGTAGTTGAACTCTGAAGACAAATGACACTGCGTTCGATTTGGATGCCTCCATATTTATTAGTTTACTGATACATGTAAAATCAGAGAAAACATGTTTTCCTTAGAGGTGCTTTTTAAAGAAACAAGTGTCAGAGCTTATGCAGTTGGTTTTATGAAGTGGAGTTATAAAATGTAATTCATAATAAAAGGTGCAAACGTAATGTAGGAGCTTGAGAATTTCACAGTAAGCATACTTCTCACGTTGTTTTCTGGTGTATTTCCAATAAAAGTAGGTCTGGGGCCAATTTCATAGAGCTGCTTAAGCACAAAATCTGCTTAAGCGGGAAAAAACTTTGCTTAATAAACAAAGGTTACCAGCTCAAACTCTATCTGATTGTCATGCTAACCAAAAAAACCAGCTAAATACAATCCCAAAACAATAAATATCACATGGAGTTTTGACTGGTTACCTGGTTTATCAAGTAAGGTTTTTTCGCACTTCAGCAAATTTTGTGCTTAAGCAGCTCTATGAAATTGGCCCCTGGTTGTAAAACACCTAGCCATGAATTTCAGACAGTTACATAAAAATGGACAAGCAGATTTCCACTGCTGCTGGCAAAGATTCAATGAAATATTAATCATCAGGTTCATTAATGGTAACTTGTCAACGCTGTCAACTCTGGCATTTTGGAACTGGTGTTTTAAGAACCAGCACCTTTTCTTGGGAAAAGTGTGACTCCTTGTTCATGTATGATGTACCTTGTTCTATGCGTACAAGTACGTTTGTACTTGCTAAGGGAAAGCACATTTATGTGTACATGTACAGACACGTACCTATGCACTGTATACACCAGTATGGTTGAGATTTGGTACAGTATGTGCAAAGATGAAAGAAACACATGTATGTACATGTCACTGTTTTTAGACTTTCAACAGACTTTACCTTTTCCCAAAATCCAAGACATATTTTCTACAAGAGTTTTTTTTCATGCTTCAAAAACATGCTTTGAATATGCTTGTTCATGAAAGATAGGTACCCCTTTCAAGAAAAGTGTTTTTTTTTTCTTCCACAGCTTCTGAAGAAGAGTCAGGTGACTTGGACTTGACGGGCATCGACGACAGAGAAATTGATCTGGTTTGTCTTATCATTATCATTTTTCTCGCCTCATACCTGCGTCTACACCCATCCTTAACCCCTCTCAGCCCTCAATCCCTCTTCACAAAAGCATCCATGTACAGGTGGTTGATTATGTTGTTTTTCTGTGATTTCAGTGAAATGATGTTTATTAGAATTTCAAACTTTTGAAAGTTTTATTCCATGGCCAGAGATTCTGTTCAAAGTCAGCTGTGGGCTCTAAATGTTAATGTTAACAAGGCTGCAAACAGTTCTATGCAGCTGTCCAAATGATGGTCAGTTTTATCAATTGAAATGAGGCCTGGCATGGAAGTGTACTCAAGGAGAGCTTTATTTACAGTAGCACGTGCATGCTCTGTGGACTGTGAAATCGGGGCCATGAATTTGAGCCGAGATTCATGCCCTAACCTGAGCCATTACAGTTTCTCAGTTTGTTGGTCCGACTGAAATCAGTTGCTTCATTGAGTGGTCACTAATGAGGCATATATGTACATGTACGTGCAGTTGAGTTAGATTCAGGAATTGTGCGAACCGTTCCCCCAGTTGATTGAGTTTTTATTTTTGTACAAGTGCCAATCCACATGTACTTGAGAACTAGGACTTACAATATGTTTGTGAATCATTCTTTATGATGATCATTAGTCTTTACATTTCAACTTTGAATGCTCCTTAGACTTGTAAGATTCTCAACATTGCAAAGATCTACACCATTATACAGAAGGGATTTATAAGCACCTTAAAAGATGCAATATATTAGTAAAAGAAATGTAAGTGTAAGGTAATAAAACGTAGTTAGACATAAGTTAAGAAGATTGTCGTAAGTTAAAGCAGTACATACAACCTGAACTACGTCTTCCGATGTACAAAGGTGTGTCTGAAAAATATACATCTGTCTCTTGGCATAAAACATAGTAAAGGAGGCCAGTAAGTTACTGTCACGTTAGCAATTTTTCCATGATGGTGTGACATTTTTGCCATGTCTTGAACAATCTGCAAGGACTGTTCTTTATGTGTGTCATGTCGGTGTGGAGGCCATTACTGGATCGAGACCACAGAGTGGTATCTGTTTTGGAGGGGAAAAAAAATCAATGTCCATCTCAATGTCCAAACTGACCGGCAAGTTTTGTACCATCCATTTCTAACAGCAAACTGCAGCCTGCACGCCTGTTCAAAAGTGCAAAATGATTTTGGGTTTCGAAACACTTGTAGAAATTTATATCGATACACGTACATGCATATATGGGAAATGTTACTAACGTGTTTGGTCCCCTTTAATCTGTTTTGTTTCTGTAGTTACAAATATTTATGCCTCTGTTTAACTTCACTGTAATCTTTTGATGTTTTCCCGTCACTTTGTTAGCAGACTATTACATACATGTAGCTGTAGGTACACATTGATGTACACACTTTTAAAGACCTCCGTTTACTCACGTTCACACTGTCATATACCATACTCACTTTTTGCTTTAATCAAAGCCCAAAGCTGTTTTGAGAAACTTGGCTTTCACATTTGTTGGCGCAGATTGTTGACATTTATTTTTTCTTGAGTACCTTTTTGGGGGAAAAATATAGAGATTGAAAGCCAAGACAAATTTAGCAACATCAAGATGCCAAACCAGGCTCCCACTATATCACTGTGAGTTTATATTATATTAACAAACCAAATATCCAGACTAAATGTTTTGAAGACAAAATAATTTTGCGATAGGCAGAACGACATGTGAACCCTGAGGATGATCAGTATCATATTCCGGAATTGTTGACATTATGCTTGGGAGACGTTTCAGTATGCTGGAATTACCTTCTGAAAAAATGTGACTTGGGGATGAAGGTTTCCATGGCGGAATTGCTGAGATAATCAAGAAATGCCATAAATTTGCCTGCATGTAATAAATCTGCCAGTGTGTGATTGTTGCATGCCTGGATATTTTGGGTAGTTCAAAGTCGCTGGGATGGGCCGGGGAGGGAGTGTTTGTATACAAACCCAGACATAACAGGGGGGGGAGGGAATAGGAGGCAGACGACCGTGTGTGCGGGGGCAGAGCTGATTGCCTGTGATGGGGAATAGAAATTAAGCATCTCGATGAAGTAAGGATTGTCACACCTGCATCGGTCCAATCCATCATAGTTACCATAGCAACTGTGCTTCACTTCATCTTGCCGGCATCAGATTTCTTGCATACTTTGTTGCCAGGTTTTCCAAATGTTAAAGATTAAACTTCTCTACAAGAAGGGGATGCTTTCGTCTTCTTTGCATATTGACGTGCCCTTGACATGTAAGTCTTGTGAAAACATGTTTACAAGACTGAGATAGCCGAGCAGAATTACTTGTCAGTGTTAAGAGGCTCGTAAGCAGTATGTTTTGATCATTACTGATAATTATTTTTAGTCAGTTCAAATATTGACTAGGCTTGAGGAATTAGTTATTAACCCTAACCATGCTGAAGCCAACAAGGTTATGCAGGATTTCAATGGTCTCTAGGGGTTAGGGTTCACCCTAACCATGCTGAACCCAACAAGGTGATGCAGGTTTTCAATGGTCCCTAGGGGGATAGGGTTTTAAGGGAATAAATACAACTGTGTACACTGCTTGGCCTCGGGAGACTGGCTGCTAGTAATGTTCCAAGCCTGTGGGGCATGATGTATATCAAGCACATATTTATTCCCATTCATACATGTAAATGCCTTTTTGAACAATCCTGTAATCCCATTGTTGAAATTTTGAATTTTTGTAATCCCGTAATTTTCATCTGTGTTGCCATCTTTTGCTGCTTCCTTTTTATTTCTATTCATGTTCATGGGCCACTGTTAAGTACTTGTTTCTGCTTCTCTGTAGTTAAAATGACGTAAACCAGTAATTACTGTTTCTACCATTGGTAATCCAGAGGGTCGCTTGGCGTGAGATATTAAATGAAACACATTTTGAAATTTGTTCGCACGTTCTCAGTGGACATGCTATTGAATTTAACCTGTCAGTTGGTAATTTAAAAATCGACTTACTTTGACAACTTTGGTCATCTGTTTTTCAACTAGGTACCAGTTTTATGTTGGCGCATGCTTGTGTTTGCGATTTACCTCAACTTTTCAGGCTTGGTCAAGAAGTTTACATTAATTACCTCCTTAAGGGTTTTTAAATTACAATTTATGTAAAAATGGTTCTCAATGGATAATATTTTGTAGTTCAAATTTCCTGAGCTTCAATGCCTGTCCACTTTTGGTGAAAATCTTTAGCTTCTTTGGTTAGAAAAATACATTTTGAAATTGTGACCTCTCACCAAAAATAGATGAGGGAAAAGCAGGCGATATTCACATCAACTTTTTCAATCTGGGCAAGAAGTTTACAATTTATGAGATTTGTTTTAATCCCCCATTTACAAATATGCCTCCTTTACAACCTTCCCCCCTTTCCACGAGCTTCAAAAGTCACCTTCTTAAGGGGGAACAATGTAGCCTCATTTTGAGATTGTAAAATTACTCCAAGTACTGAATGTGGAATAGAAGTATGTCATTGTTCGGGGGCCCCTTTCGTTGCTGGCTGATGCTTTGTCAACTGTTTAAGACCATCCACGTGATGGGCTCTTATCCAATAGGAATGGCTGAACTGTCTTAGGTATTTAATGAGTATCCAATCAAATCAGCCATGTCACTTTCATCTACATTCATATATATGTTAGTAATTGAAGAGGTGGATTTGCATTTTCAGTGTTGTTTGGTTTGCTTTTTTAATTTTTTTTTTGGCCAACCTTGTCTTAATTTGAGTGAAAGAGAGATTCTGTACTTTGTTAACAGTATTTCTCTGGATTTTTTAATTGGGCAGGATTACACACAAAATCATAAAGGAAAAGATAAAACTTCTTTTGTTCCCACAATGGGTTTTGCCTTCCATGTATGTTAAGATCTCAAGCTTATTGAACATTACTAAGAATATTTCTAAAACCAAAATATTATGGTTGATTGACAAAACAAACTATACCCTAAAGCGATTTGTAGTCACATGGTAGAAAAGAAGGAATGAAATTTCAGTTAGCCAATAAACATTTGTTATGTGGAGTCAATCCTCATGACTTCTTCAGTTTGTCTTTGATTTATTTTATTTAGAGCCGATGTTACATGTACCATTTATTTATTGACTTCCCTTTGAAATGCTTCTTCTTCTCTGCACTCAGTTCATATTGAGCCCAGCTGAAGTTGCAATCAAAACGGAGATCTGGACGAAAGAGAACGCAGAATACCTCAAGCAATTGGAAGGTAAACAGACTTACTTTAATCCCCAAAACAAAACGAAAACACCTCAGGGTGCTCCTGCATTCTTTTTGGATGTGCGGCTGTTTTTATTTTTTATTACACCGCCTTTCGATTCCTCGTCCTGGCAAATCATCCACAGCTGACGTCTTAAAAATATGTGAAGGCGAGTGAATGTTGAAAAGCACCCGGGGGAGACATCAAAA
Source organism: Acanthaster planci (assembly GCF_001949145.1). Next base: position 1,626,036 of record NW_019091392.1, on the reverse strand, counting down.
GTGGCTAGCACGCACACACAAAAAACAACTTCCATCCCCGTAAATTCCTCATTTCTGTTGCATTAACTTTGGAGGTATTGATTGGACGGTGCTGGCGGTGCATCGACCAACATTCAGGGTTTGTCCAGCACTGGGCCGTGTCTCAGGCGGCCACAAACTGCGCCTCCAGCTTGCCTGTATTAATACCATCAATTTGTCAGCCCTGTTTGCTACTGCCAGAGTCAATTTGGCAAGTCCCATCTAATCTCCTTTTACATTTAAGGGGAAACCGGGCCTGTTGAACTTCCCTTTCAAATCATTTCAACTTGTGATGTCGAAAGGAGCCCTTCTATGCTTTCGTTTGGGTATTTTTTTTTTCTTTGGAAGCTGTGGTCAAAGAATCGTAGAGGAAGACTGAATGCTGAGCAGAGCTTTAATGTGGTGTGACAGAGCGGATGACCGTGGTGTGACCTTAGGAACACACAGCAGCAATTGTCTGTGAATGGCTCTAAAGAGGCAGTGATTCATGTGTGAAAGCCTCATTTCCCATAATCCTCAGCACCTGCTGTGCACAGATTGATTTATATGCAAGGCAGCTCAAGAAAGACAACAGGATCGAAAGTGCAAAGTTGACAGACAAATACCCCGCCCCTCTCCCCTGGGGAAAAAAAATGAAAACAGAAAAAAAGGAGATTTAAAGCACACACAAAAGCTTTTTTATCTGTGCCAATTTGTTAGGGCATCTTGAAAAATGAAAGTAGATTGAAATTTTCCAGTTGACATTTAGAAATAGATTCTCATGCCAACATTTGAAAAGTTGTGAAGTAGATTTGCTATTGCATGTATTTCAGAATCAGATGTCGAGTGAAGTGTCAAATGAGACATTACTCAAGAGTTGAAAAAATATCTCTCTGTGATATGTTTCTCATACATAGATCTTAATACATCTCAAATATTACAAAACAAAACATGGCTAATTCTTGTTAATTTTCCACAAAGCCATACCATCTTGGGTATTTGGTATAGATGTAGTCTTTTGTTCCACAGATAAACAAGCCAAAGAGGCAATGGAAAAGGAGCAAGGAATCACCAAGGAACCAAAGAAGGTAAGACATGAGTGTGGCCAGCCTCTGGCCTGAGCCATGTATAGAGGGAGTTGCGACATGAGTGTCACCAATGCTGGAAACAAACTGGCAGACTGTATGCATCAGTGCACATGGACAGTCGGTATACGATAGCCGTATGCTCTACCGTACACATAATGAACGGCCCTTTTGTTGCCAAAATCTGAAGCTGGCATGAACCCTGTCTATACAGCTCTGCCTCTGGTATGGGAAGCATATATAAGACACCAGACCTGATTACCCAGTGCATCAACATGTACATCCATAAAGGCATCCTCCTAAGTGTCTTAAAGCATAACCAGCAAGCAAACAGGGAACTTCCTATTAATGTAGATACCATACTCTTAGTTCTTGGCCTAAAAATCATGTGAGTGTTTATTATTTTGTTCATGCCTCATCTCACAGTGGTCAGTTGATCACAGCAACTATTTTGGAATGGTTAAAAGCCACGTTAAGCCTCAACTATGTGGCTTAAAGTATATTCTTTGGGTAGGGTTGTGACAGTTGATATTTTTACCTTGTGGATTTTTGACGGAGAGTTTGATGCAGTAATTTACATGTAGATACCACAGACCAATATTTTGTGCCATGCATTTAATTCATGTTATTTCAGAACAGGATGTATACTTGATGTTTGACATGCACTAGACCTGCTTATAGATGTAGAAATATGCCCCACGGATTATTGTTACTTACAACATGTACATGCATAGTTTGGCATGCATAAGGGTTTATCCACTACGAACACAGTGTGAGGGTTCCCCTTGTTATCTCTGTTTTCTCCAAATGATGCAATCTGCATTCAGAATTCACTTCTTGGCATGAACAGAAAAAAAAGCCCTGTATAGCTTGTTATAGTTGAGCTCTGAAGACAAATGACACTGCGTTTGATTTGGATGCTTGCATATTTTATTTGAACAAATAAAATCAGTTTTCCTTAGAGGTGCACTTTAAAAGGGAGAAGAAAGGAGAAATAGGTAACCATTGCTTTGAGATATCGATAATTGGGGTGCTCCTAAAACCAGACATGCAAGCACATCAATAATTGACATTCTAGTGAAACCGAACATACAAGTACAAATTTGTGAGTATTCCCTTGTGTAAAAGCTCACATTTTCCCTTGTCTCCGTCTCACTCACGTCAAAGTGCCTTATAAATTTAGGATGCTTTTGCCACATCACAGTCAATAAATACCGCCAACTTTTCTCTCGTTCCAGAGAAAAAAGCAAGTGCGTAAGCCGCCAATTCAGGCCAGCACAGCCGGGGAGGCTATTGAGAAACTCCTGAGAGAGAGGAAAATATCCAGTAAGATTAATTACGAGGTGCTGCGAGATCTGAACAGGACATCAGGTGAGGCATCTGAGCGCATGACCCTTGACCTCATTCAAGTATTTTCTAAAAAGTGGTAAAAGTTTCTCTTCAAGTAATGCTGTTTGTGTAAACCTGACAGTTAAGATATGGAGAACATGTACATGTGCATGTTATAGAAATATTCTATTGTGTCACAGGTGTGCAAGTTTTTCTCAGTCCAGATGACGTCCTTTTTAACTTCCAAGTCATTAAAAATTAAAAACAGGAAACAGTACAAAGCCTTGTGCTGCTTGAAATTGTCAATATCATTTGAAATGTTTTTGTGATGAGTGACACACATATATTTGTACACCAGATTTCCTTAAGAAGTTGAGCACATCACATACATGTAGCCTTGAAAAGCCATTTAACGTATTACTGCAGAGGGGTTTGGTGTGGTTTTCTTCTCTCTAAAGCGTGAACTCTGTATGTTGATCCAACCAAAGCCTTTTATTGCCTGCATTGTATTTGTTACAGTTGTTCCATGATACTCGTTGAATTCTCCCATTTCTCCACTGCTGCAGGTTACCAGCAGCAGGTACCGTCAACTCCCACCACGCCCACTGTCTCGGAGAGTCCCCTCAAGAAGACCTTGCCTGTGAGACCCACTGCCTCTGCTAACAAGAGGCCCAGGCCTCTCCTCGGTGCATCAGCAAGGAAAGAGGTAATGATGTCATCGTGGCGGGAGATTTGACAGGTGTTTTAATCCTGGAAGAATTATTCTCAACATTAGTGTCAGGCTCTCCAACCTCTGTGCTTTAAGCCACCATTGTCTACATTGATAAGCAGTTTGTTTCAGCCTGTTACCTTTTACCTGTTCCCTCTGATTGGACTTTCTAACATGGCATTGCAGTCAATAATATGTCTTCTTTGCTGAAGATTTAGAGCAATGAGAAATGTACTTGCTGTCATGAAATAAGCATCAAGTATGTAAGAAGACAGCATTGCAAAACGGTTTAGGTACCAGAGATTGGGTTTGCTTCTCAGTTTTGCTTCGTTGTGATAGATGTGAAAGTAATACCCAAATAAAAGTACTTGAAGCTGTGTCTGTCTTGAGGTGTGTGCGGAGTAAAGCAGAGTTGAAAGAATCAGGATTCATCAAAAATAGGAACTGATTAGTTTGAAAGTACAAAATGTATTCATCAAGATCAGTATAGACACCAAATCAGAACGAGACTTACAAAAAGCCCCTGGACTCTGAATATTTTCAGGTGTCTGCTGCCAAGCACCCCAAATTAGAGCTGGGAGTCCAACCCTTGAAATCCACCTCATCAAATGTAGTGGTAGAGTCTGGCCCAGTGGAGTATGCTATAGAAGATGGACCGCCTGATTCTATGGATGGGGGAGGAATGGAGGAGGAAGTAGGAGGGGAATACTACGAAGAAGAAACAACATTAAAAAGTGCTGCTCAGCTATTGGGCCATGGTGGTAAGTTACGTTACTGATTCTTCCCCAAAGTTGTCCAAATGAAAGAGTGCCAGTCTTGGCTCAAGACCACATTATAAATCGTAAATCTCTCCCCAAACCCCGCGTTTCAAAGTTCACATCAGGGATGGTAGAGAGTCTGATATGATGTTTCAGGCCTGACAAGTCTTTTCCATTAGATTGGAACATTAGGAAACTCTGGCGTGCACATGTTAATTGGGTATGCGCATTCTGATGCTAATTGTCTGGGTAGCCACTCACATTGTCTTTACTGTCTGATTGTTATTTCAAAAACCCACATAGAGCTGTTTTCCAAGAACATTTGCGTCGTTTCCGTGAAGGAAGAGAAATTGGGATATTGTTATTTGAAAAAACTTGAAGTGAGATTTGTTAAGACCAATACGTCCACACACCAGCTCAGAGCGTGACTGACGTGAGCCTTGACTGGACTCTGAATATATCCACGTGCTGCTAGTCACTCCAAATTTGAGTTAGTAGTTTATCATTCTATCTGGTATTGTAAGTTTTCTGAAAAGCTCGGAAATACGCCTGTAAATTGATGCAGAAGGGCACTCAAGACACCACCAGCTGTGAGAATATCACCAAACGTTTTGGCAAAGAACTTTTAAGTTTTGCTGTAAAAAGCAGACATTTCATTCGAAGCTAGTGAGCTGGGCAGAAAAATTCTTTTTGTCACATTATTCCTGACAAAGACATTCCATACATGTTTGTACCTCTGGTATCCTATGGTTATGGATGTGGAGATGTGCTCATTATAATGTAGTATATACTGTGAGTATGTGTGTGTCATGTCGACAAAATACCTGATTACATGTTTCATGTGGTTGGCCATCTGACTGTTGTGTCATGAGTGTTACGCAAATGTTTCCTGTATGATTTTCAACTTGGTTGTTTGAAAAGACACCCATTCCAGTCATAAATCCTTCACCTGTTGGAGGATTTAGGGATTTTTAGCTTAAACCCTCCTATGCTGAAGTCACTCTTTGGGTCAC
>NW_019091392.1:1502525-1621000 GCF_001949145.1 Acanthaster planci | reverse complement strand
CACAAAAGACCCTGGGTCATTTTGTGTTGGCAATCTACTGTGTACACACTGAACCTGTGCATGTTTGTGTTCCATGTAGAAAACACATGCACGAGAGTGGCTGTGGGCGCTTGTGCATATTTGTGCTGTAAAACCAAAGGGGGGTTAAGGAGATGTTCTCACAGCAACCACTTTTTTCCAAAAGCTACAAATACATGTATTGCCCACCAGAATCTTGAAGACTTTTCCTTTTCTCCGAGTGAGAAGTTGGATCAGGGCACGTACGCCATGGTCATTAGAACATACTGCCGGGGAGCACTGGCCTGAATTCCAGTGGCCCAGATTTTCATGACCTCAATACCGCAGGTACCTGTCAACCAGCGAGATGCCAAACACTTCTGCTCTCTCCCCCTTTCTCTTTCTCTCTCTCTTCCGATGACATATCCACTGAGACAGTTTAATGAAAGCTACGCTGGCTCTCAAATGTTCTGTCCACTCAGTATCCGGATGTTAGCTCTTCTGGATTTCATCATTACGGGAACATATACTTCCCTCTGGTTGGTGGGGTGTTTGTGACAGGGTTCTGGATCCTGCCCGATGGCATCTTGTTAAATTCCCCCTCCCCCCAGCATTTTGGTGATTTTCTGTTCTTCCTGATTTTTTTATTTCCTCTCTTTTGCTCGCCTGTTCTACTTTTTAGCGGATATAGCGGATGTTCATGTTGATTTGATTCCCAACTTGTTTCTGGTTAATATCTGCTCTGACTTTTTGGACATACTAGTGTTGGATGTGTTTTTTGTTTTGTAAATGGCATGCCTAAGGTGACTCATGAAGAGAGAGAGAAAAAATAGCATCTGGCTGATTTTACATGGAGCTCAAACAAGGCTCAGTTCAAACAAGGCAATTAGATATTTTCAGTAGAAAAACTTACCAAGCAAAACAAGCCCTCCAACACTGTCCAAAGACATGTACTCTCCAGAAGACATATAAATCACGTCTTCATTGACTGCTCACAGATATTGCGAATCATGTTGCAAACAGATGGGTAGACTCCTCTGGACATTATCCAGCCACTTGCAGTGGTTTGAGAGACAATTGAAAGCTTTAGCGAAGGTCTGTATGAACAGAACCACGTGGATGCTTTGGCATCAACTTGTTCATTTGCTCAGTTATATCAGCTTTGTTGAACACAATTTTGGATCAGTTTCCTTCCATGTTTGTGTAAAATCGCCCAGAGTCTTGTTGGGATTGGTACGGTCTTTTCCCCCAAGAGATTTTGAGAATACGCATGATTGGTGAAGAAGTGTAAAAAGCCCTGTTGTTTAAAATGAAAAGCCATATGCCAGAGAAATTGGCAGAGTTTGCTTAACTTGACATTTCAGTTGCTACACCCGCACTGTATTCATAAACATGTTTGCCTTGAGGTATTTTTCTGTGAATGTCAGAACATAAATGTCAGTCGTCAGCTTTTCTTCCCCTTGTCCACAATCACTCTGTCCGTATTCAAGTTTGTGTTATCCGCACACCGTTGCCTTCTCCAAAGGGCATGTGAAATTTCTTGACATTTAAAAGTGAATCTTTGCAGCACACATGTGTGCCCAGTATGCCATCCCTATTTGCATTTCAACTTTTTATTTATAAAGTGTTCACAGATTTAGTCGATCCGTACACTTTATGTACATATACATGTATTCATTCCAATTGACATTACTGTATGCATTCATGGGCATAGTGGGTAGTTGTCGTAGTCCCACTGATATACATGTATTTAATTTCATTAATGTAGTTATTAATTACTATTTTTCATTATGACACTTTACATCCACTCATGAGTTCCAACAATCATACATGTAGCTGGTTGCTTAAGTTTGCTTTGAAACTTTTTAAAAAGTTTGAATTTTAAGTTCTTAATAGGCCCAACCTAAGAATGGATTGAAATTTCTCCCCATGGTGAACCAGCTAATTGTTTTTAATGAGATGGGTCGTGCTGGGAAGATTTCTTGTACAACATGCATCAACACGTAAATCAAACATACATATAACAAGCAAAACATCTGCATAATTTCAAAATGCACGGAAATATGTTAAAAATTATAGTCTTCACGACCTTATTTCACTCCCTTAGCAAAAGCTAAACAACAACTGTCGGGTACCAAAAGTTGTCTGAAGAAATTCCCACAAATCGTGGCATCATCATCGCGGCGACTGTTTACTGTAATAGGCAAGGACACGTCGAAATGTACGTAACGCAGTAGCATTAGCGAGTACCATCATATCAGATTCAAGCAAAGATAATTCCAGCGTTGATGCTTTTTTTTGATCCTGACAGTGATCAGTTGTCATGTTTGTCTTATTCATTTGATGAAGAAAGCAACATTGAAGGAGCTGATGAGGCACAAGAAATATTGCCTCAGTGTTTGTCCCCAAAGGCTTGTGAGAAAATGCACAAACGTACTTAGGTTAGACTCGAACCCACGACCTCCTGCTTACTAGTGCAGATGGCTTTAACCACTCGACCACCGAGCTTGCCGGTGTTGGCTGGCTGGTTCAAGTCAGATGGAATAGCGGGTACCTGAACAACTATTTCCAAGGATGGAAGGATGGCAAGCTCGGTGGTCCCCAGTGCAAATCCATCCTTGGAAGAACACTGACAGGTAATTTTCCTGCACCATTTTAAAAATAGTTTGTCTCTCTGAAGAGACATAACTGTCTTTTATAACCAGCAAAACCAGGTGACGCTAAACGGGTTGACGTTGGGTTAGGATTTGTCTTTAAAGTCTGCTAGGAAAGCCAGCCTTCCTTGTCTTTTACCTCTTTCGCCAGTTTGGTTCTTTTGTTGTGTGTTTTAGTGATATTGGGGGGTAGTTTTTTGTCCATAGCTAGGCTGGCCTACTTCGTCAGAATTGGTGTTCCATTCCGACATTTTTTCGCCGTGCACTACGAGTCACTTGCTTGGACCAATAAACTTTCTTGCCAGAACTACATGTATGCATTCTGGTCTGGAAAGTCAAGTCTGCCCTATGATGCCACATTTTTGCCAAGATTTGTCTGCCGCCCTCATTGACAGATTGAGAGCCCCAGCGGAGACTGAAAAAAGCACTCAGAAAATGCCAAGTTTTGCTGATTTAATGACATAAAAGATGGGCTAATCCAACTTACTATTTGTAAGACAGTTGAAAACTATCATGTAACGTCAATTTAACCCAACATGTACATGGCCCATCCCCTTTAAAGGTTTTTCAGCTCTGGTTCCTCTTTTTGTGTGGATTAGTTTTTCTTTTCTTTGTTTCCTTAAAGTAACTAATATCAGTGCTCTTAAACCACCCACTTCCTGTGTGCTCAAAACTGTTCCTTTAGTTAGTTTTTCCTAATGGTCCACTGAATGACCGCCAGCCTGGAGTATGACCGCCGGCCTGGAGTATGACCATCAGAGAGGGTAAAGAGTATTGCTACATGTAGTTGAATGCTGTGTAACATGCATATGCTTGCCATCCAACATTGCATTTAAAGCCATCTCTTCCAACAACCATTACTTTGCTCTGTAAGTTATTTGAAATTAGAAACGCGTAGATCGCCTTGGTAATATTTGCATGTACTCCATGTTCTGACTTTTTGGGGTAACATGCTGCAAGTGATGTTCTCCAGGCTCTGCAATAATCACAGTGGTCTTCTGTGACTGACCTTGATTGGGCAGACTTTGTTACCAACCTTATTTTGAGAAAGAGTTGCATCTCTTTTTCTGTCAACTTAAAAATTACTGATTAGTTCCTTCCAATCAGACTTTCAACATCGCAGATGTTTCCTTTCCCTTGCCAGTTTGTGGTGATCAGTTGTTGCCATCTTTGGATACAGTGTTGAAATCAGTGAATGCTGCAGTAAGTTTGCAGCAGCTGCTCCAGCTCTGTTACTGAGTCCATACCCGTCACAAAATTGGGCTAGTTTTGGCAGAGGAATTGTGTTTATTCATTTTTTCACACAATGGTAGGGCTCAAATTACTGCTCTCTGTCTCGGCTGCCTCATTCCTTGGTGAAGATGAAAAGCCTGTTTGATATGACATAGATGGCATGCTCTCAGCTGATATTTCCTCTCTTCAGTCCTCTTTGTTTCATACTATGATATTTTGTCAACTGTTGGAACCTTGTTTTTGTGACAATCGTAGTTTTTTGGACAAACGTACTGTCGGTTTACAGTTGTCTCTGTAATGGATTGTGGTACAGTTGTCTGTAATCTAAAAGATGGAAAGCTTCAGATTTACACGTGCAGATATCCAGAAAGTTTTAAAGACTTGGCTCACACTCCTTGAATCTCTTAATTTTAGACCTGACAGCATCAGACATATATGGCTAAATTTTACTCCTTGTTCGTACCAGTTCCCAATATTCTTTGCAACTGCATTGGATGTTTTCAAAGAGGCACACTGCCCAATCGCGATCAATTCAGTTGCCACTTGAGTATAAATCTAAAAATTTCTCTGTCAGGAACATTTCAGTTCATCAGAGCTCAGTTTTTGTTCACTTGAACTCAGTACTCTAGTCTACAAAAAATAACAAATAAAAATACAAATAAATAAATAAGAGTTTTTAGTAGGCTAGATCCAGTTCTTTTCGCCAATGGAGCCATCATGAGAATACAACCAGTAATAATTACTGTACAGTCTATTTAGTTGATAAAGAGCACATTGTGTATAAATTGCATATACCGATTTGCTCTTGTGTAACCTTGCATGTACTGCTAAAGGCCCTATGTCCAGGCTACTGGCCACAAAATACATGTATCTCTGGTATAAGATCAGTCTTACCAGGACTCTTTGGGCTTAGTTTGGTATAAGATCAACCTTAGCAGGACCCTGTGGGCTTATTTTAGTATAAAGACCAACCTTAGCAGGACTTTGTGGGTTTATTTTGGTATAAAGATCAANGGTATAAAAATCAACCTTAGCAGGACTCTGTGGGCTTATTTTGGTGTAAAGAAAGATCAACCTGAGCAGGACCCTGTGGGTTTATTTTGGTATAAAGACCAACCTTAGCAGGACTCTGTGGGCTTATTTTGGTGTAAAGATCAACCTTAGCAGGACTCTGTGGACTTATTTTGGTATAAAGATCAACCTTAGCAGGACTCTGTGGGCTTATTTATTGAAAGGAGGGCTAGTACTTGTCCATATACTTTGAACAAAACACACAGACTCTATATGTACAAAGTACCCAAGACACAACACTTGAATTTGACCCACCTCTTTGGAAATCAGGCCTGGAGACCAAAATATTGGTTGGCAGATTTTCATACGTCAGTTAGTAAATGACAGATAAGATATCTTACACCTATTCCAAAAACCGAGAAAAAGTATACAGTCTGATCAAAATGCAATAAAGTGCAACTCACCATGACTCAGCACTTTTTAAGAGAAATTTCATTCCATTTTTAGGTTGGGTTTTTGGAAATTTTTTTCAATACGGTAGGTCTTAAATATATTGCCAGAACATCATTTTAGCCTATTCAGAACTTAAAATTCAGCCTTTTTTTGAAATTCACTACACCTTTTTGCTTAGCATTCTCTATTTAATTATGGTGTTTCATTACAAATCAAGGTTGAATTGCACACGATCTTACAAAATAACAAGAACTGATAAAAAGAAGCATGTTAAATTCAGTGATATGAACTTGTTAAAACCATTAAAGACATACAGTTTAAAAAGAAAAAAATGGCTAAAATTTGTTGGGTACAAGAAGCTGCATCTCCTGAACAAAGCCACAATACCAACTAAAGCTATTAATCTAGAGCCTAATGAGGGATTGAATCCTAGGACCAGTTTTATACCTCTCTGTTCTGCACATAAATTAGTTTAAATGGGTAAGGATTTCCTAGTCTCACAAATACTGAATTATTTGATGGTAACAAGTGACAATATTGGGAAGATTTAGCGAGTGATTGAGCAAATTTGAAGCAAAGTCTATTTCTTCTGTTACAGAGTGTTTCAAGTTGGGTAATATTTCGGGGAGGTTACCAAAAAACAATCTCTGTAGCAAGCTTCACAAGTAAATGGTGTTGGCATAAGACCTGAAATTTTCCAGTAGGGTTTTTTTTGCTCATAGGAAGGCTCCAATTTTACAGCTTTCTACGTCTTTCTGCAGAAACCTCTATGTTAGCAGCAATGCCATTTTGCATATAGATTACATGTGCAGCTCCAGACTTACAGGTTTAGCACCATATTTCTGTGTGAAGGGCCTGAATATAGAATGGTGATTACAAAGGCAGAATTCCTTGATCAGTAGACAACATTTGTCCTGATCTGTGGTATTGTAAGCACGCTTGTATGAAAAGTGCTCAGCACTCAGGAGACCTACATATGCATGTACCAACTAACAAATTTCAGAGTGCTTATGACAGGTATGCCAATGAATGGATCTACATTTAGCTATCGCTGCATTAGATAGGTATACATGTACATGTAGGTACAGTACATGATAAAAGGATTCTATACAGTACATGTAGCAAGGTTGTACGTTGAGTGGTTCTGCACTTGGAAAAAAAAGGGTTGTGGGTTCACATCCCATCAGAATATGCCCACTATGCGACTTTTATAACTGGCTGTCAGAAAGCACTGTGCATAGAAGCAATAACAGTTTATTTCGGGTTCAATGGGTAAATGCCCATTTTGCGCCAATTAAAATTCCAACTTCCATCCTTAGCTTGTCTTTTTTTTTTGGCTTTGATTTGATTGATGAAAGTATGCCAGAAACACATGAACCTTTGAGCATTTCAAACTTCCAAGATTCGCTAAACTGTTGACATGACGCAACCCAGTTACAGCCCCAAGGTGTAGGAATTTCAAAAGAAAAATAACAGTGGAGCCACCAAAGATTGATGTGTTTTTATGTTACCGGAACCTGGAGGCTACGTCAACACTTGTCAGGAGTTGGCACATTCATCTGTCGCCCACTGTTTATTTGTGAATGTTTCATTTCGTCACGCCAGACTGCCAATGAAGTTGTATAGATAATCGCTTGGAGCCCAATGTATACTTAATGTGCCTTACTGACAGCATGATGGATTCTTTCCTTTGTTTTTTCGTTTATTTTTCCTTTTGTATTTTTTCCCCCAATGCACAGGTATGGAGGACTACCAAGACGGCTTTGACATTGATGACTTGGAGTAGTGGGTCTTCCAGACGCAGGAATATATTTATTGGCGTGGCTTCGTCCTTTGATGTTAGGGGAGGGAAAAAGTTCAGGTGCAGTTGTGTGTTTATTGTTGATCTTGGCTGAAATAAACTAAGTGCCAGCCATTGGAATAGAGGGGAATTTCAGAGGTGATGGTGTTGACATCTTAAGACTGTGTGCCCTGGTTTGGGGGAATTGGTTTCTTGGGCCTGAGAGGCAATAACCTGTTCAGGTATACATGTCAAGGCCACAGGCTGCATGGACAAATGCCCGCTCAGTGCTAACAAGAGAAGAAGAGTTGACCTCCAATGTTTAGCACAGCTAATACCCAGAGGCCATGCGAAGATGCTACCTGTTTGTGTGAAGTCAGATGAAAATTGGGCATACCGGTGTCCCCACACAGTACACCAACTCATATGGGTAGGCGTGGCAGTGCTGTTTTAGCCTAGTGGCTGAGAAGTCCCAGATTATACCCTCACCCAGCTCCCCTCAAAGTCTGTCAAACAGTATACTGAAATCGGTGAACGTCGGACTGGTAAAGTGTCAGGCTACCGCATATATAAACATACACACCTTTGCTGGTGGTTTTATGTGTCAGCTTGTTCGAGATGAAAATTAAGCAGGTGCACATTGTTATCTATGACCGAGAAAGAAGGAAAACAAAATGGAATTGGATTTATTTATTTATCTTGACTTGATATTGTATTCAGTTTACAATCTTTAATTGTATTTTGTGTGATGTTATTAGTGAAAGATCGTGAAAATCTAAAGTATGTTTTTCAAATCAGAAAAGTTACCTAGATTTGACAATTCATAACCTCTTCTTTTAGAAATGACCTCTTGTCAATCATATATCCAAAGTCTGTCTGAAATCGTAAGACCTTCAATTTCCCATATCGACGTGAGTCTCAAGTGCCATTTTCACTCCTGCAGTCAGAGAAAGGTTCTTTGCATGGAAACATGCATGTCAATAGTCATCCCAAGGAATGCAGTTACATGCAGCACATCAGTCAAAACAATGCAAGTTCCTGTACACATGGATTGCCAGCAGGCAAGATTAAATAAGAGGCCTGTAATTCCAGTGCAGGTCTGACAATTTGAGAATCATCTTGGTACATGTAGGTTGGGTCACAAGTGCATCCAGACTGTGTACAAACCAAGTGAGACTGGTCTTTGACTGAATGCACATAGATGTACATACACAGCATTCAGTGTAGTTGTTGGACAGCAGTGGTATAACTATGTTGGGGGAGGGGCATGGATGGAACAGATCCCCTTGCTCAAGGCCAGTGCCCTCCCTGTGCCCCATTCCCCCCACCTTAGTGTTTTAGCTGGAACTGAGCCTATTGAGTGTCGCTCTCCAGGAATTCACCCCCTCCCCCAAAGTGCCAGCCTGTTAAATGTACATGTACCCTGGTTATGCAACTGTAGAATTTTGGTTTCATATATTCTTTGTGGGAAAATTGGTGCGTGTTTATTTGAATTTTTCAAGCAAGAAAGTTTGGAGTTTTCCCATGCAAGAAAGCACTCACTCGCCTAACAAAAGGAAAAGCCATTTGTAGTTGTTTGTGACAGCTTTACTACGTATAGTTGGCTGGACAGCTACCGTAGGGCTGAAGCACATTTGTATTGCTGATCGGTGGCCATAATTTACACAGTTGCAACTGGAACATCTAAGGTTTTTTTAATGTCAAAACATAATCAAATTTTGGAAAACAGCCCTAGCTGGTGTGAATTTCCCTCACTGCCTGCAGCCTATTAATCCAGTGTATCATCAAATCTGATGCCTCTGAAATGTGCAGTCACTCGACAGAGACAACACAGAACCAAGGCTGGGAAGAGACCAGGAAAGAAGAAAAAACAATTCGAGCCTCGTGGAAAGAAGGCCCGAGAGGTGATATGTGCAAATCACATAGAGAAGATAGGTTATAAGATGAGTCACCTGACGTTGTGTGTGATGCCCTACTTGGAAAGGGGAGCTTAATCATAACTGATTGCATACAGATAGGATTACATGAAACGACTCGTGACTGGGAACGATCAGTGGTCAGGCTTGGCTGTCTGCGTATGTTAGCACTGTGTCATTATGATGGCGTACATTGGCCGTCTGGAGGCTGGCTTGTCATTTTGGGCCCGAGACATGAGACTTCTACTGCCAGCCGTCGGCATGGCATGAGGGGGGGAGGGGGGGGAGAATATGCTGACAGGTGGGATTGTGTAGCCCCTTACTGACGAGGGTGAAAGACCTACCATTGCTTGCACTCGAAGCTTTTTGCGCAGATGTGGGTTAATGAATGTAGGGAGCCAGCTAGCTGTCTGTGTATGAAGAGAAAGCCATGGCGAGTGTGTACCCTGGATGGGTCTAGCCGGTTACCGACCTCCCATCCGAACTTTTTCCCCGTTTGCTTTCAGCGTTTGGTTGTGCCATCGTCTGCAAGGGAAATAACTCAAAGAGTTTTTTTAACCCCTTTGCGATTATTTCAAGAGCACAAACTTGAAAACAGTTTGGGTGAACATGACTGGCTTTGAGATGGTGTCACTCACCTGATGTAGATCACCATTTGTGTCAGGCATCCGTGTCAGTCCTTAACCCTCAAAGACTATAAGTCATGTAAACATGCCACCCCTGAATGGCCGAAAGCCAGGTTTGAAAGGCTGATGTCAATGGGGATATAAAAAGGATTAAAATGGCCAACTTGCTGTTTCGGTTTCAAAAAACAATTCCTTTTTTCCCCAGGTTTCTCACATAGAAAGGAAGTGTCGAGAGCCTGAACAGCAACAAAACTAATTGAAAAAATGTTCTCTATGTTCCCTGTCTGAAATTGCGAGGGAAAATGTACAGTGTACATAATTAGGCTAGCTGTTTGCAGGGGGAAAATGATCTGTAAATATTGTACAAACACTTGTAATAAAGTGGTATGTGAACACCATGACAACAAGCAGTTGGTGTGTTTGTAGGTTTTCTTTTTGGTAAAAGAGTTGTATGAAGGAGCGGCCCCTTCCTAATGTAGCCTGTTATCCGTCATGACAAAGCTAGCACATAGTTTGAAATTTTAATTTCTCAGCATGATGAAGCACAGTCAAGTCTGGACTGGTGGTCTTTTTTATAGATGAACCTTGTACTGGGTCCCGCTCTACATAGACCAGTTCAGATTTGCTCCATCAAATATCTGTAAAATCTATTCTCATTTATTGACCTCAACACAACAGGGGATTTTTAAGTGCACTTTTGTCAAATAACTACTTTTATAAACTTGCAAATGATACCTGTATTGCCTGTACACTAACTGATTTCTACTACCCCAGTGGTTACAGGATATATCAATGAAAATGAAAAAAACTTCTCCAGAATCAAGACATGAAAATATCTCAATTTCTGGAAAAGTCAGGCCATATCACCCACATATTATCCCTGGCAATTCACCCTGCCCAAACCCCCCTTCAGTCATTAACCATGCTCGATGGCCAGTATGATTCACAGACATGAATGCCATTCTGTCTAACATGAACTCAGAGGATGTTTGCAGAAACAACTGTGCTGTAGTGATTAATGCCTTCAACGTGGCCACCCCTGTGCATCCAATTATGCAGATTTCTTATATTTTTTAAAATTAATTTTTTAAATCAATTTTCTTACTTGTACTGTCAGCCATGCCTTCCAAACCAGCCAGTTTCTCAACATTTCCTCTTCCACTCTTATTTCTTGTGAACAAAATCGACGGCACAGAATACGACTTGAGATCCTGGCTGACGTAACACAAACCATACAGCATATCAACATCCTTGAATAAAATCACCTCAAAGGACAGCGGTGTGGATTGGAAATCATACTGCATTTTGCTGTATTTGAGTTGCGATTTCATCTTTGTAACTACATGTATGTCATTACATCTTTCAAAACTATTTACACTTTATACAGATAACAATATCCACAGGCAGCATTGGGATTACAGTTTAGAATGCATAAACAAAATTTAGGCCAGTCTTTGTATAGTTTGTACCCTAAATACTGCATGCATGTACATCCCTCAAACAGGGCCGATTCCATGAAGTTGCTGCAATCAGCATGAAAACTACAAAACTTTCATCAACAAGAAGCTGATATCCGGCTGTTTTTTACAGCTCCATGAAAGTGAGCCTAGGTTACCATCTGTTGCATACTGCAGGGAAGTACCTAAACCATTCCGACCTGTGAAAAATATTTCTAAAAATATGAAGAACTGGGCTATGCGAGAAAATGAACCAAATAGTCAACCGTATAAAAAATTGAACACTGGAAAACTTGTATTTCATGTAAATACTAACAATGTACCAGCATAACCTTCATACAGACTACAATCCATGAACACGTCCATTTCATTTTAAAATTAGGCTTTTGACATTTTTGGGGGGAATTTGACATGTTTTAGTTTGTATCCCGCTGCATGAAATTTCACTGAAATGGAAAGAATGGATTGAAAACATGAAATTAACATTCATTATGATGTTCAATTAATACACTGTTTTGTGTGTGTGCACGAGATTGAATGAGGCTTCAACCGTAACACTTCAATAGCGCTTCCGGGAACAGGAATTATGATAAGAAGCTTGTGTTTGTTTCTCTAGAGTCGGACTTGTTCTTATTATATTAAGCGTGTTTATATGGTCACGTTTAATGGTCCATTTGTATGCACACATTTGAAGCAAGATATGAGACGGAGAGAATCCCTGTTTTGTGTCGGTCACTGTTTCACCGGAATCCCAGGAATTCTTTTCAGATATCTAGGGGGGATGTGTTAGGTTACAATAGTCTAGAGTGTCTATAGGGTTTGGACATGTAGGGGGGTACCCTTCCATCCCGTATCTTGCCGGCTATACGTGCACTCATGATAACAGAAATATGTAGGATATGACTGTACATGGGAATGCTCGGCTAGCATTTTAAACAAAACTAAACACACAAATTGATTTTAACTTCATCCTTTAACTGTAACTTGTTTCTGTCAATTTTTTTTTGGTTTTATTAGCCTGTTCAAGAGATCTGATTTGGCCCACTGCTAAAACACAGGGTTAAGGGATCCCAGGAGTCGCCAACAACTCCTGATTTGTTTAACTTTCCTGCTAGAAATCTTAACATCTGATTTTGCATACACATGACCAAAAAACTGAAATGAAATATACATGTAAAGTGAAGGTCTACACGTTGGTTGAAGGTTAATACAGGTTGTAAACTTTGCCAGAGGGTGGACTGAAATTCACTTTTGAAAAAAAATGTTCAGGAGCCAATTTGATAACTGTGATATGTTTGATTGGTAACATGATTCGAGGTTTACGAATTATTGAGTAAACATGATTAACATACTTGTGGCATGGCAATCCATGTCAACCTTGGATTACTTGTACCAACTACTTGAAAACTTCAAAATAACGTGCTTTGGAAGCTAACTTTGCATACTGAATTAGCGCAAAAAACTACTTGTACAGGCTACTTGAAACTGTGCAAAATAACATGCTTTGGAAGCAAACTTTGCATGCTTAATCGATGCAAGAAAAAAAAATAATAAATACAAACACAATGGCATTCGTGCTACAAACAAAAACTATGGCATGTTAACAATTCAGCGGTTGAATTAAAATACACATCTTTGTCACAGAAGCAATTAAACATCTGGGTATTAAAACAACTCTACGGGTGGAATTCAGTCCTGTACATTGGAAAAACATACCAGGTACTATTAAAATCCTAATACAATGAAGTCTTAGTTTGAAATGCATACTTGATATCTGGCGTGACAGAGGCATGTGTTTGGGAACATTTCCCCTAAGGTATTGCCTTTCTCATGCCGTCGTAACTGTACCCCTAAATGGTCCTTGGTGATACAGCTTAAGAAACACTCCTGGACAAAATTGTTGGGATACTTGGCAATAGCCATAAGCTCTACAGCCCTCCTCCCACTCCCCCGGTCAATGTTGTCGTGTCCAGCTGGAGTGCAGACCACGCGAACAGACCCAACATTCTGGGGGGTTGGAGGCCCGACGAGATTTGTCCAGGATTGTAGCTGTAAACAGGGTTATATGTATTAAAAGTGCCATATTGTCAATGCGTTACCGATTTTTATCAAGTTTTTTTGTCAGCTGAGAATTGAAATAATTCCACTTCCATCAACTTTTATCAGACTTCCACCATGAATAAGAAACTTACAGATTGGATTGGGCAATTAAAAGCATCTTTCTGAAGTATTACAGTGAAGCGAGTATTTTTGGACTAAATAATGCCGACGTGAATTCGCAGTGCACTGCATTATGTGACAATAATGGAGAAGAGAATAGAAAAAGGAACAAGGAAGTATCTGTATTTGACGTAATCTCTGGCTGAGGACAGCTTTTCATTGTAAATCTGGTGAGAAGATGCTCAGGGTCTTAGAGCTGGTTCTACTTGGGACTTTCAAAAGCCCACATTCATAATGTTCAGTAGAGCATGTGGAGCCCTGGCTTTTAATATCAGATGCAGCCTCACTTGTAGCAATGGCTCAGCAGGGACCTAATCACAAAGTTAGCACACTAATCCCCTTGGCTCCTTTTTCCGGCAGGGCAGGAGACAAAAACCACTCTGCCGTCAGAAAAACAAGAAACTCAATAAAACAGTACAGCAGTTACACATGTATTTGGTCATGATTGTGGTTATAATGGAAACTCGAAAGGTTGTTGACTCACGAATGGAGGATAGAATAATAAGACTCTGACGCCAGGCCTTTAATTTGTCTACCACATTAATGGTCTGGTCTGTCAGACCTTAATGTGCCGTCTTCCGTGCACCATCAAATGAGTCACAATGCTTTCCTACTCTCCTGAATTGGTTTTCTGTGAAATTAGTTCATCTTGCTGGGTAGGGGGTCTGATGGTGGCATTTAGAGAGGGTGCATTGGGGGTCTAATTTGTGGGCAAATGTAAGTCACTGGAATATGTACACACTGAAAACTTGCATGAGTGAACACAACCCGGACAAAGTGGCGATGCTTTTGGGTAAAAAAGGGGTCAGATTTCAAAAGCAGTCGGTCCTGAACTGCTGTAGTTTACCAGCAGCCAAGTGGACATGTCTGCATGAATTACCTCGTGAGTTTTTATGACTTGAGTCGATGACTCCCCTCGAGTCTGACAACTCGACTCCCGATGGGTAAATGACTCCACACAAGTCACTGCGAGCAAATGACTCAAGTTCCTCATTAGAAGACCGGACTCGAGTGAAAGTTGATAAGACTCAAGTCCCAAAAATTTCTTTCTGTCGTTTTTATTCATTGTATTGTGTTCAAATCCTGTGACTCGAATGACTAGAGCTGAATACTTGACTCAACATTTTTACCCAATGACTTGACTCAAGTCACATTGCAATGAATCGACTTGAGTCACTGTGTTACAATGAATCGACTTGAGTCACTGTGTTACAATGAATCGACTTGAGTCACTGTGTTACAATGAATCGACTTGAGTCACTGTATTACAATGGCTCGATTTGAGTCACTGTGTTACAATGAATCGACTTGAGTCACTGTATTACAATGGCTCGATTTGAGTCACTGTGTTACAATGAATCCACTTGAGTCACAAAAATGAGTAACTCGTTACAACTCTGGATTATCTCACCCCTACCATACATAACAGTACCATCACCAGCAATTACTTGCCTTTGATGCATTGCGGTGACAACAAACTGAAAGGTAATGTATCCCAGCCTTGAAGAACTGGTCTGAGTGTACAGTACTACCAGAACTCACTTTAAAAGTAACTTGTGGAAATGTTCAGTTTTCTAGCATGATGCCCATGACTTACAATGTGACCTACAAAAAGTGACTATCTTTATAACAAAGAAGAAATTGACATCCACAGCAACTTGGTTACTGAATCAAAAGTGGCACACAAAAGCACTCTCCACCAAGCAAAAATGACCCATGAATGGACAACATTTTAAACAACCAATGACAAACTGAACTCCTGTTTTGTCAAAATGATGGGCATGAGTGGTTTCCATATAGGGATGCCATCCTCAATGACTATGCATACACATTATTGAAAAGCAATGATTGTGACTTATTTCGTCCTGTGACATTGATTTCTGCTTAGGGCTCATTCTGTTACAATCACTTGCTTTTGGGCCTGTGATTAGTAAGGGGTATTGCAGCATATCTGTGTACAAAAGTTGTTTATTCTATGGAGTGAATTTTTATGTGTGGCCTTTGACAGAAGCGAGTTGAAGTGGCAAGTTTCTTTTGCTGTCTTGTGTATACTACACCATAGAAAAAGGCGTAATGGAACAAGTGAAATTTTAACGTCAAATATGATACATGATCACTTCTCCATCTTTTTTTTTTGGGGGGGAGGGAGTTGTGAACCAACATGGAATAGAAAAGCGGACAATTTCAGCGTTAATGCAAATTGACGGCCGGAGGCACAAAAATGAAACTGTCTTGTATGCCATTTTGCAGTACACTCAGAAATTATGATACAAGGAAACTGCTGTAGGAAGCCTGACATTTGGGAAGTGAAGTTTGCCACACGTGGGCAGCTTGGCAATTTCTGATGCAGAACAGTGCCTGTAGACTTGCAATTGCAACCATCCTCAAAACCCTGAAATCTCTTCTTTTTATTGTGATTTAAATTTTCCAGGACTAAAAATAGTCCAAAAAGAGGTTGCAGGGTCATTTTTCCCTCAGAGCTGTGGACAAGATTACTATAACGCCGGCTTCAAGCAGAAGTTTGAAATGTTTGAAAAAAAAAATGAGGTGGAGAAACAGCCCCATCGTCAGTATGTGTGTTCTTAGATATAGCTAACTGATTTGACGTCCTTCATGCATATGTATGATGTACAATATATTCTGCAGACTACAACCATGTACACAATGTTTATGTTCAATTTTCAGAAATTGACACCCCCAAATGGCAAGATTTTACATAAGGAGCTTCATTTCAATACAGCACTGATGCACAAGACTCGGCAACTCGCAACCATTTGTCATGCGGGGAAAACATGCAAGTCAAACATTCAGAGCACCGCTTTATCATCAAGTGTGACCAATTCAGCTTAGCGGTGTTAAGTGGAAGTTGAGTGATGACCTTCTAAGCTGAAAAATTAACATAAAGGATATCACTCCCTCTGATGTAAGTCAGTCATGGTGTACACCGTCAAATGGGGAGAGTTATCACAGACAACTTGCAGTGAATGAAATCTGTGTACTTCTCGCATGGCCAATTTACACAAAATGTACAAATGTGGACAAAATATTGGTATCCATATTATTAAATGAAAGTATCTTTCCGATTTAAAAGCTGAGATTACAGATGTCAACAGAAATTTGTTTAAATGTAGTTAAGATGAATTTTTCTCCATCAAAATCAGGTTCCAGAGAGTTTGACAGTCTGCAACTTTAAGTTTGTTTTGTCCACCACAGCTAATGACTTCCAGGCATATAAGTTTGCCATTCGAAAAAAATGGACCTGTGGATTTTTACAAGGATTGGGAAAAAATCAGTGGGTGTTGCCCACAGCTGGGCTTTTGATGAATGAAAGTTCCTGAATTCTTTCTAAGAATATCAAATCGGCTGGCAACGGCTGGTAATACATGATTCACAAATCTGAGAGAAACACCCTGTTGAGAACTGAGTCTAGGACATTTGGTTTGTACCTCTCTTGGTGTGACAGCTGGGATGGCTGTTGACACGTGCACTACCCACACCATCCAGCATAAATAGCAAGGTCACAGTAGTGATGTACTACGACCTGTCTGCCCCAAGTGGAACCAAAAGAGGGCGCAATTTCCTTGGTAATCTTGGCTCCTTTGTTGGGAACTTGATTTATGAACGTACTTCTTATTTATTTAATGCATGTTATACCGGAGGATGTGCACTGATTGATTCCTATTCTATTTCACGTGCCCCTGTGTATCAATAATACTGCAGTAGAAACCAGGTAGAGGACAGGATATTAACTAGCCATCTCCAAAATGACCTTTCAGAGCTATGGCTACGTCCATCATTGTTAGCGTGTCCCTGCATATTTCCAATGGAGCCTAGACCTAGCTCTAGACAACAGAGTGGGATGTAGCCACTGAACACTCTCCACCAACACGGCTCTCTTCAACCCATGGAGGTTGCTTCTGCTCAAGACAGATTCTGAACACTCCACTTTTCACTAGAAAGCGATGTTCATTCAATCAACAATGTGTCACATTGCGTCCTTGGTGATTTTTCCTACTACAGATCTACTGCTTATGATTAATCCCTTCGCTACGGAGGACTGCTACTACAGCATCTTTGTGTGAGCATTAGTGCCTACCACACATACAGTCTATTCACCATGTAGCTACTGGTTCAATGGGCCTTGCTGCTGGACAAAGCCCTCCATTCAGGGCATACCACAGCCCAGCAGTCGCGGTCAAAATCATCCCGTCGTGAAGGGGTTAATGAGTTCCTTTCTATTGCTCTTGTTGACAGGCCACAGCATAGGACATTTCTTGAAGAGGCATTTGTAGACTCACACAGCATCCACAGAGAGCTACTCCCGAGAGATGATTACTGCTCTCCTGTGGATTCGTATCTGCTTCGTAAATTTGGGTTTCCATTGGGCCAGTCTCAAATGGATCCTTAAGAGATTTCTCCAACCTACCAGGGGCCCGCGTTGTAACCGGTGATTGTCAGGCAGCTGATGTGAGAGCTCCTTATGTTCATACCATGCGTTGCCTGTTCACCAGATCCAGCACGTCGTCTTTGGAGAGTTTCTCTTGGTCATATTGCATCTGGCGTTCATGGATTTGAACTCCCTCTTCCCACACCCACTGAAGTCGATTCAGATGGCAAGCTCTGAAAGATAAACAGAAAGAAAAACATTCAAGCAGCAGCCAAACACATGCACACAGTTGAAAGCACTCTCTTGCAAGAAATCTGATATTTGCCTAGACAGGTGTTGGACTGAGGACTGTTAGAGTTAACATCGATGACGCATACATACTTGAATGATGCAATGCAATCAGGAGGACAGTCAAACGTCGACTCCCGAGTGCTAGCATTGTGGAAATATTTCCTCTGGTTGGTCCGACTCCAGTGCATCGTCCATGGATCTGGGGAAGAAGAAAATGAGGGCAGAAATGCCTATCACATTGTTCACATAGGCTCACACATTCCGACATTTATAGATTCTTGAGGAGACATGGCTTTGTTCTCATAGTTTTACTGCAAAGGACAGATGCACAGAAGGAAAAAAAAAGAGTTGGCATTCTCAGTGATTTCAAAACCAGTCCTCAAGAGTAAGTGTGTGTTTAGTCTAGAGGAATTTGACACACAGGGAAATGCAGTTCCTTCTTCTCTGGTTCTCTATGGTCTAGCATGTCTCAACTGTGAACAAGGATCTCCAAACTATTCAGTATACATGATTCTGCTCAGATGGTCCTCATTGCAAATTAATGACCAAACATCTATGTACAGTCCAACTTCAAGCATAGAAGCCTTGTTCAAACAACATTTTACTTTCAACAAGGAATTTTTGGGTTTTGATCCTTTTTTATCATTTTCATTCCTGATAATACAAGGTTCCTGTTATAAGGTAATCTGCAAAGTCCAAAGGATCTCTTAGTATTGAGTTTCGATTGTATATGGCCTGAAAATCTGCCTTTCAAACCGTTCACTCCCAAACTGCTGCCTGTAAGGCACTGCAATAAACAATGTGTAAATGCACAGTCCCATACAACCCTTGGGGTAGATTGTCTCAAAGTACCCACAAAATGCAAATCATAATCATAACGACTCTGAACAGAACCCAAAAAATCAATAAAGTAGGAGGTGACCTTTGACCTGGCAGTTAATTCGCACCTCAACCTACCCGACCTTCCCCACTCACCATTGGTAGTTTTCACCAGGCAGACGCCCGTAGGAATGAAATGCCGGTCTGTGTTGGTTCGGAAGCACAGCCGCTGATGTCTTCCCGACCCTTTGACTTGCTTGAACTCGAGTCTTGAGGTGTGAGAGGGAAGTTAAGGGAAAGCCATCAATAAAGATGAGGCTTTCAAAACATATACCATAATTTTCAGAATGTAAGCCGCCCAGTGTATAAGCCACAGCACACAAAAATCGGCAAATTAAGATTAAAGGTAGGTATATAAACCACAACAGCATATAACCCACATCACAGCACTGACGATCCAACCATGAAAGTTATCAAGCTGCGTGCTGAAGTGCCAGTACAGCATGAAAAGTACAGTACGTCAATGGTTCACTACACATGCAACCCTAATAAATATAAGCAGAGTGCAATTGAGTGCCACCATTAAAAATGAATATTAAGTTTTGAAAATTAATAAGTTTTATGGGCTGGATGATTTTCCTGCGTAAGCCGAGCAGCAGCTCTTGCCCTTTTTTCTAAGCTGCCAGCAAAAGTTATGCGGAAAAGGATTTACAATGAAATCTTGATAACTTGAAGTCTGTTAACTTGAAAGACTGTTTTTTCTCCAAGGCCGACTTTTTCTTGCCAAAGGAATAGGCTGTTAAGTACAAAAATACCTGCGTAACTCGAAATGGCCACAGCACTACATCCGCTTATCTCGAAGTTTTGTGACGGCGACAAAAAAACCACCAAATTACTTCAAAAATAGTAGGTATTGAGGACCGCCTTGAGACCTTGGTTCAAGTCCTCATTGTCAAGCGTGAAGCACACTCATGTTTTTACTTAAACCACCCGTGTTGCATGCATGCTGCATCTGCGCGGCAGTACACGTAATGCACCCAGGACCATGACGAATCCTGCTTTCAGATTATCCTTGGACCCATTCGCGGACAGTCCAAACGCTGACTCTTCCAATAACCACATGACCACAGAAAGTGATGTTATCAGAAAAACCAAGTAAAAACAGACCCGAAATTCAGTGATATGTCAAGCCGCGCCAACCACGTTCTGTGAAAAGATGAGATTTGCTACATGAAGGTATATGTACCGATACCATGTACATGTAAGCGGCTGATTTTTATTTATCGATAGAAAGAAAACTCCAGGTAACAATAATACAAAGATCTCAGTATTAAAATGATTGTGTGCAAAAATACGCCAGGTGAAAATAATCACTACAATGCTGTCACAGCAGAGCAAGCTAAGTTTCGTATGATTACGTAAATACTTCATGTATGTGTTTCGTGAATTCATGACTCTGGGACTTCCATTTACTACTCAAAATCCGGACAACTTAAATTTTTATTTATTCTCCGAGGTTGATGGTTTATCTGATGTAAACGGCAGCCCACCAAAGCACGACGGCGCCACCGGTACGTGGTGCGTGTGGCCCAGCCACGGCTTTAGTGACTGATTTTTATCCTTCAAAGGTTGACGTATAAGCTGCCCGGCATATACACCGCTGAGACATTTTCAGTGCGAGATTCAACGTATAAGCCGTGGTTTATATTCTGAAAATGATTGAGTATTACAAGGCAGAGCTGTGGTGGTACTATGGCAGTGCACATGTCAAGTGCATTCCGAAATTTGAGTAGTTTGCATTTGCATCTTGATAAGTTGGGACCTAGGTGCAATCCAAGAAGACATCTTCACTATGATGACACCAAGAGTATTATTTTCAACTCGAAGTGCATGCATTTTGGGACGTCCAACACCCTCCTGGTCCAAGAAGACATCTTCACTACGATGACACCAAGAGTATTATTTTCAACTCGAAGCGCATGCATTTTGGCACGTCAACACCCTAGTGGTCCAAGAGGTATTCAATGCAGGCACCACACCTATGTGCCAAGCAGCGCCACTGCCAAAACGGCTCCTCATTCCAACCCACAGATTAGTCTACAACCTAAATTCATCTTGGGTGATCACCTGAACGTGAATGCAGCACTGCCTCAGTGATGTCTTTACTCTGTGGCCGCAAGATTAATCAAGGCTCTATTTAGTACTTATAGAGCTACAGTGGTACCACTGTATGAAGTGAAACTAAACAGGTCTATTGGTGTTGCTGATAAACCTGTGCTGGACAGAGACACGATGCATCACCAGTTCTTGCAAAAAGATTTCAGCATTATTTCACAAACGCATGCTCATACCCGGAGACGACAAGAAAGTGATCCGCTCAAACAAAATTGCTCAAATCACTTTTTCGGTACATGCCAATGGCCAAAGTTCTGCATAGTGGAGACCAAACAGGATTGGTAAATTCTTTCAGCCATGTTAAACTCGGTGAAATATTTAACTGAAAAGATGGCAATGTTTGTGGGTAATTCCAGAAATTAGGGCTCCATTTTTTTCATGTACCAGTTACGTCTGACATCAACAGTTCTGAATTTCCACGAGTGATGAATTAATGCAAATTACCTGCCACAGAACAGTGGAACACTGTTATAACAATTTCCTTGGGACTTTACAAATTGTACCTTGTTTTATCAGTCATGGAAACAAAGAAAAACAAAGACTTGGGATCTAAAATTATCCTTGTTATAAATGTTGCTTTGTATTAACAGGGCTCTTCTTATATGTGTTTGACTGTAGTTTGAAACCAATTCCAGTGATATTTCCATGTCATACAACAAAGGTCAGATGTAACAGGGGCACGAAAATGTTCTACTTTTGGACCCCTCATTTCTGGAGTTGCCCTTTTCTCAATGGGAATGGAAAAAAACTAGTAAGACAGAGAGGAAAATGTGGTTAGAGTTTGCTAGGTAGGATTGAGTCACTCTTCTATCTGAACAATGCTCTGATTCGCCAGGGTGTGGTAAAATCACTGACTTTGATACAGTTCTCTTACCTATCAAAGATCTTGTGGATCTCCTCAAACCTGAAGACTTCTTTGACTCGGAGCGGTGTCAGGTCAGGCTTGGTAGGCTTATGAATGGCCTTCACAAACAACTCTGCCTTGCTGATCCTGTGACAAACAAACCCAAACTGAAAAACAGCTTTCCAGTCTCAATCTTTCTGCTACTGGAAATGGAGATTTTCATACAGTGGCCTGTACATCAAAATTGACAATCAGGAAAATATAGCACAGGGAAGGCACTGAAGCTGTTGTAAATATCCAAATCTCATTGATAAAATGGATGATAGATACCACTGTCATGACAGAAAAGTTCAGGAGCAGTTTGCTGAAACCTGAACATCGTTTGAAAACAACCACAGACTGCGAAGTGAGTGAGCAGTGAGCAGCGAGTTTTCACTGTCATATAAACCACACTGCCCTTCATCTGTGAGACCAAGGCCAAGCCTTGTCCTGATCCCCCTTACGCAATCGCTGACGTTCCCACAGCATTGGTTACCTTTCAGTGAAATGAAGTTGCCTGACGTCCTCACCTCCAAGCCACATGGCATCCAACATGTGCAAGGCGTACGACCTTCTCTGACCGTAGCCCTGCCAAAGAAAATAGGATGCTTTGGTAAAGGGAGTGTTTTGGTGAACCACAAGTCTGATGTATTGTTGGCACAGCATTTTCAGCAATTTTATAACCTTCACAATGCTCAATGCTCAAATGCACTTCTTTTAGTCAGGCGCGCCCATAGGGTTGTAGTGATTAAACAAACTGATTACAGTCCACAGAGAAAATAGAGCCCATCAACGCTGTCAAGTGTCGTATTAGAAAGAGCACAATATCATGTGACTGCAAGCAAATTACAGAGAGTAGGCTACAGCATGAAACGTTCATGCTTCCGGCCAAAATATCAACTCTAAGCACAACCACATCCAAATATGGCCCCCCAAAAGCCAGTTGCTGCGTGGACGAGGAACAATTGAGCCCCCACTGGAGTCGTGCACCCATCCTCCTTGCGTACACACTCCCAGGTTCTTGGCAGAAGTTTGTACTGAAATGCACTGTGGGGCAAAAGGACCAAGCCATATTTGATCATCAAGCTGAGAAATCTCAACTCACCTCTCCCCGTAGCTCCTCCACAATCTCTGCCTCAAACAGCGTGTCTCCTGGTAGCCTGAGGTTACACATCTGTAGTTTGGTCCACTTGCTGGTTGGCCTGCCGTTCCACTGGAACACATGCGATCTCTACCAATGAAACATTAGTTTGTGGTTTGAATTAGCCAATGATCAAGAGACAAAAAAGATATAAAGCTTTTCTTAATTTTCTGGTACCGGTAATCTCCCACACTTTATTGTCAGTTGTTTCAAAATGACTATATGATAGTTGTGGGGGTAAACTTTTGAGGTTTTTAGGACAGGTCATTTAAGGGATTGACAATAAATGGCATTTGAAAGGGCGTTCAGTCTGTTTTTAATACATATGAAGATATTTACATGTTTATGCACATTCCACTGAAAATTCCCAGCAAATCCAGTGCAAGAATATAAATTTCAACTGGCTAACACTGCTTCCTACATATCAATGTCAAGACAGTGCAAACTCTCAAAAACGGCCTCTGCAATTGAGGTGTACAACCAAAGGCAAAAAGGATTCTCCCTTGTATGATGTGGATTGCATAAAAAGGTTCACCCATGTGAGGGGTTGTGGTAGACACAGGATGCGTTTTCCATTGGCAATGAAAATTCTGCTTGGTTTCATGGAGGTACTCATAGAAAGTTGTGATGAAACTTCACGGTGTAAAATAAAGAAATAAGCAGGCGATGAGCACAATCTGGCTGGAAACCTATCCTTGATGAGCCCAACTTCTCCACTACAAGCAAATCAAGGCGCCTCCAAACATGGGATCCTAGAGGCCCAGGCCTGCTATTTTTTGGTACTTGACTTACCCCGATGCCGATAATGAAGACCCTGTCTCCACCAGACACCATACAGCGATAGTCAAAGATACTGCGGATACTCCTACCCAGGCTCTCCCTGTCCAGTACAGTGGGCGACTGGTGGAAGTACTCACTGCTGTCATCCTGGTAGACAGAATCAACAGACCGTGGATCAACCCCTCCATGACCACAGCGTACTATTGGAGGTAAACCTCTCGGTTTCAACTCGGAGCAAACACATTCCTTAATCTTTTGGGGGGGCTCGAACACTCCCTAAATCTTTCTAAATCCTCTTTGCTACAACCCAAGGTATATTATTGCACTGAGACTCTTAAAAGATATCAGTCTCACATATGGTAACAGATCCTTGATTCACTATGTAGGATTCCATATAGTAAAGGATCTAAGAGGGTTGGATGTGTTTAAAAAACAGAAACAAAATTGGTATACAGTGAGGACTTTTGAAAGTATGGTGAGGAAATTTTACCTAGCCTGTCCATTCACCTGAAATGGAACATACATATCCCAACAGGGCAACATCAAGAGTAAAGTTAAACAAAAGGATTCAGATCTCTATGTGTCTTATAGATCTTGGACCACAATTTAGACAAAGAGATTCTGAAAGAGAGCAATCTTTCCTGAATTTTACTTTTTCTTTCCAACCGTTTAACTTGGGTCTACGGCTACACCTAAACCACACACAGAGAGAGAGCTCTTGAAGTCTTGTACTGTCCTCACCTTATTTAGCTGATTAAACTTGGTCATCGGATCTGGTAGTTTGGGGGTAGACCTTGTATCCCCTGGTATCTGTGAGATGGTCAAACAACAGGGGAGATCTTACAATTAATCACCATTTTGAAATGTACACAAAGTACTGATGAGTACAAAGGGGAAATATTCAAAATGAGAGCCAGCAAAAACTCAGTGACAGGGAAAGATGCTATTTCCAGGTTTGCCAGATGACAGTCAAGGCAACATCCCTATAAAAAGACAAAAATCCCTATCATAGACGTGACATCTTACACACAGTCTAAGGAGGCTTATTGGTTTATTTTGGAAATAATTATCCTCAGACACTTAACTTGAACACACTGCGAACGCTTTTGGGCATTTCCTAAAATAAAGCCTTCATATCTTTCTTTAGAATTTTGAGAGTCAAATTTAAGAATCAAGTATGTCTTTAACAAGAGAAGGGTTTTGTTCCCTGAGAGTTCTTTCAAGTCATGATTACTGTATAGGTGATAGACTAACAGCAAACCTGTCTGCTTAAGCATGGGTTGACAGCATAATACATGCCCACGCCCCGAACCAGGTGGGCTTTAATGGAGGCCACTTTGTAACAGTATTGAAACCTCATCATGAGCATGTGAAATGGCTCATGTACACTGCTCTCAAATGAAAATTAAAACTTGAGATATCCAACCGTAAGAGTTCACCACCACAACATCCTTTGCACCTACAGTGCTACATGATGCCTAAAACGAGACACACGTGCGGTATTTCTCTGTGGGACAATCAGAGAATTCTCAGTGTTTCTTGTGGTTGTTGCCTCTTTGTGGTTTCATACAAAAGCTCTTTTGCACACAAACTGTATGGGGAATCAACCTCAGCAGACAATTTTTTTATTAAAAGCAATCTTTCATGGTTTCAGTTTCCCTTTTTGGAGCAGGAACCTATGAATCAGGATAAGGTTTAACTTTTACAATGTGAGTTGAAAGAACAGAGAGACGCCCTGCAGTAAAATGCGGTTGTCCCGGATTCAAGGAGGGTTTCAAAGACAAGGAATGAACATACCCCCCACAATCTAAGGCACTCCTCCCTCATTGCGGCCTGCTTGGGCTCCAGTAGATTGGTGTTGCGGACGAAGGCTTGGATCTTGGCAAGACTCTGGGCTTGGCTTTGGGCTTGTCTGCAAAGACAAAAAGAGAACAAGGCTTGTGTATAGCAACACGCATCACTGAAGGTCAAAAGGTCAACAGCTATACTGCTGTGTTTTGACACCCTGGTCTTGTTTCCCAACACACTAACATTTATTTCCTGAACCGCATTATAAATGTGACACTAAACTCTACTGCAGTGGTCAAGTGCGGGCACTAACTATAGTTTGAACACTAGCCAACTGGTTATTACCAATACCCACGAGCAATGCAGTCCCCCTTGAATGATTCCAGTCCCAACCATTTTTGAGAAATCCCATCTCTTCTTTCATTCACCGTCTCTGCCAACTCGCACACTTACTTTCATGTGAACGGTTCCCTCTGTACTCAATTATGAAAAAAAAAAAACGGCTACTGATAACTGGCAATGTGAACAGCCCACTGGGTCCAGTTCCATATGGTTTGCTAGATAGTCACATCATCACCATCGTTTAGGTGATATCATACACTTGATGGTGGTCAAACTACAGTTTATTATGCTCGTCGCTCAAACGTGACCAACACTGTTCAGTGCATCAGTTCAAATGCAATGCGGTCAATGAGTTTGTATTTCATGAAGTCCGCGTTTCGTACTACACCGGGGGGGGGGTAATCAACAGAACAATAATGTATACTGGTATAGGCATATCCTAAGCACCTTTGTAGGTACATGTACGCAGCGTATCACACTACTGAATGTGCCTAAGCATTTCCTCTACATGAAGTTGTCATGAGAAAGACCAAGGAGTGACATGAACCATTCTGACATAGAGTGAGGGGGGAGGGACTTTTACCTCTCATTCTGGTCAGTGATGTACTGAGTGAACTGGACATCTGCCTTAATGACGTCAAGAGGCACGACCTCCATGATGTCGTCGCTGCTGTGCCTCAGCTGGTTCATCACCCGGTTCAGGTCAAACAAGTAATCATGGATCAGGTTGGCACCTGCCCGCATTCCTTTGCATATGATGTACCTGAAGAGACAGAGGAGGATTTGGGAGGGTTGGTAAAGGGGTGGAGCAAGGACAGGGGGTCCAAAATAATCAAGATTCTTTTGAACACACAACATACGTCCATGCTAACTTACTAGTGTCTCAAAATGAAAGATTCAATTCTGTAGCAACATTTCACTACAGCAAATAAGAAAATGTGGCTGAATATTGGTCTTGCCACTATGCTGTACCAAATGAAATGCAGTCAAATGAAATTGTATAACCCAATGAACTGGCGAGATCACCTGCTCAAAACAGGTGAGTCTGTATACATGTATCTTTGCCTCTGATACAAACATTTTGGCTAACTAAATTCTTGCTGGTAAAACTACTGCTGAGGTTGGAATCGATGACTTTCCCATCTTGGCTGGAATCAAGAGATTTACCTTTCTGAGTTGGCGGGTCTGCTCGTGACTGGCTTGAACAGGGAAACTCTGTAGAAAGCTCTGTACAGGAGATAGATTAAGCCTACGCTGAAGGGCGTGAAGAGATCAAAGGTCTTGCATACAAAACTCCCCCCTGCAAAGACAAATGCAAAAATAAGGAATGAACTAGTCTGTGAATAATTGTAAAAAACACTATGGAAATGCAAAGCACAGCTGTGGCAACTGCAAATTATATCAGTGGTCACATTTCTCCTGCAAATTGCTTGTAATGCGATGACTTTGTACTGCAAGGATTGAAATCAAATTTTGACGGGCATTAAAAACACTGTTCTTTCGGTAAGCACCATCTGGCTTATGCAAACAACTGGAAAGAAGCCTAGCCCATCAATCTCTTGAGTTAGTTGATGATACTGAGAAGGCAGTTTGAGTTTAATATGAATATCTCTATCATGGAATGGAAGGTCCTGCCACTCTATGGCATGCACAAATCATCGTATATGTCTGTGCCCGTAGGCACTGAAAGGACAAAATAGCTGTTGTAATATAACAGTCAACAAAAACAACGTTCTATTGCAATAAAGTGGCTGCAGTCCTGCAGTGTCCGAGGATGGAATAAAAAAAAAATTGGAATGAGCCCAATTGATTTTATTCGCAATTATCCTTGCACTGGTGACGCATAGAAAGACTTGGAGGGAAGGTTCCAACAACACCCATTTTTGATCTCCATCTCAGGCTTCATCTCTCAAATCAGTAACCATTTCTAGGCTAAGTGTTCAGATTAAATAGAAATTCCTCAAAATTAAGGCCTGACAGGATGCATTTCGACATTTGGGCTACACCACACGACATTGAGCTCACAACTTCACACCTGAGGGGTAAAAAGTCAGGCGAAGCCAAAGACGGAGACAAAGCCGTGTACTGGAAACCACCCCTCCCCCCAGGCTGACACTTGAATGCTACCATCACCGTGCACCTAGCACCTAGACCCCTTGAGTTTTGTGCACGTCCAGATAAAGATCAGTTGTGCGTACTATGGACACCACACAAGCTAACAAGTGAGCATGAGAAATTCAAAGCATCCTCTCTCATTCATGCATGAAACCAACAGCCTATTGATCTGTAGGCTTCAGCCGTCCAAGGTAAGCTAGGACTTACCTGGTCTGAGGACAGAGAGAGCCACTAGGAACTGACACAGAAGCAACTGCTTGCTGAGCACCTCCTGGATGTTCTCTTGACCGGCCACTGAAAACCCCTGAATTATCAAATGCAACCACAAAAATCAGATAAGAAATCTCACAAAATATGGGAGAATATACAGCACTTCACTACGCAGTACGACATAAAAGTTAAGAATTGACAAAAATATTGGCTGGAGGTGTTAAATGCAGAAAAAAAAATGATTTTGGTAATGTACAGGTAGAGCAAACCAGGATTTTGATATCCACAGAATCTAGTAAAGAGATCAGACATTTGGATCAAACCCCAAGAGGTGCAAAGGCTACTATCACTCTTTTTGCTCAGGTTTAACGAAATACTGCAGAGGAAGGTGACTTGGTTGATCCTAGTATCCTTCTAGGCTGACTGAAGCAAGTGACGGGGTAAGATTCAAGAATGACCTCTTGCACACTTTACTTTTAGTGTCTCAAAAGGCAGGAATGCTCACATTATGTTGGAACATTCCCGCTGAATGTTAGTGGTCCATCGGAAGTCCCAGGAGAAGAGAAGCATGAAATGCTCCCTGGCATTTACACGTACAACACTTGACAGGGCTTCCTGCTTGCCAGTGCTGCATGCATTCGGGCCTTAGGTGTGAACTCTGGATAAATGGTACGCACACATTTGGGGCTTGTGACCACCAGCTCTTGAACAAAGAAACTGAGTGAATGGAAGGCTCCCTATCAAGTGTTAGATAGCTCAACTGGTAGACTGCTGGCATTGTGTTATACAGGCTGCTAGTTCAAATCCTAGTCCTTCTCTGCTAAACCTGATACAGATAGTAGTTACCAGGTAAGTTCATCCAAGACGCCAGTCCCAATGACAGAGGGATGAGATGGAGGTCAGTATTAGGAATAGTCATTATCAAAACCCTGGTGATTCTTATAACGTGTACATCCCCTGATAAAAAAAGCTGAAATGAGCAGAAATGTCAAGAAAGGACGAGCGGCTTACCCCATCTCCCATGACAAAGTGTACGCCTTTGTTGTCGGTGTTCTCATAGACAAACTTCCTGAATTCAACCTGGTTATCACTGCGCATGATGTCACCGTCCCCAGCAGCACCATTCACACCTGTGAAACACACAGGGGCAAACACAGTAATAAAAGGTACCCAAGAAAAAGGCTGAAAGGTCAACTCTAAAAAGTAGAATCATTGCTTGCAAAATCATTTTTTTTTACCCTATCCTTGGCGAGTATTGGAAGTGTAGGTGGCCAAGTGGTCAAGGTTGCGACGTCTAACCAGAGGGTCTGGAGTTCACATCCAGCTGCTAGTCATATACAGAGAGTGTAGACACATTCTCAGTGTGACTTCTAACCAGAGGGTCAGGGTTCACATCCAGCAGCTAGTCATATACTGAGAATGTAGACATATTCTCAGTGTGACTTCTAACCAGAGGGTCAGGGTTCACATCCAGCTGCTAGTCACATACTGAGAATGTAGACATTCTCAGTGTGACTTCTAACCAGAGGGTCTGGAGTTCACATCCAGCTGCTAGTCACATACTGAGAATGTAGACATTCTCAGTGTGACTTCTAACCAGAGGGTCTGGAGTTCACATCCAGCTGCTAGTCACATACTGAGAATGTAGACATACCGGTATTTTCAGTGGTTTCATGTCAAGGAAAGTGGAGATAAACAGGAGGCTGATGAACCAAATGGCTCGAGACAGCTGCTTGTTTGCTCAGTGAGTACAACAGAATTTGGCCATTCTCTCTTAGATTCTTGGTTTGCGTCTTTGCCCACATGCAAGGAAAGTGCGGTTGCATATTTCCAGAAATTCCAGATTATCATCCTGTGATCACAGTTTCATCCAGGATGGTGTCAAGGTGTCAGCTACTAGGAATGGATCACTGCTGCTACCTGAATATCATTCTTTGGTGGAGAGGCATGCTCATATTTGACGGAAGAGTGAATGTTAAGTAAATTGGACATATCAAAACACTGACAGTGAAACACGTGACAAAATGTATTGAACATTGTGGCTGCTGTCAAAAAATCTGCAGTGCACTGACATTTTCCCAAGGTGTAAAACATCAGTTATTGCTTCAGGAGGCTGGCTAGTTCCAATACGTTTGAGGAATGCCAGAATACTGATCTTAAGAAATTTCTTTGTTGACAAGAAGAGGGAAGGTAAACACGCTAACTTCGTATGACAATGAAATATTTGTCTCTTGGTCTGCTCACTTGCAGCAAAGTGATCCGGGGAACTAAGAAGTAGTGACATGTGAGACTTGAAAGCTCGATTGTCTTCTCTCACCGTAATGTGGCTCAAAGTACTCCGGCGATGCGGCAAAGAACTCCTCCAGCTTGAAGTCGTTGGGCCCCTTGATGGTGAAGCCAAAGCCCTTCGTCCGGTGCTTCCGCCGCCAGAGGGCGTACTCGCTGAAACCGCCGGGGCCCGCACAGATGTCGCAAAAATACAGCAGGTCGTTGTGACCCACCAGTGGCCTCTACCAGAGACAAACAAACAAACAAACAAACAGAGACTGAGCTTTAGTTATGCTAAATGAGATCCAAAATGAGATCTTAAGCAATCCTCTGGCCCTGTCTTGACCACTGTTGGCCCTTCAACACTCTGACACTTCAAAGAACTTGCCACCTCGCATTGTTTATGACATGGATGAGATACGTGTGAATATTTGCTACATTACAGCAAGGCAAAAGTTACATTCTATAATGGCAATGAAGGACAAAGTAATGAACTGTGACACAATAATACACGTCACTGACACTCTATGCATTTCATAGAATCATAGTGACCTGCTTAAGAAGAGGTCATATGTTTGATCGATGTTAAAACTGTTTTCCCCTCCATTCTGTAATTAAAAGGCAGAGACCTTTCCAATTTGATTTGTAAGGGTATAGATAACACTGCCTTTTGACATTAGGCAGTTCAGTACAAGGAACCTTAACCTGTTTTGCTTGCAATGAAGGAAAAAGTGCTACTCTTTAAAATGAGTCTGTAGTTCACATGTAAGTAGTTCCTAGGTGATGACTGGGATGTTCCAAAGATTGGATAAGGCAGAGAAAGGTCAGGCATACACACCTCGTGCCCGTCTCTGGGCGATGTGAACATGAAGTTGAAGACGTAGTCCATATTAGCCATCTTCATGGCAGCCCTGTTGAGGAAAATGCCTCCCCGGATTGTCTCAAAGGGGTTAGATCGGGTTCTGGCATGCCTCATCTCCTCAGGGTCATCCAGCTTGTCAAACGCTGACTGGGTATACCAAGAACAACGGTTTGCATTATCCTTCATTTATCATTACAGGTATATCAACATCTTTCCTGATGAAGGCAGAGCATTAACTGTCACAAAAGATCGATTAGACGTGTAACGCAACTGGGATTCACAAAAAAGGGGGAGAACTGCTAGACTTTGCATGTTTTTCAACATGTCATGGCTCAAGTAGTAAGTAAAAAAAGAAGCGGTTAGCTGATCCAGGAAAAATTTGCTTACCTGATCAATGTGATAAGTTATATATCACCAAAAAATCAACATTATCAAGGGGGAAAAGGAGTTAAAAAGACTGAACAAAGGACTTTTCACTTGACAAAAGATTGATTAGAAAAATATTCTGAGGCTCTCCTTTGAAATTCGGTGTCTCAGAATGTGTCTATTCATTTCTTGTGTACCAATTGTACATCAACGTGCTCGGGAAAAAGTGCAGCATCGTAACAGCATTGTTTTCAGTCATGCTGGTGTATTCTTTCTGGTACAGAGAACAGCACACAGGGAAAAGAGCCCAATTTTTCAGTGTGCACACTCTCTGGCTTGCTGCACACTACACCTGATACAATGTGCATAGTCACACTACCACCATGACCTAACTTGGATCAAGATATCTTGCACAGTGTTCAGTGGCAGACCACTGCTGCAAGGTGTCAATATCTACAGCAGGGATGTATATGCACACTGGCACTGCAGCTGTAATGACTACATGCATGTTGAATATGTTACTCTAGAGACAAATCTGTCATAGAAACAGATTTTTATCTCCACAACTTGGTCCTGAATCTCAAAAAAAGAGGACAAACTTTAAAAAAGCTCCCCCTCGATAAAGAACCTGCCAGGGGCAGGCTCTGACATTTTTGCATCAACTTTAAGACATACAAGAAAACTAACACATTTGGTGTGGTACGTTATTCACAAAAAACCAGAAAACAAACCTGAAAACAGTCTAGTCTACTGCCAGAAAACTAACATTTTTATTTCAAGTGGCTCCTCCTCATTCTAACACCAGCAACAAAACTTAATTTTGCTCTCAAAATTGTTGATGAATCAGCGTCGAGACTGTTTACTGAACATTCAAGATCAGCTTTAACAACAGTTATTTTCATTCATGGCTAACACTTATACGACCAACAGCAGTGGTTCCTACCTTGGCAGCCAAAAGCTTTCTCAAAATGGCAGGGTCACAGAAATGGGTTTCATCATCGATGTAGTCTTTTCTCTGGAAAAGGGATAACAAATAAAGTGCCTATAGCAGGTGTGCAAGGGCATGTTACCAATTACTGGCAAGCAATGAAAGGGGACACAAAGGAACTCCTCCAGCCCTAACCCTGCCAGATGCAGCATAGTGCAACAGGTGAAGTCTGGTGCACTTGGTTGCACTGAGCAATGAACAGGAGCCAAACTGACCACGTCAAGACAACGGGAGGTAGTCCCATGGAACAATGCCACTGTTGGATCTTGTGGTGACTGGCAACTGCAGACTCCCAGGCTCTTTGACCTTGGGACGAGTTGACCTGTTGGATGTTGTTACACAGGGCAGGCAAGCCACTTTGACAAATGATGCAGACTGATGAGTCTGGCAGGATTTTTAGCGAAAGTACCCTGAAGGTTTAGGGCTAGAATATTCAAAGTCAGGTCATGTTTCAATGGACTGGCTAGTCTTGCCCCAAGACTGGTTTCACTGTTTTGGCCAGTGCACCATGCAGGCGACATGAGCTTGCGAGCACAGCCAAATAGCACTACCGGTAGAGGGCACTATGTTCACAAGAGACGACCTGCCAGAAAACCAGTCTTGTAGAATCTGGCAGGCTTACCTGGAAAACTCTGAGCACACCTCGTCCGCTCAAATTACTATGAACAACTGCGCATACGCACTGCCGAAAACCGCAGTCTGCATGGTGCACGGTCTTCGGCAGTGCGTAGATGCATCATTGTTCATGAACTTCAGTGCACCGCCAAAACAGTAAAACCAGTCTAATAAGGCAAGGCCATGGGCTGGCTAGACTCTACGTCCATGTATATGTACATTTATGTAAGAAAAGCGTATATTTTTTTGGACAGCCATGATAGAGTCATGAATCTCTTTCAATATGGAGCACCGATGGCGCTAGGTTTAAAGTACCTTTTCTCTTTTCCAGTCTCTCCATTGTACTAGTTCTGCCTCATCTATAGGGTTGCAAGGCGGCATCCATTTGTATGTTTCATGAGCTGAAACCTATGGAAACACAAGAGCAAGACTGCATTGACTAGTACATGGTATCGAAGGCAGTGTAAAGGATTATTATTATTTATTTGACCATCGCACGAACAGACAAAACAAAATTGAACTCAGAGTATATAAAAAACCCCAAAACACAAGCAGTTGCAGGGACCAGGGACAAAAACCTGAATACATAACAAGACAAATAACAGTTGTGTGGGTCAGGGACTGCATAAGTAAAATAAACTACTCTTATAGGATTTGCATGTGGTGCAATTTGTCAAAATTGGCCCATTTTGGGGTTTGTGATTTACTTCGCAAAACTTGATTTATTTTTTTAGATCACTGCTTTGAGAAAAATGCTATTCATTTCTAACGCTAGAAGTGCAGCTTGTGTAACTTGTCTTGCAAAAATGCATGGGCCGATTATGGCCCTCAAAAATCCATGGACCGATTATGGCCCTCAAAATGCATTTTTCCATGGCTTCACATAGTACTAGTGGTTGGCAAATTTACCTTCGAGTTTTTGTTTCCTCTTCAACAATGCAATGCTAAGAATTTGTCAAATAAACGTTTTATCAGGCAGTGAAGTGACTGCAGTCACCTCAGTCACTGTGCAACCATGTACATGTGCACGATCGACCACACAGTCATTGTTAGCTCTCCACACGTACATGTATATGTACATACACTGGTCAAAATCCATCCACACACCATCAAAAACAAGGGTACAATAAGCCACTTGCCAGTGAAACAGACATTTTTAAACAGTAATTGACTTTGTCTGACTTTTCCAATCCTCCAACCAATTTTTTGGAGATTTCTATGAGCTGCTTGTTTTCATGTTTCACTACCAGCTTGACATCCTGTTGAAAATGGATGTTGCATGTCGCGGGTACGCGTATGCCAGTGAAAAAGTTTAGGATTGTTGCAGGATTCAACTAAAAAAAAACCAAAACCACGGCCGACTTGTGAACCATTTTATTCAGTTAAACATCTTGCTTCTGGTTCTGGGACGCTGTGCAGCTGTAACCTGAGGAACAAACAATCAGCCATACCCACCTCCTCTGTCTCGTCCCACACTAGGTCATCGCTGGCCTCAAACCCCTCAGTCACATGACCCAACCCTCGTCTCCCTCTCTGTTTGGATGACTCCACGATGTCCACCCGACCTTTTCCTCCTACACCCAGACCTTCACCCTTCCTGTAGCCCATACTGGCCTGAAATTGAAAAAGAAAAGTGCCAACTGAAATGATTTCTAACAAACTGCAGTTGTATATAGAGAAACTGACTAGATGCTTACACATTAATTAAAGCTGTGCTTGGTAGTGACCAGAAAAATTTGATGGTGCTGTCAGAAATTATTTCGATTATAAATATGAAAGTCTCTGGTTTCTGGTCAGCTCGAGCGTCGCCGTAGACCTGCGTGTCGGCAAAATAAAAAAGTTTATTTTGCATAATACTACATGTATGTCCAAAAGCCACCAAACTTGCTTGATTGACTGGAACCCTGCTACTGAGTAATTTTAATGTGATTTATGTGGGATATGGTTGAGAAAAGGAATCCCTCTAGGTCCCCCTACATCTAGTCAGGCACTCTTTTTCAGATGATGTTGTTTTTGTATGATACATGTACATCTGGGAACCAGACAAACGAAATGACAAGTTACGTGTATGTCCTGTGTACAAGCTAGAAATGCTTTTGAACAGTAAATGGGAAGGGGGCCAGTCTATTTCAGCAGGTAACAGCGATATGTACAAATAAGCACATGTGCATGTATCATTTCCGGGGAAAAAAGTGAGGGCAAAAACACAAGCTGTGGGTTTATTTTTTGAAAAGAAATGAATGCTCATATTTGAGGGCTTGGGGAAATTGTGTCATCTAAAGCTACAAGTACAAAGTTGCCAAGGGATCATGGTGCTTGGATACCACTTTTTAGCTAGGGCACACTTGGCCACTGTAGGTGATTTTTTAAGGCCATGAATGTCACTGCGAATAAGTCACCCACCATCATCTTCTGTGCTTTATCGCTGTACATGTAGCTGCCATCCTTAGCTGTGTCCTGCTGCCAGGATGGTGGGGAGAAGGAAAGCAATGCCTCCTTCTCAGATGCAGAGTCTTCCGTTGAGGAGTGGCACTCCGACTGGAAAAAACGTCCGCCTGAGTTGCCGTGGCTGGTCCTGGGCCGGGCCTCGGGGGGCGACAGGGACTCCCTGAAGTCACTGAAGTCACTGTAGTAGGTGGGGCTGGCCAGCTGACTGCCCATACCACTTGGGCTGTCCACTCTGGGGGAGGACTGGCCCTGGCCTGGGGCTGGGCGTGGGCTGATGGCCTCATTGCTGGAGGCCCTGCGATTCAGACTGAAAGATGGCGGCCGCTCATCGTCACTGCTTGAGTCCGTGAAATCAAATGCTACAAATATGAATACATTGACAGTTTTGGATTCGGTTAAAACCAAGGACAAAAATACACGTACATGCCAACAAAACATACACGGTAACTTCCCAAGCTGCATAGAACAAAACAATGAAGTACATAAATGTACATGTCGTACACTTACACACTGTACATGTAATGCTATAGACTCAATGCAGTACTGTGCTTGTACATTGTCAGTGGCACCTACAGTGTATGACCTACTTATTAACTTTAACCAGCCGGTTTGTAGCTACATTGTGGGAATTTTTTAGTATGGGCTGTTTTTGAAAAATTCATAAAAATAAGAACAGCTCATTTTCTCTCTCAATGCTAAAAAATTGCAATAATGTGTATAAATTGTAATAAATTTGTGCCGGCTGGCAAGCTTCATTTTCATCCCCTGTGCCGGCCAGTAATGTTGAGTGGTGGCTAGCACCAGCCGGCCCCGCCCAACGTAGCTACAACCTTGATATTCAGTATGTTGTACTGTAGAATGTTTTGATAATTGATGTCAATTTCTGGGGAAAGAATGGTATAATTACACATGTACATGTATGGACCCCACTTTTTACTCCCTACAGTCACTTATTGATCATCTGAAAGCAATAAAATGACCTAAAAAGAAAATTTAGTAGGGAAAAATTGAGGTATTCATGTAGAAAACACTCCAAACACTTTTTCGGACCAGTCTAATAGAGTTTGTGCATAGGGTGTCATGTGACATCCAATATGGAACTACCATGTTTTTCCATTTCTGGTCATATTTAATGTTCCTGTACACGTTTCTATGAATATCAACATTTTAACTTTGTAGCATCGTGAAAACTTTATTCAAACATTCTTAAGAATAATTTTGCATAAGAATATGCACAACTTAAATGAACATGTATGATGTGCATGCTTGATTATTTTCAATATGACCTTGCCAGTAAGTGCACAGTCCTGAAAAACTTTTTCCATAACTCGGTGTAGAGGCAAAAAAAGAGCCAAGTACATGAACAAAAAAAGCTGCAGTATGGCCCATACATATTAGGGTATACGGATTGAGGCTCAAACAACTTAATCATTTTTCAACTCAATTTGGAACAACTCGACCATTGAGACAACTCAACCGGTGGAACAACTTGACCATCTGTGCCTCAAATGGACAGACATTAACTTGACTGTTGAAACAAATCATCAGCTGAGACAAGTTGACACGTAATGAATGTGCTTGCCCTTTACAATCACATCATCCACACCTTTTCTCTACACTGAAAAAAAAAGAGCTTTCCTTTTTTTCGGACTACGGGGCAGATACTGTCTCCCATACCAGCCGTGTGGCCGACGCACTGTCCACTAGTTTTGTTCATGCTGTGTCACTGGGTCCCTATGCATGCCATGCTCAATGACTCCAGTTTTAAATTAATGCGACATGTAAATTTGACCGAACATATGATCTGCAATTTGTGACAAATGTCCCAAACTCCATCATGTTCACACCTTGAAGTTGTCTTAATAGACAAGTTGGTAAACGGTCAAGGTGTCCTAGACTGGTCGAGTTGTCTCAAGATTTGAGTTGGTGCACAGTCAAGTCAAACATCCAACTGAACTGGGAATGTTTATTGAGGGCCGGCATCATGGGTATGCCCGGTGTTACAATCAGGATTTGAATTCCAGAATTTCTACATGTAGGTCAGGCCAGCTAGTGGGGATTATTAGCTTGACTGTCTGGAGCCTGAACCTTAATCCTCCTGGGCTGACATTGTCATCTTCTCAGGCCACGCCCAGTAAAATGTTTCTTCTATTAGACTCTTTGCATAATGAGTGAACAGGCAATGTGCTAGGACACTTTAAATTGGGTAGACACTCCCATGCCCCGTTCTCAGAGGGGGAGCGGGCTAGCGTAGCGGTTCTTTCCTCGCTTTGCACCAGTGAGGCCCAATTTCGAGTCCTGGCTTGACCCAGGCTTTAAGTGCATTTGGTTTCCAGTCCATACTCGCTCTCGCAGGTTTTCTCCGGGCACTTGGTTTCCTCCTGCCTCTAAAACCGGACCTTTTTCCTAGCTCCGTAATGTGATGCTGATTAATAAATTGTATGAATAAATGTACAGTTATTGACGCGAATAGCCTGAGTTGCTGAAAGCACCATTAAAACAAAACAACAACATCATGCCGGGTATTCTGTTGAACATACATGTACCACCACGGGCAGGCGAGACGCTGACAGCACCAATGAACCAGCTACTACCGGTGCCCAAGTCAAGCTACCTTCATGAATCCGCTGGGCGTGGCCGGTCTCCTCAAGCTGTTAATCATCGTACTGGCATTCCAGGCTATTGCTTCATTGGCCCTGAACTGAGTGTACCTGCACGGTGGGTACCCGCCGTGCTGTGGTGCTGTGTAGCACTGCCTCATCCTCGGGACCAGCGGTTAGTCAAGTTCCCGTCAGACATGTACTACATGTACACCTCGCAGCAGTCCTTGCCCACCGGTCAACAGAGCAACCCGGTTTTATTTGGTTTTCTTATGTTCACAGGGATTTTTTATTTATTATAATTGTATAAATTTGTATTATACAACTGTTAATTTGCCAATTGGTCGTTGGTTTATTATCAAAATTAATACACTTTTAGTTCTAATTCAACTCAGGCTTCTGCTTCTTGATAATTGCTGGTTGTCCTAAATATCTTGTTTACTTGTTGTTTCTTCTTAAAATTACTTTGCTGCCGTGTGTGACTGATTGTTTTTAGTTGATCTTTCCACATGTAACACCGGCAACAATCAAATTAAAGTGTGACATTTTGTTTTGACCTCGTTAGGGAGGCTCATAAATTTTTGAACTACTTTTTTTCTGTTTTCTTTTTGAAGTGATCTTGGAGAGGATGTCATACATGTAGGAAACATTTTGATCTATTACATTACAAGTATTAGTTTGAATTCCTTCAGACTGTGAAATTTAGACAGAGGAGTTAGAGTGTAGTATACAGAGCAAGACAATTTCAATCACAATTTCATATTGAAGAAAATGAGCGGACAGAATTCCATATACGGACTACGCTAATTTTCCCTTAAATATTATAACCATGATAACAGCCATCAGAAAGCGATAACATGTCTGAAAAGGGAAATTTAGCTAAGAAAATCGAAAGAGGTCCATACATGTACAGATGTATGGGCCTGCAGAC
This sequence comes from Acanthaster planci, assembly GCF_001949145.1. The sequence goes on along the minus strand of NW_019091392.1, from coordinate 1,581,644 downwards.
AACACTAATTTTCCCTCATAGGCTCTATGTTATAATAAAAATACATGTACATGTACATTATGCAATTACTATCACTCACTATAGGCCTAATAAATACCAGCTGTGATACCATGGCCAACAAATTGAAATTTAGGCCCTAGCTAAGAAAATTCAAAAGCATTTACTTAAAGAACACTTAGTTTAGGTTTTCTGGACAACTCTCATAGGTTTGTGCACAGAGCCTCAAGTATTTATTTCAAAATAGGCTAGGGCCTATAGTTAGCGTTATGCAGAGGCCTGGCCTGCTAACTACAAGTTTCAGAAGCCTATGTATATCGTGTATATGGAGCTAGAACTCTTTCCAACATGTCCAAGAAACTTCCGACACATCTACTTGAAAACACTTTTTTCAGACAAGTCTCAGTAGGTCGCGCGAAGATTGTGCGATCGCACATATCGACCACTGACATTGTCAACCGATCGCGCCCAACATCAACATGATCATCCAACTTTCAAGCTTACCGTCACGACGGTCAACATGGTCAACGACTGCAACTGGCGGCTCCAATTCCACCTTGAGTTTCTTCTTAGGAGGAAGTTGTGACGAGCCTCTTTTGTTTGCTTTATACTTGTACATGCTGTTTCTTCCTGAAAATACTTCAAAAGGATATTTAAGGGCTAAATAAGGCTCTGACTGTAGATTTTACTTTAGGTTATGGTATTTTCGGTGTTGAAAAAAGTCCCAAATGGCGGCCATTTTGTAGAAGTGCATGATGGGAAGTGCAGTGAAGGAAGGTTCAGCTTGGCTGTTTTTCAAAACTAGACTTCGTCTGCATGCTGGCTCTGTCTCCAAAATCAATCCCCGAATGGTCTGTTCAAGAGTTCAAATAAAATTTAAATACTGTAGTATTTCGATTTGTTGTATCTTATTTGATGTTTTTGTGGTACTATAGGACTTATTTTCGGGCTAAAAAGTTACAAGTCTGGTGGTAAAGATGATGAAGCCTGCAGTGGAGACAATTAACACTTAGGCCCTATATCTTAATTTAACTTTCCATGCTGGTTTCCGGCCACATACTTGTACTTGCAACTACACGTTTACTTGTTTTGTCTGTCTTTGTGGTTTTTTTTGTGTGTGTGTTTGTAATTTAATAAGTAATGTTACAAACCGGGCTCAAATCTACAAGCATTGCTTTCATCGGGTACCCCTCTACAGCATCCTTTCTGAACTGAGTGTATTAAGTGTGGTATCATTCAATCATATTTGTGTATTTATTAACTTGAAAAGTTCTACCATCGTGTGTGATTATGATGCTGTAGGAAATGAAAAAAAATCTTGAAATCAGGTATTAGAAACCGGCCTACATGTCGGATGATCGAGGAGAGCATACGGATAGAGAGAATCCTCCCCCGCCCTTCAATGATGCTGGTATCTAGTCCGAAATTCTTTTCAGAAGTCACCGCGGTGGCAGGGGGGGGGGTGTTCAGCGATAATAGGCTGGAATGTGTATAGGGCTTGGACTTGTAGTGGGGGGGGACACTCCTCTGTCCCATTTCGTGCCTGGTATATAAGAGCATGGAGGTTTCCTACCTCCCGTGAGAAGAGAGAGGAAAAATTCCGGTCTCCTTTCCAGGAACTAAACAAGTCACTACACTAGCTACGATCGAACATTTTGCAACTAGCCCCTATACAAGCTCAAATCGATTTCAAAGAAGACGGCGTGCCATAGTACATTACCAGAAAAAACTTCACAAGCAGTTTTGTTTTCCCCATAAAAAGGAATACTTTAAGTTGATTTACACGCGATTTTATATTTCAAATTTCACGCATTCTACATGATATCATTTTTCAGTGGACCCATATGGGGGGGCCTATTTAGACTGACGGTTTTAGCCTAAATTGTGGGATAAAATGACCCACGGCCTCCGAAAAAAATACACTGAGAGCATGGCTGCAGAACGATCAAACTCAAAGCTGACAGCGCATGATACATTGTACATTTACATGTAGGCCCATATGTACATGTACTGTACATGTACGCCTATTGTACTGTACATGTACATGTCGAGTTTGCAGGGCAGTAGTTAAGATTGCACGGGTCAGACTCGAACGAAGGCTAGCAATTTTGCAACGCCATGCAATCTCGATCTCAAATGCAGCCGATATGGCCGTGCAATTATCTAGCAATTTTGTGACCTTCGACACGTTACTCCCGATGTCAACATGGAACGTTGAACAAACGGCTGAGCTCACTGTCTAATTTTTGAGACATCAGCACAATTTTGACGTTTTGGAAACGTTCCGATGTTCATGCATACGTTTTGACGTTTTTGAGTCATCAGCAAAATACGTGTACGAACGTGTTGACGTTTTGGAAACGTCCTGTGCGCGTGAACTTGCCTGCAACCGTGCGTCCCAGGCCTATAAAAGCCGACCGGCGCGGCTCGCGTAAGTACTGGCTACATCATGTACATGTACATCATTGCATTTTGTACTTTGTAGGTTTCTGCTGCATGTACATGTATATTATTACTAATATTAGCAGTGAGCTGTAGCAGTTGGATGTACTGCCTACCGGTTGTTCATGCGTGTCCACACAGACTGACGTAAATGAGAGCATGGAAACTTCCACCCCTCCTTGCCTGGTTGAGAAAGCCTTGACCATGTTGGTCTCCATGGGCAACAGTGGCAGACCTAAGTCACTGAAGAAACTGGAGAATGTTCTCCGTTCTTGTACTATGGTGGCACCATATGTTGACCCGCTAGAGGTGCTCGAAGCTGCTAACAGAATGTCGGCATGCCCAGAGCCTCCCGTGCTCAATGTGCAACACAACCAGTCTAGAGTGTATTACACACCTCACAAGCACATTGGCGACCAGGAGTTTCAGAAGAGTGTTCCGAAGAATGCAAAGAAGATGGAACGAGACTTTGATGTTGCTGTGCCAGGAGGGGAGATTGAGGCAGAGATCACTCAAGGTGTCTTAGCGTGGCTACGCGAATGGGACAAGCACGAAGGGACCCAACAACAACTTGAACAAGAACTGTACCAACGCTGCCAAATGGAAGTGGACCGCAGCCCACTTGATGTCATTTTGAAACTGCAGTCCAGGGGTTTGTTGAAAGTCGAGGGTGAAAATGTTACATACTCCCTACCAGATTTCAGTGGTGAACAGTCACAAGTCCTTGAGGCACTCCATAACAGCAGCGACGCAAAGTGTATTGACGGGTTGTTTCAGTTGTCGCAGAGCTGTTCCTATTTTAATAAAGATGTCAATATACTGATGTGGTATCTGTTGGGGACGGTGTACCCAATGGTTTACCCAACATTGCTTGACAGCAACTCCATTGCATTCTCAGACATAAACTGGGTCAGTAACCATAATGAGGAGCCCCCTGAAAGTTGTGACTTGTATGATGAGACGGAGGATGCCACCCCCTGCACCGTGCCAGGAGATGGACTGGAGGATATTCTCAGGGATACTCTGGTGGCATATTCCCTATTCTGTGTTCCACCAGAGGACAGACCAAGCAGTCTGAAGGATCTCCTTAACCTCGTTAAACCACAGAGATTAACATTTGCCGTCTTACCCTCCAAAGCTCTGCTCAGCAATTTGTCACAGGTAAAACACAGGCAGGCTAAGAAAACAGAAAGAAGAGTCAGGGGTAGAAGGCATACACGCCGACAGGGGAAGACTGAGATCTTGATTGGTATTGCAGTGGGTGAGATCACGGCACAGGAGCTGATCCCTCTGACACCAGAAGGCCTGCTAGGCATTGACTTTCACATTGCTCACTGTCAGAGTCCAGATCCAGAGTCGTGTGCCTCCCCAAGTGAGCCTGCAATCCCCATGGACACTTTACCAACCTGGCTTCTGAGAGACAAACCTCGCGCCAATGGCACGTCCAAGGAATTTGCCAGAGCTCTCAGTGCGCAGTTGTTGTCCAGGGCCAAATACCATAATGCTGTTCCCATTCCGGCATCTCAAAGCGAAAAGGAGGAGGCAGTGTCGCGTGTGCTCGAATGGGTCAACTCCCACCACCAGCCAGCTGACGGAGGCCAAAACAAACTGAAATCCATCAAGCAGCTGCAGAACGAGCTGATTAAATTGTGTGTCATTAGAACCAGGCGAATTGCTCCAGGAAGCATTGTACGCTGTCTACAGAGGAGCGGCTATGTCAGCATCCATGCTGGAGAATCACCTGAGGTCACCTACAACATCCCCCTGCCTGCTGCCAAAACATGCCCACCAGCAGGACCTGTTGGTAAAAATGAAGGCATGACGCCATGGCAGCAACATGCTGAAGAGTTCAGGCAATCAGTCAGCAGGTGCTACGTTACGTACTTCAAGCAGGCATTTCCACCCGAAATTTGCAAGCCCTCAGCAAAGAGACAGAAGTTCAGGAGTAAGAGGAAACGATTAAGGGGAATGATCGACTTCGAAGCGAACAAGGAACAGAAATATTGTTAATCCAATTATGATTGGCAAAGATAAATGTTCACATGTACAGGGTACATCAAGTAGAACATAAGATGTGGCATGGACCAAACACTGGCATACATGTATGCGAAATAAAATGTATGATTAACCCTAACCCCCCTAGGGTTGCTGGCCCTAACCTTCCCCATTCACGCAAAGTTAAACACCCGTATGGGACTTGTGCACAGAGGCTGTCGGACTTTGTTTTTCTGAGGTATGCCAAACCCAATGCAAAAGCCAGCTGTTATGGGCCTACCAGACCTATCCCCACAGAATTAAACACTTCACTACTGTTTAATTCTGTGTGATTGAGGAAGGTTAGGGTTAATTAAAAGAATGTTTTAAAAAAATCAAAGTACATGTATGTGACTAAACAGTATTCAAGAAAGACAGAAAATCCAAACAAAAAGTGAACACTTAGGTCTGTTACAATGCCAAAATGTTAGACTCAAATACATGTATGCCAATTATCAAAGGGAAATATATTGAAGGTCATGTAATATTTTGCTGCTGAGTTCTTTTGAAGCACAGTATGTGCATGTAGTGGTTACACCATAGACGACGCTGATACATGTATACATTTGAGATACAGCAGGCTGATGAATGTATTTATTTCCACAGTAATCCCAGTTTATTTCCACAGTTATCCCAGTTTATTTCCATAGTTATCCCAGTTTATTTCCACAGTTATCCCAGTTTATTTCCATAGCTATCCCAGTTTATTTCCACAGTTATCCCAGTTTATTTCCACAGTAATCCCAGTTTATTTCCATGTTATCCCAGTTTATTTCCACAGTTATCCCAGTTTATTTCCATAGTAATCCCAGTTTATTTCCACAGTTATGCCAGTTTATTTCCAAAGTTATGCCAGTTTATTTCCAAAGTAATCCCAGTTTATTTCCATAGTTATCCCAGTTTATTTCCATAGTTATCCCAGTTTGTCTCTAGACTCTCTACTTAATACTCATCTCTTGTGATAAAGGAAAGTGGAGCAGAATACATTCATATGCCCATCTATCATAATCGCATTGGTGTATATAAACGTGTACATTGTTACTGCAAAGCTAAGTTGTACATGTACATGTAGCTACCATACCAGAATGAGCATACATGTATCTGACAGTATTATGTACATGTAAATCTCAGTCCTCCGTGTATTTTAAATAAAATTTATTTTGGAGGTGTAAAAAGGTTCAGGCAGTTCAGCTGTTAGATATACCGGTACAAGTCCAATGTATGGCGCGTTTGCTTGAATGCCCCAAAATGTAACTACCAGTTGAAATTACAACTATGGGGAGCTAGTCTATCAAAGTACCATACATGTATGTGTATTTCTAATGAAATAGAATTAGTATGATAACCACAACATTGTAAATTCATGAGGATTTTTTTTGTTAAGTTTTGCTTTAAACGTTGAAAACTTTATACATATAAATCCATTTGTAGATTTAGGTTTGGGGGCCTCCATTATTTTTGTGAAAGATTTAGAAATTGCAATGCTATGTCAATCATTGAATTATCTTTAAAGCAGGATAGGCCTACCTGTACATGTACCATCATTTTGCGCCAGATTAAAACAGACATGAAAATTATTGGTCAATATAAGATGAGAATCATGCTATTTGTACATCCTTATCAAAGTGTGACAACAGTGAATACCCTACCTACCCTACTTGGGCAAAATAAACTAAACTTCCTCAATGTGTATCACGTGTACGTACATGTATGTAATGTCACAATTTTACAGTCTTAGGACATGTAGGATGAGTACAGCCAGCAGAAATACATGTAGCTTGATATGAACATTGTAAATGGAAAAGATGCCATGAATAAAAAACTCCAAAGAAAAGGAAATGATTCAAGTAAAAATGTTCTTCTGTAGTCGAGGTATACATGTACGTAATAAATGTCTCATGGTCATTTTTGTTTTGTGTTCAAAGTATTGGAAAAGGAAAAGGGGCAGACAAAAATATCGCACTTGTGCACTGACACGGACGGTGGGACTTTAATCTCCAAGTGCTTCCTTGAGCTCCTTCCATAATAGTAAAGATACCCTAAGTGGTACACCTGTACGCTCTGTGGCATTTCCTTCACAACCAGTAATGACCTAGAATGAAGTTTGTCAAGCCACCTTCATTTCATTAATCACAATCTGAAAGATTCTCGATTGTATTCAGATTGGGAAATTTGGGATGCTGTTTAGTATTGCCTGCATAAATTCCTGACTTGTGTTTTTCATTGCACTAAGTTTTACAATTTGGACCTGAACTGGTCGGCCAAGATATAGTCCCACGTACATGTACATGTACTAGTTTAAGAAGTATTAAGAAATCCTTATCCCTACTAGCAAGCAAGATAAACTTTAAGACATCAATATGTTATTGAATATATGTCTGCAATGACAAAATACTTTTCATTTTAGGAAATGTAAATTCTAAAAGAAACATTTGTGTTATCTAATTATAGTAGGCCTACTTACTGACAACTTGTTTTTTAATCTTTTTCCTTGAACCGTAGTGCTGATTTTACTAAGCATGCCCTCTTTTGTACTGTATAATATTCTTCTTGTCTAAATTATACACAACTTCTGCGTCAATAAAATAGGAGAAAAAAAACACAGGAAAAAATGTGGTTTGAATATTGTCTCCTAGTTCAGAGCTATTTACATTTTGGTAAGTCATGTCTAGCACTTACTTATTCTATCACTACATAGTACATATTTTGCCCATCACGTGATACTTCAGACATGCAGGGCCCCCCAAAAAACCAACATAAACTAGTCTTCTGCTTCAAAAAGCCCTTGCTAAATCCGAGTGTAACTTCATCAGACAAAATGTTTCATCTCCAAATGTTTCTGTACTTGTATACAATTTCATCACATTTCTGTGTGTCGTTGTATACAGTATGCCGTTTGTACAATCTAAAACATGCTTCCCAGTAAGCAACTTTTACAGGATGGCAATTGCAAAAGTTACATATAATTAGAAATAATGATAACTATTCAACAGTAAACCAATTACAGTTTAAAACTGAATATAATTGACATTAAATGGCTGAAAAATGAAACATACCCTTTTAGGCAACTCTGGCACAGAATGCTATTTAAATTTCCTGCAAGGTTCCCACTTCAAGATAATTATTTCAACTCCAGTGTTGTATTTGAGAAGCAAAAATATACAGTTTTGGAAAGTCGCAATGCACGTTGTCGTTTCTAAGTGTATTAAAAGGGTCAAACTTGGCACACTGAAAGTTTCAATGAAGTTGTGTAAAGGCACAAGGAAAGTAATTGATTTATACCGTTGATATTGAAAAGCTCATGGCTCAAGCCATTTCCAACATGTTTCTTTACAAATAGTCATCATAGTCATCGTAACCAAAATCATCATATTCAGTGTCCCCATAATCATCGTAGAAACCATCACAGTCGATGCCAAAGTACTCTTCCTCGAAGTATTCATCTGCTTGATAAAGTGCTGTTGATGCTTGGCTGCGCTGTGGTTTGACATTTTGATTCTTCGTACCCGTGTTGCTGGACTTTGTTCCCTTCTTATTTTGTTTGCGGGGGAAAGCTTTCTTGAGCTGGCTTGAGAAATTACAGCTCTTGACGGCGGCCTGAATTGTCTGTTGCTGCCAGGAGGATTTTTTAATACCTTCGCGGTCTGAAGGCAGATGGTAGGTCACCTTGTGATCACCGTCGATAGATATGTTGCCGGAGTCTTGGAGCATGGCGTTAATGGTTGAAGGGTCGAGGCGTCGTACTTTGCCCACGCACATGTTGGAAAGTTCGCGCTGGAGCTTGGGTACTGTTTGGGGTGCAGACTGCCCTGTGGATTTACTGCTGCGTATCGAGCAAAGCCACTCAGTCACTTTACCGATGATGTTTTTCCTTTCCTCGTTACCAGCAGGAACGAGAACAGCATTCTGGCTGCGCACAGCAACGGTCAGGCGGTTTGTGAAGCATTCAGAGAGGCCTTTGGTTTGACCTACCGCACGCATCCTCTCTGGGTCATCTGCTCTCTTCCCAGAGAGTTCCTTGGGCCTTTTGGGTGGGGCAGCCTGGCTAGACGCTGAGACTTCAATACCGGTGATTCCGTTTGGGGTGACTGGAATAAGGTCTTGAGCATCGTTCTCTCCTGGAAAAACTCCTATGGAAAATTCGGTTTTCACCTGCACCTTTGACTCTCCCTCAGATTTTGAGTCATGCGGCTCAGATCTTACCGCTTCCTTCCCCAATTTTACTTTCTGCTTGGCCAATTTCCTCATTTTTACGGTTACCACTGCCGATTCATTCTTGGTTTCGTCCTTGATTTCTCGGTGTTTAATTTGTCTCAAGTTCACACCGAAAAATCTGGCAGGTGAAACTGTGAGCCATACCTCGCAAATTGGTTGAACAACAGCAAGAAATTCAGCAATCGTGGATGGCCGGCTTCTTGGAGGACAGCTAAGCAGAAGGGAGAGCACACGGGTTTGGGCATTACTTAGATGAGATGACAGTCCTGCCTTTTGTGCACTGCTGCCTGCTTGCAGAAAATGGTACACTATTCCCCCATGTTCATCCACTGTCACATAGTTTGCTTTCTGAAGCTTTTCCAAAACAAGCCTAGAGCTGTCTACTTTTTTCTCGAGCCTCTGGATGAGTTCATCTACAAGCGAGTCCTCGGTACCTTCAGGACAGCTTCGCAGCCACTCGATGGCACTGTTCATAATCTCCTTCTCTACATCGCTCTGCTGCGGTGCCAACTCATACTTCCGTCCCTCCGATTTTTTGGATTCCAACCTCGCTTTACTTGCCTTCTTCACCGTTTCAAGCACCGTGTAGACCCGCCTCTTCGCATGGGGAACGATCACCGAAACGGCCGGTCCAGTGGATGCCTCGTTTGCCTCGACTAGTGCATCCAACGGATTCACGTAGGGTGCAAGTGCCGTACAAGGCCCCAATGCATTCTGGAGAGTTGTTCTGAATTTTGGCCTGTTCTGTCCCATTGCAACCAGCGTGCACAACATCTTTTCCATGAGGCATTCCTGGGCTTCTTTAGGCAGTTCATCCAACTCTGTATTCGTTTTCTTGCGAAACGCCATTTCTGGGTTATTCAAAAGGCAAAAAAGAGCGTAGGCTACAGACCTGATAACGGCAAAAATTTATACAACGTTTTTGTTATTCGAATCATACTTCATACTTGTAAATCACATATGGGCGTGCTGCGACAGAAACTGCACTGCGTTCGATTACCGTGAGAGGCGCATTTCTCACTGGGGACTTCCCCATTCTGAGCAAACGGAACGCGTCGGGGGTCATCCTTTATTGACGTCGGCCTATGCTAATTTTTGCCCTAGAGGCCAGCAGGCAGACACGGCCGGTGTAAACCGGAGCTTCTGCGAATATGATTAGAACAGGGTTTGAATAAAGCGTGGGCACAACACGGCTTTGTGTACGAAATCATCGCTACAACTCCCCGACACACCATGTCAATATCTTATTTACGTCGGGGTTGAAAAATTATTTTTGTCATCAGACACGACACTGGAGCTTCATTTTTTCGCCGGAGTGAAGTGTCTCACCGACATTTTCGGCTGAATTTTTCCTTTCTGAAAATTTATATGTACTACAAAGGTGCCAGTTAGTCATATGGAAGGGATTACGTGTACGACAACTTGAATGCTACAATTTCGTTTCACTTGCTTATTTTTCTTCAGTGCTGAATATCTGGTTTTCGAGTGATCACAATGCTTGACAACTATGGGGAATTATCCATAGATATACATTCACTACAAAGGCAAATCGCTACTTAGGAAAATAGTGGCACTAGATCAACACTTCATAGCACCCCTGAACAGAAGTTAACAGTTTGAGCTAGTGCCAGCAATAACTTGGGGTGAAAGCATCTCGTGATCAAAGCCGGGGGGAGGATTCTGCCCCAAGAACTCGGCTGTGCCACGCTCGATTGTTTTGAAAATTGGCATGCATGTAAACGCACTCCTTATTAATGTAAAGTGTGAAATTTGAACTCGACCAGACGCACGGTTTTGTTGTTACGGTCATTTGAAGTTCAAGGCTACATATTGTACATGTGTGCTAGCCCGCGTGCACAGAGTAGGGCAGTGGGAAAAGTATACCTTTCGGCTGATGACCTGTCTCAGAAAAAAGGGTGCTTCCCAGGAACGGCATCATTGTTTGATTGTTACCAAATTGCTTTCAAAATGACCGTAACTAGTTACTCTAACAACTCATTAAGGTTCAGTTCCTGAAAAAGTGCACAACGGCGATATCTGAAGGGTTTGAATCCTTATAAGCAGACTGAGTTCAACTTGGCTTGTGGGTAAATTATGTTTTCGTATGAAATTAGCCCAAATGCAAAACAGGAAGTTTTTTCATCCAAAATACATGAAGGCTAAATTTAGACTCCTTTCGAGAAACAGAAATAATTAACTTGAAATTTCTTCCATTTTATTTACCATCGCAATGAACTCAGAGAATATACTCTTATATTGCTGTTGCAATATCTCGACGGTTAGCCACAGCCAGCGCATTCAGCGGTTTCATGTACAGTACTATACTGTGCAGTGGCTCAAAGCCTGATTATGTAGAGCAGATTTACATGTAAGCACTGGCTTGTTCTTCCTACCCGGCCCCCGGTTTGCCAAGAGCGTGCAAACCGATCTATCCAGGAGGCATTCCTGGGTTTTTTTTTAGGAAGTTCGTCAGAGAACTCATCGTTTGTATCTGTCCGTTCAACGGCGTTGGCACTGAACTCTGGATCGCATTGGACGCCATGACGAACAGCTGAAATTCTCGTCACAGTTTTGCTCGGTATACCTGTGCAATAATGAGCAAATATTAATATACAGCAAATACACCCAAGTCGAGGAGAAACAATATGAATATCAATGCCTTGATAATGTGTGTCCGCGGGTGTACCGATACTTTAAATTTCGCTTTACCCAAAGCGGGAACCAGCTGAATTTCGCATACGTTTAGATGCTAACACGATGTTGCGCATCAAGGGAAATCCCCAGGCCTTGCAATAAGATTGAGGGCGCATTTGCATTATGGAAACAGCGGCACATTATTATTTAAATGGAGCTATAATACTGACAATCGTCAGACTGCAGAAGAATTAAACATCCCCAGCATTCAACTTTCAACTGAGGCATCTGTTTATTCCTCAGTGTCTTTACAAGTTTTGAGAATGCTGATCGTGATGACTTTTTAGTTATTATTAATTTTTATCAACCACTAGTTAGCGATACAACAGGCTTTGAAATGTAGCATAAACTAGCAATGAGGACAATTGGGAACATGCTGCTACCAGAGTAATGCGTTCTCCTTTCCCTTCATGGTCACTGCTTGCTCCGACTCAGTAACTTCTAATCGTTCACACACGAATCTAGACCAGATTTCTAGGGGGCTAAGCATGTTTTGGGGTCAACAGAAGTTTTAACGTAAATCGGCGTGGGCTGAGGCTACATTTGGGGGCTTTCTAGACGCTTTTTAAGGACGAAAAATGAAATACACAAAAATGCCTCTCTGTCGTTATAAAAATGACTCCGTTTTGGGGTGGGGCATGGTCCCTTCCGCCCTCTCCCATACTGCAAGGATCCGTCCTTGTCACGGAAAAACTGGCTATCGGCCGTAAAACTGTATTTTTTAACACTGACACAATCATAAAATTATTAGGTCCATGGAATGCAATTATTTATCAATCCTTGACAATGTACCCTCGTTTTGCAATTAATCTAATATTTAGTTTAATTTTTGATGCTATCTTCGTGCTTTTTTAAAATTCTAATGGGAATTTCTATATTCATGAAGAAAACTGTGATGTCATTCCAGGAAGAAAACCTCAATGTTGCACTGCTCAAAACACTGCTGGAACATTGCTATTGTAAGTTTCATTTTCTTTAATGATACATTTATGATTGAACACATCATATGTATATAATATATACCGTATAATAATATATATTATATTTTGTATTCTCCATTTGAATAGAAAACCTTCAGAACTCAGCAAAGTCTTTCCCGAGTGACATCACAGCAACAGCGCTTTATATTTTTTAACAAAAGCGTTGTCAATTTTAAATGTCTACAAAGTGCACATTATACATATTTAACTCCAAAAGGAGTAAAATAAAACTTCATCACCTGGACCCATTAAAGTTATTATTGTAATAACAATGCATACATATGTAAGAAATGATTATGATACATTTGCTAGTCTGAACTAGTTTAGCTGTTTCTTTTCTGCTGTTTTAAAGAGTTGATTCGACGACGCTCTAAAAGTTTCAAAAAGAGAGATAACCTGATAAGCGTATCTCGTTTACGCACAGACGCTACGTAAGCGTAATAACACTGATTACAGTAGTACGCGTATACGGAAATCTACTTGATAAGAGGAGTAATGAACTCTTCATCAGATATGCATATATCATTTAAGTTTGCCAGGGACGGTACCAACCTCAGCCAAACAGCAGAAGAAAAGAGTGGAAAGAGAGATTGAATGAATAATGAAAACAAAAGAAGGGAACAGAAGTGAAAGCTGTACTGTTATTTAACGAATTATTTTAAAGCACCGTTCTGGAGCTTAAACGCAGCTTCATCCATGCCCACATGAAGCAAGATATGTGACGGAGAGACACCCCCACCGTTTTGTGTTGGTCATTGTCTCGCTGGAATCTGGGGAATGCTTTTCAGACATGGGGGGTGTTAGGTATAAACAATAGTCTATAGAGTGTGTATAGCGATTGGACATGTTGGGGGGGGTAGCCCTCTGTCTCATTTCTTGCTGGTTATACCCAATGCCATAGACAAGTTTTGAAAAGCGCGAGTCAACCCAACCCCCCACTTTCCACTGCTTTGTAATTTATGCTTCAGGATAAGAACACTGATAGGCATTAGTAACCACAGTATGCATGAATAAAATGCCTTTAAAATAAGAAATTACCCTCAATTTTTTCAGTGTGATCAACTGTCAAATATGTTTTGAAAAAAATCAAACTGACAATTCATTTTTCAAAAAATTGGGTTCAGAGATGTGTTTTACAATGTTTTTGCCTTAAGCAGCCTTCTCACTGAATCATTTGGAGATCTAGCCAACTGAAGTAAATCGGTATATCGCAGATAGGATTGCGAGTTTTCTGTCGTTTCTGACGACGAGGGTAAGCTTGTCTCATCAGGTGTGAAAATCTGCAGCTCTCGATGGCTGTCTGGACTGTTTGCTGTTGCCAGGAGGGTGTCCTGTCTTTGTGGTCGGTTGGCAGACGGTAGGTAACTTGGTTGTTGTGACCAATTTTGATATACCCCGCGTTTTGGAGCAAGTCGGTGATGGTTGAGGGGTTGAGACGTCGCACTTTGCCTACGCACTTGTTAGCCAGCTCCTCTTGTAAGCTGGGTACCGTTTGCTGTGGCGGGTTCGGAGACGAAGCAGATGCGCCGCCTGCCTTTCGTTTAGAAGCAACCCATTCAGTCACTTTGGAGATGATGTGCTCCCTTTCTCGGTCGTTGGCTGGCACGAGAACAGCATTCTGGGTGCGTACAGCGACGGTCAAACGGTTCACGAAGCGTTCGGAGAGGCCTTTGGTTTGACCTAAGGCACGCATCCTGCTGTTGCTATCGTCCGACTCTGATGCTGCGGCAGCTGCGCTTCGGTCTGTGATTGGTGCTTCGATACCGACCAGTCCCTTTGGTGTGATGGAAATGCACTGACGTACGTCATTCTCTCCAGGCTGCACCCCGATGGCAAACTCCAGCTTCTTGTTCTGTTGGACAGCAGAGTTTGGGCCTGATCCTGTCTGGGGCTCAACAGTCCTTGTACCTGATGTTTCCTCTTTGTCTTCAACTTCCCTGTGCTTGATCCGTCTCCTATTCATTCCAAAGAGTCGAGCTGGTGGTAATGTGATCACCCATTTACATACCGGCTGGACAATTTCAGCGAAATCCGAACACGTCAAGGGAAAGCGAGCGGGTGGAATTTCTTTCAGTTTCTGTAAGACACGTGCAGTTGTAACTTCGATTAATTTCGTTGGCTGACGCTGGTTCATCAAGTCGCCGAGGTTGGTTACTGACTGGAAAAAGTAAAGAGCATCTCCACTTATTGAGACAATCCCCCTTTTGACAAGATTTTCCAAGACAAGACAATGGACGTTAATTTCTTTCTCGCTTTTCTGGATAAGTTCTTCAACCAGCGACTCCTCTGTGCCAGCAGGGTCGCTCTTAATCCAAGCAACGACATCATCCATCATCTTCTTTTCCAAATCGCTGTCCATCGGTGCCGCCACCAGCACGGCATCAGGCGTTTGGAATAACTTCTTAAAACGTCGTGATCTGTGCGCTATCCTGGCTGTTTCCAACGTTGTGTATACCCGTTTCTTTGGGTAGGGAATGTTAACCAAAGCATCGGGACTGGGGACTGCCTGGTTTGCCGCTGCCAACGCATCCAGCGGGTTCATGTACGGTGCGACCGCAGTGCAATGACTCAAAACATTCTGGAGCGCCGATCTGAACTTTGGCACGCCCTGTCTGCCAATGGACATGAGCGTGCACAATGATTTCTCGATGAGACATTCCTGTACCTTTTTCGGTAGCTCGTGTGAGACTGCCGTTGTCCTTGCTTGCTGAGAAAACACTGGCTGTAGTGTTTGATGCTCATAGCTCCAACTGCACGCCATTATAAAACGTTGACTGGTATAGGAGACGCCAAATATGTCGTCTTTTGAATCGGAAAAATCTGACTCAACCCTGGGTGCACTTCAAATTCATGTAGCTAGTGTGGCATCACTCTTGCGCACCTCACGTTCAGTCCTCGTACATAATGATGTTGAGGGACCAGCTAAGGCCGTGTCCAAAACGGGCTTCCAGAGATACGGCTAGGTCTACTTTCTACGCATCTATACACATTTCCAATGGAGGGAAGACCTAGACCTAGCTCTAGACAACAGA
The DNA here is from genome assembly GCF_001949145.1 of Acanthaster planci. The sequence continues at coordinate 1,566,250 of NW_019091392.1, read as the reverse complement.
TTCGGATGCAGCCGAAAATATCGGATACGCAGAACGGTTCCTTGTCTAATGTTGCATACGTAATAAGTGAAGCGCATGCGCCGAACGGTTTGAGCATAGGGCCTATACCATAGACCCTCTAAAATCCTCGGTTTTATTTCCATGTTGTAAATAAGTAGATCTACGGAGAGCCAATTTTTCCATGATTTGAGGCTTTTACGGGATGGTCTAGCTTAATTTGGATTGAATGCGCTATTTGACCGGCCATTAACATTGTTTGTAGAGAACTTCTGAAGCTTTTCCTTACCATCCAGAAATAGAAACTGAAACCTCAGATCAACATGAATCTATTTTCCCATTCTCCATCGTCTGTGGAAACTGCTTGAGATTAATAAGCTTCTGAAATCCCATATTTAATGTCGTGACAATTTCATTTTGGTGGGGGATGTTAAAAAACCAACCAATCAAAAAAAAAAAAAAAAAAAAAAACCGCTCAGCATGGCATGCTTGCCAAAAGGTAGGAGGGGTTTTCACCGGTCTTCTGACCCCCGCAAAATCAGAAAGCAAATTTTTTTAATGACGGTGCCTTCCAAACTTGACAATATCGTCCAATAGGCGGCGCTCTGTTATGGCAGCTCAGTCATTGACGGTCAATGTGACGCTAGAGGAAAAAGCGCTCGTGTGAAAAAGGCACTTGTTACACCTCACATTGGGGGTTTTAAAGAGCACCTCTAAGGAAAACATTTTGATTTTTATCTGTTCGAATAAATATGGAAGCAACCAAATCGAACGCAGTGTCATTTTTCTTCAGAGTTCAACTATATTAAGCTAAAGTGGGTTTTTTCTGTTCATGCCAAGATGCAATTCCTGAATGTAGATTGCGTCATTCGGAGAAAACAGAGAAAACGAGGCGAACCCTCACCCTGTGTTTATAGTGGATAAACCCTTAATGCCAAACAGCGCATGTAGCCATTGTCTGGCATGCACAAGGGTTTATCCACTACGAACGCAGGGCGAGGGCTCCCCCCAAGAAGAAAGGATAACAAATGAACATAATCGAAAGGTCTCAATCCTAATGCGTATGTGTCTGCATACGTATTTAATGCAAAGTCTAGCCTAATCGCAAGCCCTCTTCTCTTGATCTTATACATGCATAAAGAAAACGCTAATTTATTTGTTAATTTATCAACTGCAGTCATGTAGTTAATGGCAGCACACAAATTGTGGATTTATATTGAAACGTTAACTGTTTGTTTGGTTCTCTTACTGCATGAATTTTTCAGTGCCGTAATGGCCTTTAATTGCGCACTCCAATTGATTCCAATTTACAATTGAAGAATGTCATCTTGTTTCAGGTTCTGACCCAAATGCAGTGACATAAATATAGGGTGGGAGGGGATCCTACTCGAGGCCAATGCGCCCTGATGTTCCCTGCTCAGAAATTTGGGAAGGAAAAATAACTAAAGTGCACCAATACCATTGTAAACAATGTATGTTATGTATAATGTTTCATCATCCTTTCCGCTTGTGCGCAAAAATAAGACATTGAGAAAAATCTCTCCCTCCTTAAGAAAAATTCCAGGATCCACCCCTGATTAAAATACTAGCAAATATTTTACAAAGGCCTCTTTCCGAGGTAACGTTTTAAGAAGTAAGCTAACGGGAAAAAAATACAATTCTAAAATTGTTGGATGTTATTTTTCCTATCCAAGGGTTCAGGATGCGCGCCACCAGCGGTCAACTTCCAAGCCCTATTTACTTTTCTGGCTCAGCTTCCTTCAAAAGTACCAGAGTGGCTTGATTTATTCCAGCAGGGTTTGGATAACCAATAACAAGTCCATTATATCTGCACAAAACAAGCTTTAAAGCCCAATTATTTCAACCATCTCTTTACCCAATGAGAAGTATGTGGTTGCATCCCACCGAATTCTGTGTAAAATATGAATGTTGGAAATGACACTGTCGGCCAAAATAATCTGCTGAAACTTTACACTTCTTGAAACTATTAAATCTGCATCTCCGAACAATAACAAAACTTTAGCTTGTAAAAACCTTTTCAAGCTTTAAGATGAAAAAACACAACAATTGACGCTGTGATAAAACTTATAACACTTCCCGCGATAATTTTCTTTACATCTCATTCTGTAAAATTGTACATATAAATACACTAGGTATACATGGTTGCAATATTTAAATAATAAAACCCTCATCGAAATTTTTCAAATCCTCTTGTCTGATGAAAATGTGTATCATTAAACTTTAGTTTCAAATAAAGAAGTTTAAATTATTTTCACCTCATTAACAAACACGATAGCCATATAAAATATCAGTCATTAATGCAATAAAGAGACATTTTCGTGGGCGTTCTTAACTACTGTACTAAATTTTGATAATTGACGAATCAAATTAACCTCCAGTCGTTAATGTCATTATCTGGACGACATCACTTCAGTCTCACACAAACGATTACTGTTCAGTGGCTTCATCTAAAGATGCCAAACCAGGAGATGAGCAACGCAATCGTGACCCCAATCAAGGGTAACGTGACGTAATAACAAAATACTCCAGCCATACGTTTTAAATGCATGCCAACTGTAAGCACATCTCCAGGTCTGAATTTATTTGCTTTAGAGAATATAACCCTATTTCCAACACTTTTCCACTTCTGGATGTCATCCTCCGGCGGAAAATACTTGGAGAGGATTTTGGAGTAGCATCTCTCAACCGATGTCGTCCAGAACTCAGACGCAGCAACTTGCCAGGTTGCTATTGCTCCCCTTGAGATCTCTGGGATGGAGTAGGTCACAGGCTCGGAGGGATCCTCGTAATCGACGCTGATGAAGCCATGGCGCTCCAGCTGTGTAATAATGAACGACACAGGGACCGTGGTCATCTTGAGGATGCAGCAGGATAACAGTTGGCGCTTGACTTTACTGATCGGGACTGGTTGAGAGTGAGTCTGGGCACCGGCTGAGGACACTTCGTTGTCAGCCTCTCCTTCCTGCGTGTTGCTATCTCGGTAACTATCGAGCCAGTCTGAGACTCTGCCTATTATTTGGCTCTTCTGTTCTCCCGTTGCCAAGATGAGGACGGCGTTCTGCTGCTGCAGCAGTGGCTGGACGAGCCTTATCAGCATCTCTGCAAACTCACGAGACTGGCCGGTGACACACTTTCGCTTGGCACAACCAGCCTCACTGAGCTCTTTCAACTCTTCCTCAGAAGTCTCAGTCACACCAAGAAGTCCCTCTGGTGTCAGAATTACATTCCGTTTCTTGTGGACTCCAATAGCGAATTCTTGTAAATATAACTGACTCGTAGAATATGAACGCCTCCTTCGCGCCTTCAATGTCGGTCTGTGCTCAATCTGTCCTTCATACTTCGTCAACACACTGGAAGGTGAGATAACATACGTGCAGTGGCACACTGGCTCCAGAACTCGCAATAAATCTATCTTGTTTCGAGGCCTGTCTTTGGGGGCGATTTCACTCAAGAGACACAAGGAGTAAAATTCTGCCACGTCGATAGGCACTGGGAACCTCCAGTCGCCGAAAAAGAATGTGTCTGAATTGTTCTCAAGGAACGGGTACTTTGATTGGTAGGCGGCTACTAGACGGACCAAATTATTTTGGCCTAACGAACTCCAAAGGGATGTTATCTGGCATATGTCAATTGTATGTATCTGCATCTTCTCTTTCAGAACACGTAGGTCCCTGGGTGAAGGAAGAAGGAAGCTAACCGTCCCGTCTCCTGTCACTTTCACGAAACCCATTTTTTCAAGACGTTCGAGTACCGAACCCGCCTCAAGGTGATGCTTCTGCCGACAGCGCCGATACAGTTCCTCCCGCAGACGTTCCTTCGTGCCCTCGGGGTCGCTCTGAAGCCAGCGAAGAACGCCTTCATACATGCTCTCCTCGGTGCTCTCGCTGGGTGGGAACGTAAATTGTTCTTTTCCCGATTGAAGGTCACGCCTTACCTCAGCCCAGAAACTCTCGTCCACAGAGAGGAATGGTATGTAAACCTTCTGCGTAGAATGTTGGGATTCCACGTGAGGCGGTGTGTTGTGTAATTGTTTGTTGGCAAGTTCCAGTGCGTCCAAGGGGTTTAGATAGGGAAGGACGGCCACACATGACTTCAGAGTCGCCGAAAGCTTTGCTATGGTCTTAGGCCTACTGTTCCCCATAGCAACAAGCCTGTTCATTGCCTTAGCAACCAGACAAGCGCTGCCATTGCCAGTCTCTTGGTTTAGATTGTCATTCTTGCTAAGCACCGGTTCCATCGTCAAATATTTAATACTTACATGAACATACACAGAAGTACGGCAGATTGAAGTGAACCCTCAGCCTACGATGTTTTAAAGTGGTCTTCCAGGGAAATTCGTCCTTACCAAAATAGTGACCTGAACCTGTATCCGCTGCTTTTATATAGCATACAGTCGTTGTTGTCGATGTCACAATATTGTGCAATTGCCAAACAGCTGACGTGTGTCTTTTCCGTTTGCTTACTTCTGGCTGTGGACATTACAAAGCAAATGCGCGCTGAGAATGGCCTTGTCATATACATTTATCTATGACTCATCATGCTGTACGCTTTGGCCCAAAGCTCCGTCGCATGAACCTTGACACGTCTAAAGACATCAGTAGAGGGCGCTCGTCTACCAAAAAGCTGCAGTTGAGAGTGCAGTGAACTAATTCAAATGGATGATTATTTCTACTGACCTTAATGGCATAAAAAGTGCCCCCGCAGATTATTGTGAAAAAAAGGAGATTGTTTGGCCAAAAAATGGAGGGATTGTGGAAATATGGGTCAGGATAAACAAGGGATGGAAGATGGTTCTCAGCGCTCGAGAACATAGAGGAAAGCTGCTTAAAAATGGCTTCAAGCAAGCTTGAACCACCACTTTTGGAGGAGCGAGTGTGTTTTGCGTGAATAATTGACAAACAGTCGGTTGGCTAACCCGCCAAAAGAGAAAAAACATGAGGAAAGGCTAGGGTCAAGACAATAGTTTCATTTTTGTTTGAGAAACTCCAGTAAAGTCGGCTTTCGTGTTACTGAAAGTTTGTTGATTTACGCTGTTTTCAGTGGGGTTTCAATAGGTTCATTGCACCCTAAGTTTTTTATGAGGATCGTGGAAAGATACACTCCTACCGTTCGTGTACGATACTGAGGTTGTACAAGGGCTATTTTGGCTCTTTGGCGGTAAACTTTGCAAATGTCAACAATCTTAATGTAAACCTTGTCCTGTTTGGCAACGTACGTGAAATTTACAGAATAGTGTTTGAAAATACCACACCAAGTGGAGTTTGGTAAAATGGACCTGATCAAAAATCCCTCTCCTCTGCAGCTGCCACTCTGTAATTTTTATTTCTCGGAAATCTATTCTTGATTTAAACTTAATAGACTAATCTTGGTCTGGCATTTGACAAGAAGAATTTATTGTTGGGAACTTCTGATAGTAAATTTTAATGCTTCAATTTTTCTTTCACTTTCTTGATTTCACGTTTATAAAATGAAAGCAAAACAGGCGTCCCTACTTTCTGACTTCCAAAAAAATCCAGTTACCTCGCAAGTACCACAGTTTGACGCTCAGTCCCCTACCTGTGTACACTTCACCTCTTTGGGGCCCCTCAACCTCAACATAAAACATACCCAGATAAACTTTGCTCAAATTTTACAACAAACAAGACCATATTTTGACGTCTGCGCTGTCGCCATTGATGTATACAAGCGCAGACTTGATTTATTATGGCATTTGAGGATTTCAATGTCACCCCCTACGCGTGGCAAATCCGGGTTGTTTTGACAACGGAAAGAAACTTTTAAACTTGTGTAAGTCCATGATTCAAACTATTCCTAATGGTTGATTTTAAAAGAAGATTTAATAACTTGTGAGTTGCGTCAGATCTTTTGTCTCTTCCCAATCACCGGCCAATCAATGACCCAAACTTTGAGGGTGAGATCGAACATACTGTATACATAATACACCGTATTTGTAACACAAACTATAGAAGGGCTTGTTGGCGACTCTAACATCCAAGAATCTTGTCTTTTCATAAACACAGAGGAAACTATGCCTGTGTCGTGTGGCTGTCGAGTGCACGTCAAACTGATACCGGACGCCAGGTTTATACAGAGAAGTGGAAAATATCAAACTGTATGATCGCAATCGTCTCGCCTCTCTTCCAGTACGCGCATTTCGCCGCAACAGCGATTTCAGTACAATATCAGTCTTGTATCGCAAAGATTGTATTTTGAGTCACTTTAATGTATTTGAAACTTGTGGCAAATTTCATATTATCACTCTAATGGCTGGAATTAATCATTAATGAATGATCGATATCCTGTTTAGCCATGGATGCAAAGTCCTACTCTTAATACGAAAAAAAAAAGGCTGAGCACCATTCATTAAGTAATGTAATTTGTTTCGTTTACACATTGAACATAGCTGGATACATGTACAACATTTTCCACAGAACCTGCATCCATTGCTCACGAATGTTTACTTTGCCAGGGTACAGATTGTGAGAACCAGACACTGAAAAGGTTCCGCACAAAGAAGGGGCACCTTGACATCGCTATAGTGAAAAATAACCCGGAGTATTTTTTTTTTGTGCAAAATATAGAACTTTAGGTTTTGTTTAGCTTTCACTGACGCACTTCTGCCATGAAATTCTTTCTTCTTTTGTTAAAAGAACGCGTCCCCGACGCTCATGCGTTACCTTGTGAGCCTCTGGCAGAAGCAGTGCACAGTAAATGATTGTTCCATTGTCGTCCAGATGACAAGTTCCAACAAGAAAGACTCTTGTGGAAATTTGATTGCTATGAAATCCTAGATTTTCCCTGAAACTTTAGAATAAGCTGTCAGGCTGAAGGCTATAGCTCTTGGAGCACACTGAGGATACAGTGTGAACGTAATCGGTGTAGGGATAGAAGTCACAAAATCTGGTTTAAAATTAACATCTGTGACGCAAAGCTAACTTAATAACATAGGCTGTTGCTGCGTGTTGGACAGATATTAGTTGATGATGCCACTTTTAAATAAATCAGTTGCACTCTTTGGGTGTCCATAAATTTATACACTTGTTACGGTAATATGTAATGATTGTGATTAATACTTTGATGTATCCACATTCGTCAGGGAGTGGTACTTGACAAGGTACAACTCACAATTTCGCGCTAGAAGATGGATGTACATGTATAAAATCAAAGCAAATTCCTAATATACTTTCTCGAATGTAAACTGTATCTACAAACAAAGTCAATGACCACTCCTTCCTGTGCCATAAAATGTTTATCAAATTAACACATTATCTGAATCAACAAGTAATTCACCATCAAAGATATTGAGGACGAAAGCTAAAAAAGTCACAAATTCAGCACAATAATTTCAGTGCAAATTGTGCACTCGGCATTACAATATTTCTCCGATTTAATGAGTCTATAATATAAATAATGACACTGGCTCAGCTCTTTAGTTTACACAATAACGTACCTACATATCATATCACAAAAACAGCTACCAGACTTCCTGATTTGTCCTAACAAGGTCTTTTGGTTGCATGAATTCCCATTTCCCTTTTGCAGTATTCCAGGTTAAGTTATCTCTCCTGATTTTGTTGTTGAAAACAGTCTTCGATAATGCAAAGTGTAACATGAAAAGGCAAAGCAACGTTCAAACACGTAATTACCTTTCAAGACATAAGACAATTTTTATCTCTACCTGTTGTGAGCCCCACGTGCACATCTACATGTACCTGAAATGGAAGGAGCATTTTGGGGTTCACAAGAGCATCGAAAGGCTTTTGTCACACTGAACAAAAATGACGAGCTTTTTCCGCTCGTTTCCTGAAGTGGAGATCTCTGTCTTTGCATGGTGGGTTAAAGGTGTCACAGATCTACATCTTTATAGTCCTCGACTCTCTCACACGTCTAATGGTACAAATGGCACAAACATCATCTCCTTCTTCTCATATCATCCATCGTATCATCCCCAAGGATCGATCCCTACCCGAGCAATGCCATTTCAACCCCACAGAATGTTTGTATATTCAGCATAACGATGTTAGTTTTCTTGCTCAATTCAGTAACCAAAAAAAAAAGTATAGCTGTTTTCCCTGTCAGCCTTTTGAGGCGCTACACACATAAGTCCGTTAAACACGAAAAGACGTGACACTACACTATTTTGGGGACAGCTGCGTGCTTTGTACACAAGTACTAAACATCCACTTGAGAACCAGAACAAACTGTACGGTTTCTCTGATCCCCATCCTACCCGCCACTTAATCGTTACTTAGTTCATACCGTTGGGCATTTAACGAAGATTAATTGCAAACATTGCTAAATGATACGTACTCCTCGAGAGCACTCAGTGTCAAATATAAACGTGACAGCTACTCAGGCAAAAGATGAATGACAAGGCGACGTATCCAAGGGTGCAAAAAAGCTAGGCCAAGAGGATTTAAAAAATTGGTTTGCTCAAAGCAGGTTCACGTTGTGATCCACTGAATCCTGAGAGTGCTAACCTCTTACTAGATGCCAACATATTAACATTTCGTTTGATTAAATGCTCATCTTTTGGCTTACTGTATAGCCGCAATTTTGAGGTGTGGTAGAAACAACAAATACTTAATCATTATTAAAACTCGTCCATTACTCAGCTCATCAAACAAAACCAAACTCATGCTGGAGAAATTTAGCCATTTATTAATGATGAAATGTTGAATTGCGATGGAATCAGCGACTCAACTCTTTTTGCGGTCCCACTGTGGAATTGATCTAGCTACCATCAGCGCAACGCAAGTGGTTATTGTTACATGGTGACAGCTGACAACAGCTTATAACCTTGGAATGTTTGGACTCATTTTAAGGCAATTGATTAACGGGAAGGCTTAACAATGAACTACACCTACATCAGTAACAGAGAATTGTCTGCAAATCTGAAGCCACCCAATTTATACCCCCGCTCTGAACTGCACTGTGTCATGTACCTGCAAAGCCTTTCTTACGTACACAGTAGGTCCGAAATAATGTCTGGAATGAGAAAATATGTGAGATTGCAGAAAGATAATGAAGACACCGATGTAAATAAGTGAGTTTGCTCAGCTGCAACAGGACTCAAGAGGACACTTGTTGAGCGTCATTATCATAAGGTTTCAGATGATCTCAATGCAGGGCACTGTCCTGCTGATATTAACTTTCTCCTAAGCGGGCAAGGGCGGGGGGGGTCACACGTATAAACAAACTTATCCAATTGCACCCTGTACTAGACGTTAAATTAAAAAGTATTACTTCTTGCTCTTGTATCAGTATAGACAGACAATTTGACAAAACATTTTATAAAGGTAAAAAGATGATAGAATTAAATCTTCAGCTTCGTAATGATGTGGTCCTCCTGATGACACTAGCGGTGCAGCCGGGATGTGGGGGGCCACTCAAGTCGGCATATTTACGGTACCGCGCGATGCTCTGGAGCCAACAGTGGAAGTTGATCCTCTGGTTCTCCGTGAACCAGTTGCTAGCATAGGCGGTGGCCACCAGCATGTGGACGTCGTGCTCGAAGTGGGACCCACACCGTGCGAAGCTGTCGTAGCACCGTTTGATGCAGTTGAAGATGCGGTTGCGGTCCATGTAGTCGGGCTTTCGGAGCAAATGGCAAGCGATCAGGAGGGACAGTTTGGAGATACTCTCGGGAGAGAAGCCGTAAGGGTACTGATGGTCAAACTCCGGGTTGCTGCTCAGGTGCAGGAAGGTGCACTCCCCTTGTTTCCGCTGGAGCTGGAGTCTGGCTTCACACAGGTCTCGTTCCAGCTTGCGACCGTTGCTCTCCGATGTCTCCAACCTCTTCTTGGTCTGCTTCAGCTGCTGTTCTGTCTTGCAGAGCTTGGCCTCTAGATCTTCCACAAGCTGATCCGACCATTCCCTCACCCTGGGCTCGTCTAGGTCGGGTTCGTTGGCGGTGGCCGCTATCTTGGCGCACACTCCCTGGTGGTGGGGGAGCTCATAGCGGCTCACCACTGTTTCGCAGCCGGCGCACTCGACGGGGGCATAAGCGCAGCTGGCCCGGTGCTTCTCCAGAGATTCCACTCTCATCACAAGGCGGCATCCTCGGTCACCATAATCGCACTCGACCGTGAGGTTGCTGACAATCTCCCGTATGGCCCAGACGGGGCTGACCTGGAACTTGCTGACGGACGCTCGGCACTGTGGGCAGGAGCCGCTCAGGGGTCGTGCTAGCCAGGTATCGAGGCATTGGTCGCAAAAGGCGTGCCCACACCGTGTCAGCACGGCATCCTTCATGACTGCCTTGCATATCCCGCACAGCAGGTTTTGATCGATCTTGGAGACAAAGCGTTGGGACACGTACCCCATAGTTTCACATACAGGAATGGCAAGTTTAAGTTCAGCCCTTCAATGACAGCTTCAGGCCGGTTGAAATCACAATCGTTACGTGTGAGTCTTATTCTAAATCTGCGTTACTTGCTAGGGATGACTTGGCAATGTATCATCAGCCAAACTATGCCAAATACATCAGACAAGCACCGACAAAATTTCACTGTCGACACTACGCTTGAAGTACCACACACGAGCGCCCAGTTTGCTCGTCGTAAATATGTTTAAACGGAAGCTTGAAATATCTCGCTCATTCGCTGAATACACGACAGTCCATGTTCATCATCCAGCATATCGTGTGCAGTGACCTCTCTCGCAGCCCAACTAACCCGTCGACAGTCTCTCCTGCCTAGCCGCTGGTACGGTGAATCTGAGGGACCTATAACCTAACTTACATGTGCGAGTGTACGTTCGTATCAAGTATAGGACTACCATTACGGGACACCCGCATATATGCACGTGTGATTATTTATGATGACTGCAGAAAATAAAGTGTTGTTTCTGGCCCTGAACGAAAAAATGAAACGGTGTACCGGTGTACTGCTCAGTGTACCGTAAATACCCTGGAATGAACTGTACATGTTCTTGTTGACTTTCTACCAACAACATTTTGTCGTCCAAACAAGGAGCAAAAATCCGATGTAAAACACCGTAATCGTGATCTGTGGTACGTCACTGACGGAAAAGGTTATCCACTCGATGTGAAATCTGTGTGTATATATCTCGGTTGGGGCCACATTAGCGTTTGCATCACTAGCAGTTCTCCACGGCAGTGGAAGGATTCAAATTCGAACAATGGAGTCTCTCTCGAATGGAGTCCTGAAAAATAAGCCCTCGACAATCGGGAAGAGGCTGTCAACTTATTATATATCTATACTTCCCATCTAAAAACGTTCTTAGTTTCTAACGTAAGAGTGTAGTTTTTATTTTTCTCGTACAAAAAAAAAATCGAATATGAATGTCACAGGTATAAAACAGCGTTTCGAGAAACAACACAAAAAAGGACGTCAGCGGGAGAATCTCTCGAAAATAAATTATGCACGCTCCGCATCATCTAACATTATCGCTGCTGCATTAACTCTTGCCAGTGTTTCGTGTTTGTGTTAGGTAAGATTATTTGCCTAAAATTCGAGGTTTATTTGCACACAACAAACGTATCATAATTATTTGGGGTGGACATCGATATCCTAAATTTAATTCACATTATGAAGAAACCGATCGTTATGACTTGAATGAAGGCTGTATACATAAATATGATTTTAAATCTGCTCTATGAAATGGATCGCAAAATACAGGATTTTGGTTTTCTTTTAATTATGTGTGAGTAAATTAGCTTATCATCTTTCTCTCGCCATCCATAGCGGTGAGGTGAGGATCTCTTTTAATTTTTTTCGGCGTCAAATTTTAACAGAGCTTGTTTATTCATGATTTGAATGAAGATATATTTGCCTTTTGGTATCAGCTGTTTTTGAAAATTGGCTTGTACTCAAGGCGCAGCACCACATAAAATACCAATCGGCAGATTAGAGATGGTACATGTACAGGATGCAAGTGCACCTGGAGTAAATCGGATGGTTATGTCACCAGTCGGTGTATTATTTCAAGAACGCTCTTCATGCCTCCGTTAACATGCTAAGGTGAAATTTACATTGATGTTTAAGTGTGTAAGATAAAATATCCACGTAAAATGGTGTTATAAACTCACAGTTTATTTTTTTAATGTCCCGTATAGGACTAAGTATTATATTTAATGGTCCCTAATAAATTCAATCGGTGCAATTTTTTGTCAACGATATCTGCACGCACCTTCAACTTTGTATTTTCTTTCCCACTTTGAGGTTAATTTCTCCGCACTCAGCAATACAGTAGGCCTACTCAGTCATGACACCTCGGGAAATGATTAATTTTTGTATTCATGGAGTACACCTTGCTGACAATTTTAATTAACAGTGGCAGCTATTGCTTTGATTCATGTGAACCGCTCGCCGGAAACAAGCTGCAAGCTACCAACGCCTAGTTAATAATTACTTGGTATTGTTTTCTTGTTGTTAGAAAGCTTCAGCATAAACAACACTGAATCTACATCCTATACCCGACGTAGTACCGTTAATGAGTTTTTGGAGATGGCCGTGTGCGCGGTAAGGCACGTCCGATTATGATAAACCAGGACACAGACGTAAATTTGCTTTCCTTGTCGGTGTTACGTAATTCTTCGCCAACCTCCTCAAGACGAGATAATTACAGGGTTAATGAGGATGCTGTTAAATTTCGTCATTGAATGAGGAGTGACTATCCTCGACTGTTTAACGAGTTTCTGGGGAGGGTCTCAACAGATGGGGATGAGTTGGGGGATGTAATTAGAATCGGGGAGGCAATAAAAGACATAAGCCGTGTGCCATGTCACATGGACAGAGAAGAAAGGAGATAAAAATGGAGGAAGAACGCTTTCAGGGTTTCGCTGAGTCAATGTTTTCTGAAAAAGGCCTATTCACCTGATTATCGGATGTGTATATTTTGTTTCAAACAGCAGAATTCTTACACTGTAAGATGCGACCCTTTTTAATGTAAAAAAATCGGTACAGTGATCTGTTTATCGTATAGTATTATAAGCTTTTTATTATGTGGCTATCAACTGTATTGACTCTTAAATTTTATATTATGTGTAAAAAGGCCAAAGGAATTTCCTCTAATGGGATAATAACTTATATTGAATTGAATAATAGCTTCTACCATATCTGCGAGGCTCAGAGTTTCACCAGTGCCTGACACATCGATTGTGATATTCAAAGTACAAAGAACGGACATTGTCCGAATAAAGAAGCCGGCAAAAAGATGGATGCAGCAACAGCAAAGTTAGATTCAAATCAATAACAGTTGGCGGCAGACCCTTGGGACCAGTGTTTCAAGGTGACGCTCCCAATCACCAACCGGTTCTACCACCTGCTTGCTAGCCGTCAGGAACGCGACACAACAGACCCCCTGGTTGGCCAGGAAATGCCGCCAGGTGTTCTGCGCAGTCTCACAATGGACACAATGAAACCTATCATGTCATTTCGCTCAGCTTTTCCTCTCGAGCACTTTGTGTCATCATCTGTTTAAAGATGCTCACTGTCCTTTAAATATCTTACTATTGTAGACAATTATTGAATACTTTCTATTTCCAAAAGGTGGAAAATAGTAATGGGGAGGACATAAAAAACGAAAATATAACCCGAAAGGCGTGCTCCAAGTATACCAAAGTAAAACGTAAACTATTCACACTCAACCACAAACAGTTTTCAAGCATACGGTGCAAAATTATTTGCCACAACAGATTTCCTCAAGTCTAAATTGTGAAATACGCAAGGATGAAGTCAAATCACACTGCGGGATATTTTTTCATCCAAATATCCAACTTTTGTCGTCTTTTTTGTTGCAATATCTTGGAAAAAAGTTGAAAGAAAAAACAGAGTATTTATGTTTGGGTTCGAGGAGTCAGACTTCGGCTCACATCGAATGCACAGACCTTCTTTAAATAGTCCCTTTTCTGGTTCAAGAATTACCAAAAAATGAAAAGTTGGCTTGACGTAAATAGTTTATTTATATATTACAGAACGAAGTGTCTGATTTTTGTGAATTTATAATTTAACTTGATTTTCCCACTTTTTTTTTTCACATAAAAAGCCTTATTATGTTAAAAAACTATTTTGCATCCCCGTATTGAAAAGTGCACTTTTTATGAACATTTAATAGTTTCAACGGTTTTCCTCAAAGAACACTATTACTCTGGGCAGTTCTCTGTTCAAATTGTGAATTTTGCCGAGCAAATATCTTCACAAGGAAACATTGCTCAGTTGCGTATTGTCGTGAACTGAAATTTGCAACGAATCATCAGAATAAATGAAATTTACGCCAGAGAAATATGATTATGAACCTAAAAAAGAAACCGAAATGCCCTAAAAATGACATTACTCAAATGGAAAATAAGGTCTAATGGGACACAAAGGAGCATTTACATGAAGTTCATTGAACTTACATTGCGTGGGCCCTTTTGATTAAAAAAGAAAAATGAAATTTCCCTTTGCTAAATTTGAAATTAAAGCCTACAGTTTTCTCGCTGAAAAAAAATATCAAGCAGCGTTGTTACAGGCCTGTTGAAATAGTCAGCTAAAAATTAAGATGTTTCACGTATTTTTGCGCTTTTATTTATGTTATTTAATTATAGACTGCCGTCTTTTGGCGGTTCCCCTGCTCAAAGGTTCACTTAAGCAAGAGGTGTTGGACACGAGAATTGGCCAAAATTCCAGTACTTTATAGTTTGTGTTGCGCCTTTGTAGCTGCCAGTGTCACACAGTTTCATACTAAATAAAAAACAAAGCCCATTCCACGTAAAATTTACAGTCTCGGCCATCAACGCAGCCATAAAGAAAACATGGTCGGAGATCACTCGGTCGACTGCATGCATAGCGGTGATTGTGACAGACAGATTTCTAAAGAAAGTAGTTCCGAAGAGCAAGCATTTGTTCCCGATGGACTATTTGACATTTTTGCTTTTCTCGCCACGTTTCTCCTGTCGTAAAAACAGGCGACCTCCGAAACGGAAGCTGGCGAGGACACTGAATATGATTTTTTTTTAAATTCTCCTTCGTTGAGAGGCATTTCTCCGAAGCTTAAGAAGCGCACGGAATCGTCTACCGAGCAGTGTTACAGTTAGTTAAGGCAACTTCAGATAAGAAGCTGTTTTCCTTCCAAAGTGCGCACCACTGGTGCACCCCAGCGGGCACACCCAAAACAATCATCATCCAACATTTTTCTGGCATTTTTATTTCACATTTGATTCATGATAGTGCAAATAAAACAAAGTGGAAACAAACTGCGTTGACTTTGAATTCCCTGGTTTGTAACTTCATTCAACAGAAACGTTAGCACTTTCACTTCGGATCATGTCTGCCCCGAAGAAGAATTCTGTCACTCATATCACATCGTCGGTCACACAATTTGGGTTCAAGGCGTCTTTAGATCCGAAAAACACAAATCATAGCTGTCTTGGAGATTTTTCCGGTGAAATCTGGGGAAAATAAACGACAAATTAGTCATTCAGTTTTTAAAACCACTTTTGCCTATAAGTAACATTTAAGACGGTCCCAACTTCGAGTTAGTGAAGTTTCATATAAACCTACGAAGCCTGATAGGCTAGATAGACTGTCATAAATTTCTTACTCGGTCTATACAGGATTAAAGTTAAGCATTATAAAGTACAACTTGAGAAACTTTCTGACACGACTCTCGTTTCCTTCTGTTTCTGCTTCCAAACTTGACGTTAATCTCCGGTAATTCACTGCTGCGCACACCCCAACCATTATTCTTTCCAAATTTATCCATTCCGGGTGCAGAATTCAGTTTTTCTTCGAAATCTGACGATTGAAACATAAAAACCTCAACCGGTTTTTGAAAAACTCGATTTGAAAATACACGCAACGATATTCGCAACGCTCGTTATTTACCCTCCTGAAAATTTTGGACGCGATGTCCTATCCAGTCTTTAATGGAGATCAATGGTGCCACAGACACGCCCCTAGTTGGAGTGCACCCTCACTGGCGAAAGAAAGACAGGATAGTGAAAAGATTTCCAACTGGGCTCCAGGGTTACGCGTTTGGCGCACACGCGAAGACAGCTGAATTCCAGCATAAATTCACTGCGTGTACTCAGCGTGCCCGCGTCAAACGCACATGTACTGCCACGCCTACGTGGTGAGCTTGTGCCAAAGTCATTCATTTGAAAACACACCCTCTTTTGTTCCTGCTCGGATCGCTGAGCGCGTCTGCGCTGTGCCCGACATTAAAACAAGCCGGCCCTCCACACGATTATAACTTGATTTTAAATGCATTAAAATTAAGTTACATTTGGGCAAATCCCAGTGACACTTTTGCCCTTAAAATGAATTGAACATCCATGATCCAGTCCCTGCCCGGGTACTTGTTAGGGCGTCCTCACTAGTTAGCGATCCTATTTTCTGTCACCCCTCCGGGGTCTATTTCAAAGCAGAACAATCTGGCTCATTCATCTTCATTTGCGTTTCAATTATCGTCAAACTAAAGAGTTGTGGCCATAACTCGTATCGACCCTTTTCCAGGCCTGACTGCAGAGAAACGGCATCTTTGAATAGTTTAAGCCCACATGGGTGTTCTCATCAATTCTTCCTGCGATCCAATCCCGAATGAGGATGAATGCTTCGTCATGTTGAATTTTGGCAGTATCTAGTTGCTCTGCTCAGAACCTTGCAACTTTCATCGATTTCAATGAATTATTTATTTCTGTCAGAATATGGATAAGTTAAATGTCATATGACATTTATTAATAAGTAATTTATTTTATTTAAAAGAGTAAATGCAAGAACGATCCTAATGAAATACTGTAATGTTTGTGTCAGTAAATGACGAAAGAAAAAGAGATGTTAACTGACTCAAAAGAAATAACCAATTGGGGGCGCTGTTCAAAAACCATATGATCTTTGCCCACAGACATAAATATACCTAGTACCTGTGGCGGTGCCTCGTCATAAGGGTGCACTGAACCAATTCAAGCCCCAATTGAAAACGATGTAAAATCATCAACCACGTTCGCAACCCAGGTGCAAGCAACCAAAGTCCCTCAGGCCTCTCAAACAAATCTCCTGTTTTTAAAATAAACTGTAGTCGTACTTTTTGAGCGCCTCGGCCTGGTGTAGAATTTCCCTTGAATTGGGCTGTGCACTCATAATAGCAGCCAAAGATTTAGCCTTGTATAGAGGAATGGTGGACACAATAAGGGGACGTTATTTGGTTTGGGTAAAATCTTTTGTGTTTGCTCCAAATTTACCCACTTCAATAACGCCTTCCTATTGTGTTAGCCATGCTTCCTAAAGGCTAATGCGTAGGGTGCATGGATACTTATATAGACTGCAGATCAGTAAACGAGCTGCCATAAAACAGATGTAATAAATATCCTCACTACAAAAATTCAGAAAAAAATACAAGTTTCTCTGGTGTTCAAGACGCATATCAAACTAAAGCTCACTTCCTCATCTTTCACTTTCCTTTCAATTTTCAGTGGCTTAACCAATGACGTTTGAAGATATTTCTCTCCAGAGAGAATCACCCCCCCAAAACAGTCATGAGGCCCATCGCCATTTTGAAAATTGATGCCTACACCCCATTGCAAAATAAAGCTATTTGGAGGGCCCCGTTTGGTCCGATATTTTCAGAAATACCAGCTGGCAGTCCTGCTAGTAGATTCTATCCTCTTTCTTTACAACCCCCATGCAGTCCACGTGTCACGAAACACTTTAATAGCAGAGAATTAGAAAGTCTAATCATCATGATTCGGTCTGCGTAAGCCATTTTGTTCCTATTTACTGGCCTGCAACCTTTAATTGATAAGTCGCTCAGGTTAATTAAAGGTTCCTAGCGATGAGTTTTTTTTTTCAGATGCACCTTTTGTGCAACGTCATATTCTTGGGCAGTGCATGAAAACTATTTGACATACTGTACATGCACTTTCGGCGTAACGGGTGTTGAAAAGTGCACTTGTTAAACATTTACATGTAAAATTGTACTTGCTTTTCCGGACAACTGAGGGCACTGTTGTGATGATATGACATTTAGGGAAGATACATATTCGCTTAATTAAATATCAAGATATTTAAAACAGCAAGGTGCGTTTTTATTGTAGTCGATAAATTGAATTACATGACCATTTAATAGGAAGTAAACATGGAGCCCTTATCTTTTATTCCATTGCCAATTTCAGCTATTTATAATAGCATTCCTATTTCTTCTGTGTTCCATAGTCTGTGTTCCTCCTTGCACTACTTAGCCTGTCCTAACCGACGCTCTCTATAATAAAAAGAATCCACTGGAAAGATATTTCCATTTTTAGGTCAGTGGCTTTTATGCCTTATCTTTGTTTCATATGTAACTATATTTTTCGAAGGTTCAACCTCCAAATGGAATCATGCACCTTATTGCACTTCAGTAATCCTTATTGTTCAAAAGAGATGTCTTCACAGAAAGCACCCGTTTGCAAAGAGACTCTAGTTACGTTAATAGGTTTTTCAGGTCACATATCCACACTTGTACAGTAATCATCAGCATAGACAGATCATTACGTCAAGAATATGACGTGAAGTCCAAATAGGTCATTCACATGTCCACTAGGCATCACAATATACAAATAGGTAAATCAAATGTCCACTGGGGTGGGTCAAATATCCACACTTGTACAGTAATCATCAGCATAGACAGATCATTACGTCAAGAATATGACGCGAAGTCTAAATAGGTCATTCAGATGTCCACTAGGCATCACAATATACAAATAGGTAAATCAAATGTCCACTGGGGTGGGTCAAATATCCACACTTGTACAGTAATCATCAGCATAGACATATCATATGCCAAGAATATGACGTGGAGTCCAAATAGATCATCCCAATGTCCACTAGGTATCACAATATGTAAAAAAGTAAATCAATATCCACTTCGTGGGTGAAATACCTACACAAAAAAGCAAACGTCCACTAGGGAAATCAGATGTTACATAGTGGTTTCAATGAGTGGATGTTTGAAATGATCATGATTTGAGATGATACTTTCACCTGAAAATCATGGTAGATATTTTTTAAACCAACTGTTACTAAGGCCTAGCTATTTCTTTTATTTACATCAGTCTTTGAAATGCCTTCCAGATGAGGTAATTACTGTCCATTTCAAAAGTTATTCCCAATTTTTTCTTAATGAAATTTTACGAAGGCATCGTAATATCGCTGCTTGTCAGCGTCGGGAATTTCATGGTACGGCATATTGTGCTCAACTTCTAAAGTCTTCAACACAATAGCTACCTAACATTTGTTTGGGATATTTAAATTACCAATGCTGCATTTGACGCACATGTAATGAAGTTATGCATCGGTGGTCACTTGGTTACATAACACATTTCTTCATGTGGATATTTGATTTCCCTATTGACATTATTTTGAATTATCTATTTTGATAATGATGTGGCTAGGTAGACTTTTACTCTGGTTTTATAATGTTGTGTGGACATTCAGTTTCCTATTATTGACATTTGAAATACCTAATTTGACATTCCGCCTAATACTGTGGATATATGACCTGAAAACCTACAGGAAGACGCTCCTCCTCAACAGTTTTTATGGTGATTCACTGTCTCATTTCATATTGATCTTTTTGTTGCATCCTGTTGGAAGTCGCAGCATAATTTTAGGACCCATGATGTGAATGCGCCTTTTCAGGGACATAGGAAGCAGTCGTTTTAGCTGCTGAGGTGGGGTGTGAGAGTTTCTTGTAAGTGTTCTCGAGCAACGGATGTCCAAGATTTGAGTCTGAAAGTTTTGTGGCGTCGTCAAGTCACTACCAAGGCAAGTGAATAAGGCTATCACAAGTTTATGGCCTGTCAGCCGATATGTCGAAGCAAGCCTAAAGACTGAGACCGACATACCCCTTATCTTTGACAAGACGTCACACGACGTTAGTCCAACTACTCGGTTGTCTCTTTGCATAATCAGCGAAGTTACATTTTGGAGTTCAGGCCGGTTCATACTTTGACCGAAAGCGAACACAAACGCGTATTTGTGGCATCAGATCAAATCTTCGCGCTGCGATATTTTGCTGCAAATCTTTCGTGACGTAAAATTCGCCTTGCTTTCACATTCGCCTGAAGTATGAACCGGCCTGTAGTCAATGAAAGCCGTTTGAATTTGTGGATCTGAATAATTTCAATTCCAAATAGGTATTGACCACAGTTTTTGATAGAATTCCATAAACGGACACTATTTTGTCCCGGCACGCCTGTTAGACACCTGACAGCGATAACAATGTTCTAAAAATTCAAATTTATTGAGTCAAAATATTGAGGAATTCACTTAGAAAACACTAGCAGTGTCTGTGTATAGAATTCTTTCCATCTGTGCGGTAGCCAGGGCAATTATCTCACAGTACGTCATCAAAGAAGACAGTTCAACCCAAAGGTCATCGGGTCGAATTTCGTAGAAGGCTGCAGACTTTGACGTATTATAGCCCAGAATTTGGAAGTATACAGACATTGGAATTGTCATTGGATTTTTGTTACAGTTTACTTTGCTTGATAATAAGTTTGGCACCACTCAAAGAGTTTGGCTTGTATTCCTTTGAACCCAAAAAAGAGTTGTGTAACTATTGGTTACGTAAATGGGAATTGGCAAACTTTGTGCTTGAGTTACATTATTTTTTGTCAGTTAAAGTCTCTTGGCAAATATTTCTCTTTTTTTGTTAAAGGAAAAGACACACAACTTTGACTGTTTTTACGTTATCTTGTTAGAGATCCTTTCAATTGTTCTAGATAATATGTACATTTTATGTACAGTTTAATTTCTTTTTTTTTTAAATAAACTTATTTGCTTTTGTTTGAATTGCTACTTTTTGCTTTATTTACCGCGTTATGGATAGAATGGTACTATCTAACTGGCTTTTTTGGGAACTTAGTTGACTTCCACGATTATTGAAAGACTTGCTAGGCATTTTAATTGCCCCCTCAAGCTTGAACTTGGAAAATCGAGGTACGAAACCATATACCGTGCATGCGCTGTAGCAGGGGAAGAAAGACGGTGCGGGTGAGTCTAGTTCCCAGACTGACCCCAAGAAAACATCACAAACAAAATTCTCGTTGAACGAATCCCTGATATTTTCTTTCTATTTGCGCTTGTTTGCGTGCTAAGAATGAAACATTGTGTATAGTTCGGTCCGATCACCTTTTTAATCATAGCTGGACGATGGTGCAGAGGGAAAAAAAGACGTATCCATTTAATAGGCCGAGTCGGGGGGGGCGGAACCCTTTTTTATACAAATCAACATAAATACCTTGGTGTTATCCTTTCATCTGACGTGAAAAGGACTCAGCATATAGATATTATCACAGTGAAAGTCAATAGTGTCATTGGGTTCCTTCATAGAAACCTTAATAATGCTCCAGTCCATGTAAAAGCCCAGGCTTTCAAGAGTCTGGTTCGACCCCACCTCGAGTATTGCAGCTCTTTATGGGCTCCGCATACAAAGAAAAACATCGACAAGATTGAGGCTGTCCAGTGCAGGGCGGTGCGTACAATCATTCAAGATTACACTAGGACCAGCTCTGTTACAGCAAGGCTAAAAAAGCTCAAACATCCCCTCCTACAGCAGAGAAGACGGTACAGCAGCTTAGTCATGCTACACAAAATCATCACAATGTTGACTTGGACATAAGAGATTTCCTTGATTCGCAATAACCCCCATCATGTCGCACACGAATGAACACTAGGTGCTGCAAGACAAATCAATTTGTCACCCTACAGTCTTTGTCACAATCCCATCTTCATTCATTCTTTCCTAAGATGGCAAGAAATTGGAAGTTGCCAAAACACATGACTTCTATGGAGAAGTTATCTAGCTTCAAAACATCACTGCAAAACCGTCTACAGCTGGAATGAACAACCCCCAGTTCCGTTCTGAGTGATGCTCGTTTTGAACTTTTTAGAGTATTTATCCAGATCCAGATACTTTTGAAATCAAGATAAGGACGGTTCTCATCGCTGTTTGATTTCCCTTCCTCTCGGAGTGTGGACAAAACCCCTCGACTTTAGCATCATATCCGAGAAATCCCATTGAGATTACACATCTTTATCTCGCCCCAATATTTTTACTCTGGTTCGTCCATTAATTGGTCCAGGTTGTGGAAGGATCTTTTGCCGTGATATCTAGAAATGCTTTCCTTAACAATGACTTTTAGATGTGACAAATTATTGAGGAATACTTATTTTGAAATCATCAAATTTAAGATTCCAACATCCTGCGACATTCTTTGCATAGAGCGCTAGGGTAAATATCTGAAGGAGGAGTTTTTCCTTCACCCGGTAGTTTTTTCTTGTCTCGATTCTGACACGCATGCGTCGCCACAATGCGCAAATGCAAGCGAGCACAGCAGGGACCCACCAAGGTAAGTGAAACGCGTGGTTACTTTACATGTCCACCTGCTGTGCTATTAACTTAACCTTACGTCAAAAAGGGAACGCCAAGCACTAAAGCAGCAAGAAAAAACCTTACATCATTGCTAAGGGGAGAGCACTTAGGAAACATAATGATAATCCTTTGAAATCTCTGGTAGAATAAAGAACAAGAGGGCCTTTTAAGTTCTGATGGTGGGTGGTCATTGAGGGAAGGGGTTCAAAAAGGGACGAGAGCTCGGCAAATCCGATTTGGAATTCCCCCTTCAGAAAACAATGGGGTGTCCCCAATAAGACGATCATCCTGTAAGGGTCCCCTATTTGTGTTGGGCTTTGTTTTGTGTGATTGCTTGTGCCAGTCGCAAGCAAGAGAGATAGCGACTTCTATGGAGTGAACGCAACACCAAACCACAAAATCCTCATAATGCCCACTTTTGTTCACTGATGCATCCAGTATATATGCAGTTTGGGAGAGGTAGAGAATCTCCCTCCTGGTGTCCTTCTGGCATTTTTCCATCACTGAAATTAACCAGAAAACGACAAATTAATTTGATGGAATATACGGCTGTTGTGCTAAAAAAAATGCATTTTGGCTGTATCTCGATCCAAAATTTCTATGCGAATATTGCATACATTTCCTTAACCAGTAGGGCTTCTTAGGGCTTGTTTTCCCTTCGTAGAATGGCGAATTGTCATATCAAGTTTTACATGGCTCAACAAACAATGAAAATGATTTTTAAAAAGCTAGATTTCTCAGTTTTGCTAAAAATTCACACATACCTTGGATATTATGAAGGCTATTTTCAGAAGATCTGTGTCGTAACCTCTGACGTGGGGTTAAGTATTGCCACTGTTAGAAAATACATTCGCAAGGAATGCCATGTCCTGTCGCTTTTGGCTTCCCCACTCTGTCTTGAGGTCCATTTACACACCCGGGCGGTTAGCGTAATTTTTTCCTAGGAAGTTTAGGGGTGATTATAATAACATGGGCATATGTTAATTAACCGTTAAGCATGTGCTTTTCATATTGGAAGGTTGGCGGCAATTATCGTAAATGGGGTACGAACTTTTAAGTGTAAGACACAACAAAATTTCTCTTCTGGCCAACTTGCATGGTAGCTGTGTCAGAAGAGCGTTATCCTTGAACTAACAAGCCGAGGGTTCGAGGCTATATGTAGTAATTTCTTTCTTGGTGGGGAGTTAGTTGGTTGGACCTCAGCGCTTAAGTTTATAAGTGTCCACTGACCTCCTTGAGCTTGCAGTTAACCACGCCCGTATATGATAATTACCCCAACCTTCCTAGGAAAAAAAATCGCCAGCGGTAACGGATAGCGGTAACACAAAGTGGTAATGCTGTGCCTTTTCTTTTTCACGCACAAGCTGGAAACCGTTTGGAATTGTTGTTCATGATATTCCAGTCGATATCCACGTCATACCAACTAAAATGTTGATTGACTAGGACACGCCACCACAGCGCAGAATCTTTGAAAAATCGTTCTGGTCCACTCTGAATGTAAACAGAAACAGAAAACCATGTGCTCTGTAATGACCGCGTGGAATTTCGTTACCGTTTGTGTGCGTAAGAAGGCGGGATATTGGTCGCTATAATTATCTGTAATTTTACACCAAGGGATTTAGACTGAAAAAATGAAGATGGTTTGCTAAAAAAAACCCCTTTCATTTGCGTCATCGTGTTCACTACAACAGAGATAAAAAGAAAAAATGGAGAAGGTTCTTTAAGCATTGTTGAGTGGCTCATTATCCACGTAGTGAAAAAGAGATACGCCGTCACTTGCGCCCCCATTGCAATGGGTACGATCCAATGGATAATGATCTCAGGAGAACGACTATTGGCCAGCTGGCAGCCAATCAAATTGCAGCTAACTTGACTGACCAAACCCACCAAGTGAAAACGACTGGCTAAGCTGTATCTCTCCTTCGGTTTACACACAGCAGTATAAAAGCAAACTTTTCTTGGGCTGTTGCTTCAGATTATCTTTTGCAAAACCGAGCAAAACCCATGAAAGACAAAAGTGACTGAAATACAGAGCGCTCTCAAGGACACGTCGCGTGCTCGACCGCTTTGAGGCTTGCTTCCTTCCATTTTCAATTCAAACGGCAGGAGTTACATGTTCCTTGGGAACGAGATGAACATTGGGTCTCAACCACCGGTCAGCCTGTCGGCTTTAGGATCTGTAGCAGCCGCTTACTTCAGCGCCGGGGCCGCCGCGGGCGCAGTAGGCAATGCTCCAAGCCCACCGTCGAGGTTCACCATCGACAACATCCTCGCACCGAGGCCTTACGCGCTCCACCACCCGTCCACAAGGCACAGCCCGTATTTTCCAGTGGCACCCCATCCGCACTTCCCCATGTTACCTCATGAGTATTATTTGGGTGAGTCTGGAATCACTTTACCCATTCCTCTCTCTTCCATAAAGTTAAAGACTTGAGGAAAATCAAAACACAGTCTGACGGAAAGAAATCTCAAGGCACAGTAAACGTATAATTATGCGCTGATCACGTTTAGATTCCGTTATCTCTGATTCGGGCAAAGTCCAAGTTAGAGTGACGATAAGAGAACAGAAGATGTCTTCTTAATTTTGTCAGCTTCTCTTAAGCACTCTTTAATATTAATATTTCAAAGATACAAATGCTTTAATGTCACAGCAGTAAACAAGCCTTTATCTGTTGTTGTTTATCGACCTCAGCGACGCTTTCCTAGTCAACTCCTCTCTTATTCCCCTTGCTGTTATACATTTTGATATTTCTACAACAGTTACTTGAAGAAAAAAACAACAAACTGTCCAAAGAAGACCAAAATATTATGTGCGAAATCAAGCCAAATTTACAACTTGAAATATCGATTAACCAGGACAAAAGAATGACGTTTTCGTTGTGAATGTGCCCAAAATGCCATAAACAACTTTATGACCATCTCTTCAGGGAAATTCAGCCATGCGAAAAAAACCAATGTTCAGAAATAAAAAGTTCTTCTTGTGTTGGTTTAATTAATTTCTGTTCTGACTGGCAAACTATAGATTATTTGTACGTATATGTGTCCTTAACCTAACCCCTAGGGTGTACGTGAAATCATATTGAAAGCGGAGGTTTCGGGAATGAGAGTTAACAGGCCTGGAGAAAAACACTCGAACTTGATGGTTTCGAATTTTAATACATGAATTTTATACCTTCCCTTCTAAGTCAAGCGATATTTATGCTCTAAGGAGTCCACAGAAAACAACCACTTGTCGCGCTGACAAACTGATATGAAGTGAGCCAATTTGACCTGTGCTCTTGACCATAAAGTCCGTCTTGTCAGGATGACAATTAGTCTTTTTAGAATGACGTGTTTCTGCTAATTTCAGGCACCTAGATGAATCCCATTAGCACGAACCATTATTTGTTTTTCTGCTCCAGCATGGAAGGCTTTTGTCGCTTAAACTTCAACACCAGGTATTAAAAATGTGCAGTTTTTATAAGTGTTCTCCGTAATGCGGTTAAATGCGCTATTCGTAAAACATAAACGAAATCTTCAGAGCATCCGAAAAAGAAACCAATTTCTCAGTTGGACAGCCTTTCAAAAAAATTATACAAACTCCCTGTGGTCAGGAATTCGTGGGTTCGAGTCCCAACCGACTACGCTTGTTTTTTGTTTTCACAAGCTCTCGGGGAAACACTGAGTATACGGTGTTACAATACACATTGGGCAGGACAATATATCAACAATTAATATTAACATCTCCCTGACGTATATCCATCATCAGAAATACCTGTGGTCACTATTCTATTCTCAAATCATAATCTGGGTCGTGCACCAAACCTTATTTTTATACGTGCATGTTAGGATTCGAAAAAAGACAGTCCCGGGAAAATCTGCGAATTTATTGCGGAGGTCAAAGTACGGAAGTACTGACACGAATTATAGACGCTGGAATTCAGCAGGGTTTTTGTCAGAGAAAGATTCCAGCATAGTTTCGAGTCTTTCGAAACCGAATTGTGCTGTCAATGCGAATGCATCAACGTTTCTTGGGGCAAGTTATGTTGACAAACTTAATAGTCATCTTAGATCGACAAAGTATCGTTGAAAAGCACTACCTAGTACAAACTGGTTGCCGGTTTTCGAAAATGTGTTTTGATATAGCAGATAACCAAACATAGTGGTTTATCAAAACTAACAGAAAATGACACTGGAACTCTTGTAATATAACACTCTTTTACTGTCGATTATGTTTAGCCAGTACACCCTGAAATTTGACGAAAGCTATTGGTCTATTTGACCATCAGGCTACTTAAAAACGCAAAAGTTAGCAAAAATGTTTGACTAAGCTTACGTGATCATTTTGAAAAATGACCAACTTTTGTTTACAGTTTACAAGGAATGAAATCGTCAACTCAGTTTAGGAGATGCTACATAAGAGGCATTTTGGAATATTTATTTAACGTTTGATATTTCTGCTATCACAGAGACCAATTATTATTCACGTAAATGTGTATCGGTCCATTTATATCAACAGAACCTGGAATAGCCATGACAATCGTGACATCAATTGTGAAAGTGCAGACTTTCTTGTAATTTTTATCCAAAGCAATGCTATGCTATTTTGTCTAAACCAGTTCGCTTTCAATATAACCCATCAGAATCTAATAAAGTTAGCACATTCAAGCATAATTAGTGATTAATATTTTGCTTGCCTCACAGCACACTTTTACATCACTTAAAACGTGCTGACCGATATAGGAACTATTTTAGAAGTTTAGATGATAATAGCCCACTAATCATGGGCGTAAATCCCGAGGGGATGGGGTTATACCCCACTATATCACTCAAATAAGGACAACAATTTTAAAAAGCCATCAATATGCCATTCTAATTTTCTGCATAAGTATATTACATATTATAAATGCACGTCTTAAACTCCCCCCTATATAATGTTATATGGTGCCAACCCTGTCCCTTTAAATTTCCATTGCCGGGCGGGTCATTCACCCCCACAAATCCTCATGCCCCACCCCCAATTTCAGGCACAAATTTGCACCAATGCCACTTACTACCGTTCATTTGAAAGAAAAGGCTAGATTGCCACACATTTAAAAATACAGAAAGATTGATTAGAAACAACAACATAAGTGTCCATACCTCACCCGAATTAAGCCTTTAACCTAAATTTTAAACTAATAGAAAACAAAACAAGAAAGCAGTCCATTTGGGGTGCAGCACAGAAATGGGGGAATTTTGTTTAGAGGACATCGAAGAACAACACAAGTTTTTACCTCGATAAGACAAACCTTTGATAAATTGTGTCAAAAGCGGCCTCTTAAAAGTAGTTTTGCGAGACTCCTAAGTCAAACGTAAGTCCTGACGTTGGTGTCATATGGACTGACAAACACCCACAGTTCCCAGCCGAGAGAGTAGTACATGTATTGGAAAAAAACTTACGAGGAACGCTTTCACCCCGTCATTTAGAGTTAGCATGAGCATAAATCACCGCAAGGATATGAAAAATCAGTTTTAATGAAAAACCTGTTTTTGAATCTTAAGAGGTGAGAAACATTTCCGTAAGTGTGCGAAATATCCTTTTTGCACTTTTCTTCATTTCTAGAGCTGCTCAAGGAAAAAAATCCTCCCCGTAAACTCTGTAGATCAAACCCAGCGAGCCCCATAGCTTTTGAACCCATCGGGCACTCTCCGTCAACATAAATTGACCTGGTTGACATTCATGGTAAATGCAATCTCTCTTTCGGATTTACATTTTTTTTTCATCCTCAGGGATGGACTTGGGGTCATTGGGTTTTCTGCGCCAGCGCAGAAGGTTTTAGGTGAGATGGTTGAAACGTCGCTTTCATACCGGCACAGACATGTCATGAGCGTCGATCGCTATACAAAACAAGTCTCCTACCCTTCGACGCCTATGCCAACTCCTCTCTTCAAATTAGCACTGAAATGAAGACTGAAGCCAGAAAACAGGAGGTTGAAGCCAAGTTTAATGCTGTTCTTCTCTCTCTCTCCCCCCTATTCTTGATGTCATCCCTCAGCCTACGCTCCCTTCCCCGGCTACCCACATCTCGACCTGATTGCCCGCAATCAGAAGCGGAAGCGACGCCACCGCACCATCTTCACGGAAGAGCAACTGGAGCAGTTGGAAGCCACCTTCGAGAAGACACATTACCCTGACGTCATGCTGCGGGAGGAGCTCGCCATGAAGGTGGATCTCAAGGAGGAGAGAGTTGAGGTGAGATGCCAGGTTGTAAGACTTGAAGAAATTCATGAACAACCAGCACCACCCACAAAACCACCCACCCACCCACCCACCCACCCACCAACCCATCCAGGCTGGCTGTACCGCATAAGTTGGCATCAAACATAATATTAAATCTGAAAGTTTGAACTTACAGCATCCGTGGCAAATTCGGAACTAGCTATAATTTTGTAATCAGCCATAACATCAGAAAAAGTAATAACAATGACTGAAGGAAAGATTTGGCAATATTTCCTCTTAAAACTTTCGAAGAATGACCCAGTCCCACCGTCCCCACCCTAACAGTAGACACTTTTGACGAACGTTTTACAGAGGTTAAATCAAAGATCGCTTCATCTCTCAGTTGGTGGCACAATAATAACTCAGTAATTGGACACAAAAAACATTCAATTGCGAAAACAATATGATACCATAATGGTTGCAGTTCATATTGGTCATTCTGTGGTCATGTAGATGTTTCAGTCATCCTGTGAGAAGTTCCCAACGATCTAATACAATATCCCCTCGTTAGACCATCTTGATTGTCCGTGGTGTCCTTTGTGTCTCTTCGGCGGTGAATACTTATTAATGATCCCCTTGATGGTTCGACTAGTTTTCCGCCTTTTGCGGGCCCGAAAGGGTTTCCCTGGGTCGACAACATCGAGCCCGGCACGGCTTGACAACGGCCCCGAGCCCTCTAGCGGGGATCATGATCACTGGACTTGATTTAAAATATTAAGGGATTGAGGCGAAGCGCGGTTTCAGAAATCAAATTAAGCTTAAATAGCCTTGTGGCCAAAGCTGTTCGGATTCAAAGGGGGGCCCGGTATTTACAAGTGGTATCCAAGGCTAGGGGCTGTTTGTGTCTCGTGGTTGTTATTTTCACCGTTCGTACCCGCCGTTGTAACTGTACCGAGTCGTTTGTGTACCGGCGTTTTGTTGAGCCTGTCGGGTTTTGTTACCGGACTGTTGCACCCGAGGATTTAGCTTTCAAAGCTGCATTCGACAAATTTGCGTAATCGGCACGCTTTGTTAGGATTCACGCATCTGGAACAAAAACATCTTTTTTGTCCTGGAAATACCAAATGAAACGTAACAACAGAAGCTTTGAGCATCCCCCAACTTTTTAGAATCACTCAATTTGGAGTGCTTGTGTGTTGTCTATTAAGCACTCGAAGACGGCAAAAACCTCAATATTTCATGTTTCAACGAATTTTTGGCTTCTCTTAAAGAAGCTTTTGGTTTTAAAACGGAATCGGATTGGGGCTTTCCATCTTTTCCTTAAAAAAAAAGCCCACGACGCAACGAGTTGTGTCTGAAGCAGAAGAATATGAGATATGTATAGCGGGGTTATTATCCCGTAATTCCGGCGTGCCCGCCGGCTGCTTGCTCGGTAACGGACGACAGGGAGATTCACCCGAACATCTTTGGCTTGTGGAGCCATTGTTCCTTATCCGGTTTATGTCCATGTAAATCTTTATTTTGCCGATTTCAGACAGAATAGCAGCTTTCCGCTCGTAAGCCGATTCCCTGACAGATATCTCCTTGTTTTCTGGTAAACCGTGCTTGTGAAGACTGCGAGGTCTTTGGCCTGTTCAAAGAAGATGGCGCGCTGCACATGAAGGTCTTCACAGCGCTTCACAGCCAGCCTACTGCAAAGTCCGGATTTGTTGTTGACATCTTTACTATTGATGAGGTCGTGAACGTACAAAGATCGAAACCCCTAAATATATGCAGCCCCTAAAAGTATAAATTACTCCATGAATATAGTATTTCAAAATTATCAAGAAACAAACTATTATAAAGATTCGAGACTCATAATTAAAAAAAAACAAACTCCGTATAAAAACTAAAGCTCATGTGGCGTTTGGATATACGGACACAAATGTTTTTCCTATGACATTTGACAATGACCTGGAGCATTGGGGGAAAAGATGAGAGAACAATTAGCCCAACTTCTTAGCAAATCTTCTGTTATTAGTGGAAAAAATACAACGTCAAAGGAAAGGATGAAGTTGATATTCACCGGAGACGGTTGAACGTCTGTCTGAAAGGATGAAGTTTACATTCACCGGAAACGGTTGAAAGAATATAGGCATTCGACGCATGGTTAACTGCAGTCTTCTTTCGGGCTGCGGGATTAGCATTGAAATGATTTGCAGGAAACAATCGAGGGAATAAATTTGAATTTGACCATCATGTGTGAACAAAGTTACAATATCTGAGATACTCCTCGTTAAGGCAATAAAAATTTCAATTTTTGCACCCACCCCTCCTCAAAAATAGGCCTCCCGAAAATTTGGTTCCGGATCCGCCCTTAAAATTGCTTTGTAAATTGCTTCAATTTAACGTTGTGTCATTTCCTTTCTATATTTGTTGCAGGTATGGTTCAAGAACAGGAGGGCAAAATGGCGCAAACAGAAACGCGAACAGCAAGAAGTGGCAAAACGTGCCGCCGCTAATGCCGCTAGTAGGCTGACCGCGGTCGGTGATGATGCCACTGGTGGACGGCTGAAGAAAACCACCGACGAGAGCGAAGAGAACTCGGCCCCTGGATTTGACGAGGAAGGCCTCTCCGATGACGAACGGAACAACAATAATGACGCCCCGGGCTCTTCGCCTCCGCTCAAGCCGTCTGTCAGAGGCGGGGAGATGTCCACGGGGGCCTTCTTGCCATTCGGTGGGATCGGACGTGAGCTCGACGCTACCACCATGTACGCCCTGCCCACAGTGCAACTCCAAAATGCTGACAAGGTGAAACCAAAATAAGGCTAAATGTGGCAATTCTGGGCCTGTTTCTCTGATGCATGTTCTTCAGGCGAAGTACCACCGTAATTTGCATAACGGTAAATTCATAATTGCAATTTCTTGTTTACTTTATATGAAGCTACAAGCAATTTTCGGTGTATTATGTCACGCGCGCGCTGAGCACATTTTTAATTTCACCATAGCACCAGCTATGTTAAAGATGATATTAAAGACAAATACTATTGTGCTAGTTCTGCATGCAGACGCGGATATACCCCGGATTTTGTCCAAAGAGAGTTGGGAGTTGTGTAAAAAAAGTCAACTTCCGTCCATACGAAATGTTCCCCAAAAAAGTATCACTTATATTCATTTTGATTACTTTAAAAAAAAGGAAAACCGAAGGTAAAAATCATTGCTGGGCTACCATTTAACATTCTCTGAAATAGTTTTCTGGAACATTATTATTTTAGAATGGTGAAATATGCAAACACGACAAAACAACCAACCAACTAGGTCTTTACACTTCACCACAAAGTCTTCGGGGGGTATGGTAGTTGTACGAGACGTGCGAATGTTAAGCCTGAAGTAAACTGTAGTCCTGCGTTTTGCTGTCATTTATTTATTTGTGCATTTATGTTCGACAAAGTACTTTTACTGTGATGATTATCTCTTTCTTGGCATTCGATAAATAAGAATGCATCCCAATTGTAAATAGCCTTCTCATATTGTATATTGCTGAAATGTACAGAGCATGTATATTAAATTATATATAAAAGGTACACATTTTTAAATATTATTTTTGGATTATTTGTCCGAGGTTCAGACGGTTGTCGGTTGATACAAGCAGAGAGGCATCAAAATGAGTCATTGTTGTCATGCCAGATATCTTTTTTGTCTTTAATCACAGGGATTCATTCCAAAGGATTATGTTTGCATCCCCCACCCAAACAGATTTGCAGAGGGTGAGAGGAGTATATTATTACGGTACTGCAGATTCGGACCCGTGAACACTGTCTATGCAACCTTGATTGGTACCTTGAGTCCCTATCACTCCATGTTTCACTGTATACCGTGGCTTTTGAAAGGAAAAATATCAAACTTGAATTTACTGTCATTCTGGCTTAATGTGAACAGTATACATGGTCAATGAAATTAGCATTGATACGGTGAAAGCACTGTGTTCTGACCTGACATGCAGTAAACCTTATACATGCAAGAATTTCCTCCGATGCAATGTGCAGTGTACAGGCCTTCGTTTTCTGTGGTATAACTATTAGTATGCATGGAGCTCTGAGCGCACCTACATACGATCGAGTATTGCACTTGACAATCATATGCAGATAGTAGACAAACCAGATTCAGTGATATTAATAAGGAGTACAAAGTGCTGAAATGATCCTTGTTTACATGTTTACATAAATATTATATAAAAGAATTTGGCTTTGCAGCTCGTAATAAAACATTTCCGCTTGATACAAAAAGTAAGATCGGAATTTTCTTTTATTTTGTCTTGAAGAGAAAACCTGACAATAAACCGAAATTCCGTAGACGGTTCTCTTGACATAGTAGCCCTGCAAATGGTTACACGTAGCCAAGTGTATAGGCTGGCCCGTGGATTACTCCCTGGAGTAGACAGTGGTGCTTACTTTTCACAGATCTAAATGTACTTTGATGTCTGCCAATTCCCCCCCACAACAACAAAATCAGAAAAGAAACAAACAACAGGCAAAAGATTATCTTTTGAAACGGAGTGTAGGTGACTCATGATGCATCGCTTCAATCTTAAGATGTCCCGTCAGCTTTAGCCAAGTCGCACACCGTGGACATGGACCGTATGGAAATATGTATGGCACGCTGATGAGCTGGCCTAAGTGATCAGAAAATGAAACATAAATGTTGTTTTACTCAATTGCTATTGCCTTTTCATTCGCATAATTATTTGGTGAACTGCATTGCAACCCAGCCCCAAAGAAAAAGCCAAACCAAACAAAAACGACCAAATCAACGAACGAACAAAAGAATTATATCAAACATGAATATTCATAAAAGCAGACCAAACAAAAACAAATCAAACGAAACATCCCCAAACAAACTGCAAAGCTCAAAACCAAAACCGAAAACAAACAAACAGACAACCCAACAAACAAACAAACAAACAGAACAAAGCAAAACACATTCCTTTCATTGCTTTGATTGTGAATGACACCAGAACTGTAGGAAAATTCATCATTTTTACACCATCAAAACTTACTTGGTTTCTTGACATTTTCAAGCAACATCGTTGCAATTCTTCAGAAGTTAGTGTTCAGCCGTTTGGTTCTGTGGTTCCACAGTAAACACGTTATGTAGTAGCCTCTCTGTGTTCATTTTGTTCACATTCCATATCCAGATTACTTGAGTATGGGAATGATGCTGGAAACATCGAGAGAACACGTAGGTTTATGTAAAAGTGTCCCTGCTGTATTAACAAGCGAAAGGACACTTTTCTTTCGTTTAATCCGATGTGCAGAAGTCCACAAATCCTGTCTGGCAACTCTCCAGGTTCACAACAAATCCACCCTTTCCAGAAAAGAGGGAAAACTCGATGCCACCGATTCAGAAGAGCAACACGGAGAACTTTCACCGAAATATTCCAAATCGAAACGTTAACGCTTGGGACCGACCGACAAAAGTCATCTAAAGTTGACCCCAATTCCAGTCCCTCCAGCAACTCAAGAGGCAGTAACAACTCCCGTCAAGCGTACAAACTACGCAACAATACCAACTCCAACTACCTCGCCAAAGAAAATAAAAAGACGATAGACCTCTTCACTAATAAATTCATAATTATGCACGCATGCGCACAAATGGCCTTGGCGGCAAGAAGTGTGCGGGCCATTGAAAATGTACAAGGGTGCAACGTCAATTTTCATTTTCCCTCAGGTTTTCTGACTTTTGTTCTGAGATTTTTGTTAAAAAAATCCCATTAAATCTATTAGTTTTTAATTTAAGTGGAATTTCTATTGCTGTGTAAAAAAATTTTAAACTGGTAATTTTTCCTGTGTGCACGAGATCGTCGTTTCTTAGTATGGTCCCTTCCATTATGTGTAGTATAAACTACATCGTTAGTGTTCTTGGAGCAAACTTGTGCATTTGTAAAATCACGGAGCGCGTCATTGGCCAATTCCACCTCGCGTCTTGGAAGTAGAAATGATATGCGACCAGGTGACTTCATACTGGTGAGTATTCACCTCGCTGCCTTGCGGTAGTATTTTCTGGCAGCACAAAAAGAAAAAAAACACCTCTAGAACCTGCTGCGTAGATATGTAGTCTGTGTCATGTAATCTTTGCGGAACCAGTCTGGAGTTGTATCCTAACGACTATTACACTAAAGACCCAAAACGTATGTCAGCACCAGACTATTGAAGCCCCTTTCTACGCACATGTGCACTCGACTATCATTATATGGAAATTTAGCAGCTGAAAAACAACAACAACGCATGTGAGTACAAGTAACGTAAGATTTCCCTCTTCATCTAAACATCAAATTGAACTTATTGTGCTGAATAAAGATGCAAAATGTACAAAGGCAGTTACTGACAGGGCAGTGAGGCTCCTGGAAGAATATACTGTTAAGACAAGAAGGTGGATTATGAAGAGGTTTCTCAGTCGGAACCTGCAGAATTTAACATTTAATTGAATATTTATGAGGTGTAGTAAAACAAATAGAGCCTGGTTTATTTCGGGAAAATTTCGGAATTACTGTTTCCGAGGTGTAGGTGACCTAATTCCCATTATTTTTCCACCATTTTCCCGAAATAAACCAGGCTGTATTTGTATACTCCCCAAGAAGAGTATTATGTTTTGGCAATATAATGAGAGAGACGATTTTTTCATTTACCTTCCATCTAGAAGCATGTAAAAATCCGAAACATCTGGCCTCACCCTAAGAAAGGCCACACAAGGTTACATGAAGAAATTCCTAAGTATTTGGGGTCCAACAAATAACAATATTGCACCCCCATCTGAACATTTAGGTCTGGACTCCCCCCCCCGCTCCAAGTCTTTATTTCAGACTTTTAACCAGTTTCAAATTTTGTGATGGCTGTCATCATGTATCAGCAAATGTTGACACAAACTCTTTGCACTCCGTTCCACCCGTGAGCTGGGGAAATTACGACGGATCGATCCAGCCTGATCATTTAGGCGAAATGTCAACCAACTTAGCTGTCCGCATTGTCCGTTATCCCGATCTTCGCTCGCAAGCCGAACCGTCATTTTCGGCTCATCTACGATCGGAAGCTGGCTGGAACAATTAAAAAACTAACAACGCGGAAGACCTGCGAACCTTGTGATTTTTAAACAAATAGTACTAATTGGGTTCATGCCGACTGGATGTATCCATCCTTTCATGTGCCTCACCTTCAGAATCTTTCTGTTCTTTAATTAACTCGGGAAGAAATTGTGCTCGGACGCCGCAAGCTATCAGACCAATAGGTTTTCCTCTGCAATAACCATTTGTTAGATTGTGTGTATCTTAGTCACGTGCGTCTGTATTCTCTCAATTTGTCATCTGTATTTTATACAAAGGAAATGGGCCTTCCTGTTGTTTTCAATGTCCCGTTGTTTTCTCCAGTGTAAATTATAATAATTACCATAACGGGCACGGTCTGAGAACGAAACATTCAGTCATGTAAAAAATGTGCACATTATCTAAAAGGAAACTTTAAGCTCAGTTATGTGAAACAAAAAATGTAACATAAAATAAACGCCACCTCGCTTTAGTAATGGCTGTCACTCTTGTACATAGACAATTAACTTTTACATCTGATTATTCCTGTGAAAATACTATAACCAAAGTCATTCAACTCAGTCAATAATTAAACAAAAAAATCATACCGTATACATGTATATATCTTGGACGAACAGGTACAGGCCTTTTCACAGTTCTTGTTATTATATTGTTTTCCTATTTGGGGTTTTGGTTCTTGTTTGTGCTTAGTCATTGCGTTTCGTAATTTGTCAAGGGGAGAGTCACTTTCACGGCTCATCCAACCCACTTTGCTGGCCCTCAACGTATCATATCCACAGGGAGAAATGGAAGCTGGAGAGGCTGTTATTGATCGGATTAAAGATGATTGACATATCCCACTGAATCAGTCAAGCGGATCGTTAGATTTGGCTTCTGTGTCACACGTCTGTCAACAAAACACCCTCTTGCTATAACACTGGTTTAAGAGACCAGGGCTTTCATTGAAGATGGAGTGGATAGTCCGTCATTAACAATTAGATGTAGCTTTTCCTAAAGATTCTGCTACATGCAAATGAAGCAGAAGACTTTTGATTCTTAACAGGCATAAATCAAGAGCAACGGAACAGAAAAAAAAATCGATCCACAAAAATGAAACTCTAGACAAAAAACCTAAATTTGTCTTAGAATGCTGGGAAAACCTGGACGCTGATTCACGGCAGCAGTTTGAAGATAACTGGTGACCCGTAATTTTCTGCATGTCTTCTCTTAAGTCAGTGTTCACATTACCATCACTTCAAGAAAAGAAATGATGGATATAACCTGCAAAAACATCCGTAACCAGAGTCCAGAAGGACAAAATGGCGCGTAAAGGTGGTAATTGAAGAACATCCTGAAGTTGGTATACCACAAGTGAACCCCACTAGTACTGTCTTTACGATTGCCGTCAGTGAAAATAATGACATATTGCACCGTTCCTTTATAGGAAATACAGAATCAGGCGGAGAAGGCGAGAACCGAGTTCGGCGCACGGTTGTCTGTGCCTTGTTTAACATTACAATCTTCACATTTTACGATCTTTACATGGATTATTTAGTTTAGCTTCTGTTCTACTTTAAATGTGTACACAAGCCTGTTGAATTTAGACGATTTCGGATATGAAAGTTTACTTTTGTTTCGTAATCGTGCAACAAATCCTGCATGCGAACACGTAACAGCACACAACGTGTACTCACTCCCTCAGTTGCACACCAGAAACTCAGTTGCACACCAGAAAGTCACGAACCAAACGACCCATGTTGTGGAAGCACGCTTTAACATGTCATTAGAATGTACAAACCAAGTCCCTATCTCAGATCGGTCGTGTTAAAAATATTTTTAAATTCAACGTGACCTTTTCTCGACCGAAATTGTGAACCAGTGCCCCGTTACGCTGAACAGGACAATGAAGTAAACGGATGACAGCGCGGCTTTAGCCTGGAGGCACGACGTCCCTCGGACGAAAGGAGTTCATGGTGCCAATATGTACAATCCGTTTGCACAGTACCGCATTTCCACCTTGCAAGAAGACTCAGTTGCACACCCAGGATTTGTCGTGGGGGGCAATTCAGACCGAAATTTACCCCAAGATACTATAGCTCATGATGCTAAAGCCCCCCCCCCCGCTGCCCCACAGAGGACTGAGATGTATGGCATTCAGAGCCACAACTCCAGATTTAGGTGTGTAGGCATCAATGTTTTTCTGTTAACCTTTTTTTCATGTTGGGAGCACGTGCCAAGGATTAAAACATACCACTGGCGATCGATTGTGGGGCTGCATTGAAAACCCCCAAGTCCACTAACTATAACCAACAATGCGTCAAATATTTCGTAACCGTGAACTAAACTGCGCTAATCCTCCCATGATATGAATTGTCAAATCCCTTCCCAAATACATTCATTGGTATAAAATGCTTCAGATGGAAGGTTCAAAAACGTGTTGTAAATAGTAAAGTAAGCGTCTAGATCAAAGCATTAAATTCAAGTTGAGATGCAAGCGACCCACTGAAATTCGGAGAAACGTTTGAGGACAGCGATAATACATTTCTTCCCTTGTAAAAATTAAGTTTTCATTATGAAAAGGAAACAATATATAACGGGGATGGCGCAAGTAATTACCTCATTCTATTGTGTGGTATTCATTACATGCATTGTGCTTTTCCTGTCCCACCTGAATTGGACCAAAGTGTAACCCAAGTGAATGAAAAAAACCCTAATTCCCCTGACCACTTAAAGGTATTAGCATGTACCGTGTACCCGACAGGTGAACAAGAGAGTTTCTGAGCGCTTAAAATGTTCCAATTTCCTAGTTTTCTTGTGGTCGCATTGTGCGTGAGCCCAATGTTTGCTTAGCGTCTGGCGGAGAATCATTCCCTATTCTCCAACGTAGCGTGCATTTTGCAAAGAACCTAAGCCCGCCACAATACTGATGAATGAGGCCACTTTTAAGCCCATTCTTTCCATCGTAAGACTTAGTCGATTTCCACTTAAATTCTTGGTGACTGGGTAAACACCACAGCTCGTAAACATCTACAGCATCCTCTTCATCAACATCACCACCGTTGCTCGCTCCAGTGGCCTGAGGCGAAAAGGTTCTTCGGACGCTATCAAGTCCTCCACCTCATGTCCATCCGTCCGCCCATCCACCGGTCGAAACTCGGAACTTAACTTTCCTCGGCCCGACCCAATTAGAGCGAACGCCGGCATGACTTTCTCAGATTGGACGATAATTCTCTGGACAAACCTAATCCCCATGAGTGGCTTGAGGGTATTCACATGGGCTGAGAGGGATACCTTTAAATGATGGGAAGAGCCCGGATATGAGAACGCAACACGGATGACACTAATAACAAGGGAGATTTGCTTGCTTTCCAGGCGCGTTGACACTAAGATTTTATACTAGACTGAAGGGGGCCGAGTATTATACGATCAATGTGTCTCTACACTGAGTAAATAGAAACGTGTGGTTTCTCCTTTAACGTGATCCCATTGCGTTGTTTCAATCTTATTTGCCGACTTTTGGATTAAAACCAGAGAGATCAAATTACTGAAATGGGGACAAATAAAGTATCAAAAAGAATCAGTGGGTTAATGAAATGAGTCTGCTCAAAAAAACGCAATATTCACCAATCTTTTATAATGTTGCACATGTTTGTCCATCCTTGTGGCATTTTTGGAAAAAAGTACTCTTTAGAAATCAAATCACTAAAACAGTTGACTTAGAGCCAGGGTTTGGTATTTTGGATGATTGATAGAAACATTTGTGTGCAATGTTGACTGCGTTCAGGGACAACACATTTTCTTGCAGTTTCACACACAGATTGGCTGCTGGTGATATTAAGACACTCCCCCACTTAAATAAATCTACTTAATGTGACTAAAAACATAAGTAGGAAATCTCTTCGACAGTTTTGCTGCAAGATATTATATCAAAATCCCGTCGCTCTAATTATTTTTCTTTCTTATGTGCAAGTCAAGTCTTGTATGAAGGCCTACAACATCTATGTTCTGTCGTTCATAACATCATACCCA
Source organism: Acanthaster planci (assembly GCF_001949145.1). The sequence goes on along the minus strand of NW_019091392.1, from coordinate 1,526,609 downwards.
CTGTGTGGGAAAAAATGATCATGTTTCCTCTTTATGCAATTCACTGTAGATTGAATGTTGAAATATATGGAGAACAATTGTATTTTAAATATACCTTTCGCGGTTTAATTTTGTACTCATTTCGGCTTAACTGGGATTTTGTTTCGATCAAACGCATTCTGAAACATCAAAGTTTTGTTGAAAATTTGGTCCATGATGGCACAGGAATTGTAAATGTGACATAGCCAGATGTCAGATAGCTCTCACGACTTGCATGGGGAATATTGATACGTTAGAGATTTTCTTTCCAAAATGACAAGAAGAGTCCCCGGTGTGGAGTTCATTTGCTTAATTAACGACAGCAGACTTTCTGCGCCAAAGACAAAGTGCGCCAAGTTGTCTGTGGAAGTCTTTAAAAAATCACAAGGTGCATCAGTGTTTCTTCCTCTATGGCGAATAACACAGAAGCAGTCCAGGTAGTCTTTCGCCAGTTTCCGGACAACAGCTTCCGAGACCTTCAGTCTAAACTCTGGCACATAAATTGCCGAATTAGGTTTTATGTAATTCTATATTATGATTAATTCCGTTTCCCATTGATTTACAAGCTGTTGATAGGTAAACGTGGAAAGTGAGTTAAGTTGTTTGCCAGTGTGCCACAACCCAAATACACAAAAGACAATAACAAGCCGATAAAACGTAAACCCAAACCCAATCCAACCTAAACCAAACAAAACGAAACCATCAGACACAACCAAACCAAAACCAAACCAAACCAAACCAAACCAAAACCAAAAACCAAAACAAATTAAACCAAACCAAACCAAACCAAATAAAACCAAATCAAACCAAACTGAGCCAAACTAAATCAAACCAAACCAAACCGAACCAAACTAAACCAAACCCCAGACCAAACCAAACCCAAACCCAACCCAACCCAAACCAAACAAAACGAAGCCAGACACAACCAAAGCAAAACCAAACCAAATCAAACCAAACAAAACAAAACCAAACCCCAGACCAAACCAAACCCAAACCCAACCCAACCCAAACCAAACAAAACGAAACCAGACACAACCAAACCAAACCCAAATCAAACCAAATCAAACCAGACCAAACCAAATCAAACCCAACCAAACCGGATCGAACCGAACCAAACCAAACCAGGTAGGAAAGATATCACCGAGTAAAATTCGTATTTTACAAGAGTAAAGCAAAAAGTATGTAACCAAAAGAAAACAACATGATTGTTCTCCAGAGAAATTGAGCAATCCTATGTCAATCCCTTACTGCAGCTAATAGTAAAGCATTATAACAAACCAAAATCTTCCTAACTGTTGATATTTTCAGTAATCTTATCAGACGGTATAAAGATAAGTATAACTAGATGGGATGCTTTCGTTTTAGTGAGGTAATAAGGTGTTATCAATCTCCTCTTTGATGACACAGAATTTTGATACGTGCCATTAAAAATATCTTTGAAGGTATGAGCGAACTGAATCAAATCAAAATCAACAAAATAGGACACTCATCATCTCGAAATTATTAAATCCCTTTAGTAACACCCGGGATTATGGCATCATGTTTCAAACTTCGCGAAATAATCTTAAGTCCGACGAGTGGTTTTGATCCGCTTTCCTGAAACTATGGCATACAAATCTCAAATACAAAGCCATAACTGTCTTTTTTTGTGCCACAAGAGGAAGCCCTTTCATATTATGACATCAGCAATCCCTGTATACTGCTCAAAATACAACTCTTGACATTTTGAATATTTGGTCGGGTTTGGAAAAATCCTTCTGTTTTTGAGTTATAACCCTACATCATTGTATGACCAAACATTCAATTGAAAAGTTATGGTTGAAAATTTTTCTTTCGTTTGATACCTGACAAAGTCACATTAACGTCACGAAACGTCACGAAAGCACACGAATTTCAACATCAAATGGCAAATGTCAACAAGGTTTCATGTTAATATCCTCAACCGTTTGAGAAGAGGTCGACCAATCCGTTGATTTACAGTTTTGAAGCGTTTCCTGATGCACCTGAACTGTGACTTTTCACTAGCCCCGGAGGCAAAGGTCAGATGACTTCGACACCCAAACATAATACTTGCCCAATTTAAACAAAGTCCGATCCCAAACTATGAACATCACATCTGTATCAGTTCATGAGATACAGCTGATAGAATATGGTTCTGTTTTGGAACTTACATCGCCTGTAATCTCATACCCAATTGACGCAATGGTGTTTGCAAACTTGCTTATACTTCCAGGAATCACGATTGGTGTACATGTCAAGTTTCAAATTTATATGGTTTGACTGTCTGGAAAAAAAGGTGCAGAGAATTATCGCCCAGAGAAAAAAGAGGAGAAATATAGGCCATTACAGATCGAAGAGGTGACCAGGCGGTGCCTGATCACCTAAAAAGCTTTGAAGTTTCGATCACAGCAGGATCTCTACTGAGCTACCGCTCTGAGTTAGTAAAGTTTATTTAATATGCTGGTATTTCAGGTCATTTGAGCAAAATGCATTACAGAGACCCTGTGAATAAGCAAAAGGGCTTGAAAAACTAAAGCAAATACCCTACATTTGTCAGATGACGAACAAAGCAGCAAATTTCTTCGGTATTAACCATCTTGTTATTCATGAAAATAACATCCAAAAAGCCGAGGGGGAATGTACTTACATATTGTTGATAATCCATTTCACAAGTCAAGGTTAAGAAGACTGCACATCAACTTTAAGCACAAAAAACCTCTGCTTTCAGTTAATCAAAATGAAATTGTAAAGACCACAGTTCTGCTTCTTAATTATATAAAAACAGTTGTGCCAGTCCATAATTCATTGCTGATAAAAAGACAGCTGAAGCATTTTCATCCACTCGACGCGCACATTACAGGCCTACAAATACAGTACATGTACATTGTGTGCATATGACCCATGCCCACCAGTTCTGTAAGCAATACCTCAGCTGGACTGTGCATTACGTCCACATTATTCATAAATGTATTTTGGTCATATGCAATTGCCACTTTTTGCCCCTGTTTGTAGTTTGCAATTCCCGTTTGTCTGATCTTTTGAGTAAAACCCGCAACACCCCTGGCCCTTACAATCGATCAACCCTTCCTAGTCAACGTTCAATTGGCCACCTGTGTTTCTGTCCCGAATGTGTTGGTGATTTCTGTAATCAGAAGTAACCCATACCTCTATATAATATGAATGACCCAGCGCAGCCACTGATAACATTTTCAACAAGCACTAGACATTTCAGAAAACATTTGATTGAAGCAAAATTATTCAAAATAAATGCAATTTAATTTACATGGTCGTCCTCTCATCACTCGGAGGTTAGCGGACTGCGAGTATATCGGCAGGGCCTGGGCCCAGGGACCTTCTAGACAGGGTGCTGTGTGTCTGGGGGATCCCCCTACAACTTCGATTGGATAGACTCTCCCAGCGAAATAGCTCTCGTGCAATATGCTAACTACTCATGCTTAACGTAATGTATTCCTAATTTTTAATTTCTTTTTTTTTTTGCCTGATAAATCATGGAAATCGCCCTAAGGTTAATTTAATGGAGGGTGTTTACCCCATCCATTTAAAAAAAATATTATGAGGTATAGTTGTACAGTTTGTCCAACTAGTGATGTTGACTAAGATGAAGAAAGGCATGAAGGTCTCACATTTGTTTACGGTTTTTGCTGGATTTTTTTTCTCCCGATAAGATGGGTTTGCCTATCAACTAGAAGCCCAAACTGTAGCTACGCATATTTTCGATAAACCATTGAAACGTTGGTCAAACTGCAATTATCCAACGCGCATAAGATGCCAATGTTCTCAGCAAAAATAAACGAGTCCGTGTGCAAACATACATGTGTTCACCAAGGCTCGTTTGTGAATAAGCACAAACAGCGCGCGGCCCCTCCGTTGATAAGCAATTTTGGCAATTCCATTTGCGCGCGAAAACGATCTCGCGAGTACATGGGAGTTCGCAAGAAAAAGCGAGAATACAGTAGTGTCCCTTCAACCCACCAGGAAATCCGTTGCTTCATTCGTGGGTCGAAATGACCTGGTGAGTAGATAGTTGACGTTTTTCACTATCAGTAAAATTATGTTTCGGCGATGATCGGCAATTTCCCAACGATTTATTTGGACACAAACTTGCTTAGTGTTTTTTACGAAAATCGCAGGCCTCCTCTTTATTAAGTGCACCTGACTGTTTCGCAATAACTGGATAAAATTGAGACTTACAGTTCTCAGGAAAAGGGTTAAACATCCATTTAATACCAACATTTTCGCTGCCGGGCCAATCAAAATTTTTAAGTTTTATGCACTACTCACTCAGCGATCCCGACAGTGTTTACGTTTTTGCGAGACGAATGGTAAGTCTGGCTCCCTATTAAACGACCAACATTTACTAGGTTTCCTTCGATGCAAAGTCTGGGTTCCCAATTTCGGTCACACACATTTACGCGTATCTCTGATGTTATTTGATTGGCCAGTATTAGAGAGAACATGTCAATCAACCAATCAGAGATAGTCTTTCACGAAACACATACGGCAGTTTTCTCGGTTAATCTCACGAAGTCAAAACCTGCGATAACGGAATATTTTGGATGCACTTGACTGTTTTGCAACGACCTGAAATGTAAAAACTTATTGTTTGGTTGGATATATGACATATCTATCTTTCTGCTGTCAAGAAGATTCTGCCGGCCCAGATTTCGATCCACTAAAACCAGCTTTTCCCCTCAGTTTTACACACGAAGGCCTACGTTTTAGAGCTAATTTCCTTCAAAAGAGACTGCGAATATTTGTATTTTTTACAAAGGACATGAGACTGATATCTGAACTGTTCATTTGTGTAAAGATATTCCATTCTTAAAGGTAACACAAGGTGGTATACAATTTTGAAAAGTCCACAACACAGCTCATTACATATGCGTGATGCAAACGTAGCAAATGAAAGGAGCAGCTTTTACGGGTGCTGCGCGCTGACTGCAAAAAGACAAGTGAAGGTGCAGTATGCACAATTATTTTTGATTACTTTGTCTCGGTAACCAGTACCTAGTTGATGGTCACTCATCTTTAGGGTAATTGAATTGGTCTGCAAAACGTGTAAACTTCGGACATTGAAAAAATAAAATAAATGAGAGAAGTGAAAATCTTTCAAAGCCTAGCAGCTGCATACAACCATGAATGAATTTGCCCCCAAGTTTATTTTCCCAAGCATAACTCGGGGGTAATTTCTAAGCTAAGGGCATGTTCTTCAGGGTCACGTCATTGAAATTTAATCTTTGCTACATTTGCAAATGCACAGTCTTTCAACAACTCAAGGCTAAACAGAAGGTGAGTACTGGCTGGGAAGGGTATTGAGGGCTTCCCTGTATGGTTGACGACGGCACCACAAAGTCCAAATTCGTGAATACTGCACGCTAAAATGGGAATGAAACGTACACACTGGAAACGGAGTGGCGAACGCCGTTTTGGTGAGTGACCCGGTTTCTCTATTTTTACATGCGTTTCTGGAGACAAAATTTGATTGCATTCTTGGCTTATCAAGCAGGTTACTAATTCATGTAGGTGAGATAGTACAGGAATGTGCGGGTGTCAGATACCTATTAAATAAGTTCCTGAAAGTTTCTCAATTTCACCCTCTGATAAACAAGGGGCCCATAACCTAAATTTATCTCGCTAGACCATATTTGGTTCATAACAGTGTGGGAACCAACTTTCTGAACGTTCTCAAGAATAAAACCATTCGAGTAAAAAAAAAAGGCAGGCCACCCAAAGGGATACAAGATTGGCACCCAACCAACTACAAAGAGCATCTTGTAACCTACGAGGCAGAAATACAAAGTTCCTTTTCTATTTTTTCTAATTGCATGAGTGCGAAAAAAAATCGTATTTGTTTTATGCCAACCCCTAATTAATCCTCTTTGTGTACAATACTTATTGGTCGTTTCTCTTCTTGAGTCTGACATGAAATCGGGACAGGAAGTTGTCTCATTTCGAATGCTTCCATAAAAGTCTCGCAAGTTCCTCTTATTGTTGGAGAGCATATTTATTTATGATTTTATTACAAACATCAGCATTATTTACGAGTTCACAAATTTCATTGTGGGCCGTAATGTTGCACACAGAGCTGCGTTGCGCGCATTCGCTATATTGCAAGAAAATAGTTCCTTCACTCCTCTAATGCGCTCTTCTGCTGCGCGTGCTCTCGCCAGTGCAATGAGGCGAGTAATTCAAGTAACTTCATCTACAATTGTGTTTAAAAGTTTAAAGAGGTTGTGCATGACAGCCATTTTTCCAGTAAGAGCTTTTGTTCCGCAGGGATACACCTTAGTAGACCTTTTCTACTATAAAGCCCTCCGTATCAAAAGCAATTACCAGAAAGATGGCTGTCATAAACAACCTCTATAAATCAACTTGTGAAAAATATGTCATTATGCCGGAGAACTTGTTTTGCAACTCCCCGACCTGAATACCTGTGTAGGCCAAAATGTCTCAACCCGCTTCCTCTCGTCAACCATGGCACACTGGCAATTTTATAACAACAAACAGGGGTGTAGTTATAATTTATCGAGGGGCCAACCTATTCGACGACAGTGGGAACACACAAAACTTTATCAGGTGCGATAATTCTAGAATGTGCAGGTTTCGTATGGCCTTTTAATAACTTGTAGGCACTGAACTCACAACAGGGGATCGGCATAGGAAATGGCTCCCCGAACTTGAAAAATCCAGGACACTCTCTCTGGCGAAAATGTGGGGCAAGCTCAGGCGCAAATGATAATTATATAGTTCAACGACTTGTCAATAGGTGCGCACGTCCAATGAAGTCGCACGTCCAATGAAGTCGCACTCAACCAACCTTAGTTAAATTGTTTTGTCAAATTTCATCGTCTCTCTTGTTAATGACGTTGGCTGCGGTTCTCCGAGCGTCCATGGTGAATGATACCTCGTGTAATTATTTTCATTTGAATGGCTCCCTCTGTAATGAGTAATAAATTGGATTATCAGTGGCGTGACATGCACTGTGCTCTAGTTCCAAATGGTAGACCAGATGGTCCGAGCCATCCGTCGTTCGGTTGACGTTAGGTTCTTCTAACGTGAATGGCAAGTTCAATCAAGGACCATAGTTAACCATGTTCGACTAACGCTGATCGAACGCACGCTGATTGACGATGGTTGGACTAGTCTAGTCAACTATTTGCGAACAACCCATCGAGGTTTGTCGCATCGTAGCACAGTGCAGAGAGGACATGTAGAAAAATGGCTCAAAACAGTATGTCGCCAGTAAACGACCATTTTCACTTTTGTTTTTGCTATTTTGCCCTTCCTGCGGTCACCTTTTCTCCCCTTTGGCCTAATGACCTGACAAAAGTTGACTAGGGTCGTTCGCGCTTCAATTTCACTGCACATGCGCTAGGTGTGTCCCGAACTGTCCTTGGTCAAACTTGCCAGTGATGCCACGCCCACGGAGCTGCAGTCAAAGTCACGTCTCTTCCTCCCGGGAAGGAGTGCTTAGCCCGCCCCCTCCCCCAATAAAAAAAATAAGTCGGTCTCTGGTCAGCGTTCACAAGACAGAAGGGCAATTTGTTCAAGGAACCAGACTAATTTGTGGGTAGCTCGTACCTGGTGATAGATCCATTACGACTGCTTAATGTTGATGTCGAAGTCACACAGTAGACCATGGGTAGGTTACAAAGTTGCAGCCAGCTGATCAACAACAATAGCGGCATGACGTGCGACGTGCTACTACTAGCCTTTGCTCTTTGATTAAATATGCCACTCATTTCCGTGTCGGTTACCAGTCTTAAAAAGCCACCCCATCCCATTCCCAACCCCCCAAAAAAATCGCATCGCCGCATCAATTCTGAAACCTTGGTCTGGCCCTAAAGTCAAATGTTGTTAGATTGTCTACGCATCTGTATGTGCTTTTTATATTTCAATGTTCATGCACTATGATAAATTCTAAGAAAAGGGCACCACACATTTATAGTTGCCTTATTAAAGTTAAACGAGATTTTCCGTTGGGTTTCGAGGATAGGCCTATGCACCATATCATTAAAAATTTATCAAGTTATAAATATTGCTGTATTACCTTTATAAACAAAAAAATGCATCACAAAACAGTATAATAAGACATCCTGGGCGCAAAATTTCAGCAATATTCCAGGTATGGGCGGCAAGATATTTTTCAAGACTAATTCATTTCAGAAGGTAAGAAAGATTATAAATCTGACAGAAATCTTCGCATTTATTTCCTTTTTCTTTAAAAGTGATAAATAAAGAAAACTAGTTAGACAAAGCAAAACGAGTAAATTGATACTTATGACTGACGCGTGTCACATGGTCACGAGGTTTCTCGAGAAAAGTCGAGAACAATACGTAGCACGCCGCTGCAACGGAAATCGTACGTATTTTTGTACAGGAGCACGTCCCTGTTTAAATGGTCCGTGCCCTGACCAACGTATAGTAGAAAGCAGAAACACTTGTTCAATGACAAGTTTCTTTGTGGAATGGAGCGTCCTTTCTCACTGGGTCTCTCTTCAAGTTCTTATAATCTGAATACATGGCTCGCATGGGCATGGTTTGAAGACTTCAGAGGAAACCCGATCATTTTCAGCACACGGCTCAAGACTGAAGATCGTCCAATCATGTCTACGCAGTTAATCCCTCAATGGCGTAGAATGGAGTTTAGCGTTAGCCTGATTGTAATCCCTAGCCTGCTAATTAGTCATAATGGAGGGGGGTTTAGCCTGAGGGCTTAAGTCCAATAAAGCAATCCACCGTGCATTTAACAATTCCTTGTCTTGTTTCCCTAGCTGACCCCTCCTCAACTATCTTCCAGTTTTGGCTTTCCCCCCAAATGCAAAGCAATTACCGCTGATAAAGAAATAACGAGGCTGTAACATTCCCCCATCAACTTTACAAAAGCGCAAGGAGAAAGAGATTACGTGTGGTACCCTCAACTATCACAACTCAACCTCACCGAAACATGCCTTGGTATCCGAGAGGCAGAATGAGGAGACTGAACCTGCTAATCCTTCGGTTTGCTTAGTCTTTCCTTTATCCCCCTAAGCACATCGAAAAAACAAGATCCAGGGGGGGGGGCAGGATGCCCAGTGTACCGATAATGTGCAGCTTCCGAGCTGGCCAGACCGTCACAAGCTTGTTTGATTTGTTGATCTTACGCGCAGCGCTATACCTACTGGGCCGAGCTCCACTTCAGACCGCTTCCTTTCAAAAGCTGGACAGTCACGTTAACAACTCACCCGGCGGTAAATGGCCGGCCGCTTCGCTGATGCTCTTGTCATGAAAATTCGATTTAGGACTTATGCCCCTTTAACTTTCGGAAGGTGATGACTAAAGATAGCGGAACTCCTGGCTTTCTTGTACAATCACTTGAGACCATTTTAAACCGAATTTTTCCCCCGCCGGGAGGGTGTTCTTTAACAGTCGCAAAGGATTCGTCCATTAAATTTGCTTTTGTGCTTAAGGCACTTTACAAATTTGTGTAGGCGTTAGTATCTCACTGTCGGCGAAGCTTCTTCCTTTTACTTCTTAGTGCTCGAGTATGTGTGGGTGTCCACGTGACTGGTGGTATTTTCAGGAAGCATCACATTTGAGGAATCACATTTTTTCTTTCGCTGAGCCAACACACATCATGAGCCATAAGTCCATTCCAGACTTCTCTGGCACAATACCATCATGTCTGATAATTGGAGACATTTTTTCAGTTCATTTGTGTTGTAAGAAAACACACATGCACACATACAAAAGATATTGACGTGGTTCTTGTAGACGGCTATTTGGTTTTAATCTGCTCAGAACTGATTCCCAGTTGAAGAAAGATTCGTAACAACAGTCAATTCCATTCGATGCAGTACACCATGCACTATTTTCCTATCTGTTGAGCAGCAAGTAGGCTGTGGGAATCCATTTTGCTGTTGGAATCTATTTGGGGCCTTTACACACGATTCATTCTTTCTGCTTTCTGTGAGGTTATCTTGCTGTCTCCACATAACCGAAAGTGATTAATATGGTCAAATGTAGACCAACTATATTTTCGTAATAATATCGGTTTATCGCATCACTTGAATTGGTCAAGAGCTCGTTATCTCAATGGGTTTAATTAAACCTCTCTTTGAACAACACTGACATTAAACTAGAAGGTTAAAGTTTAACATGGACCTTGAATCAGGAATTCTCCTACTTTTAGTGAGAGAAATTTGAGAGTTAAACCATATTTTGTAATCTTCTGAAGCGCTTGACTGGACAGGATGAGACGTGATGGTGGTATTAATTGTTTTATGATCATGTGCATGTCATTTGAAAACCATCTTTTAAAAAAGGCATGAAAACACCCATGGTGGTCGATGACGTCGCCATATTCGGTTCGTGCGATCTTCAAGCCTAGAATATGCATCGTAAGTCACAAGAGTGATCAAAAATAGCCCCATCCCGCGTGAAACACGTCCTTGCAGTGAGACAGTTCGTGATTGTGGCAACAGGTTCTGTGTTTTGTGTCTGCACCGTTCAGCTACTCCACGCCTGATGTAATTTTTTTTTCATCAGGTGGCTACACCTTAAAATTATTATGCGGCCTCCTATAAAATGCTTGATGTAACTGCTCTTTTTCGTTCGCGCACATGAACTGTAAAATTGAACACAAATAAGATTATGTCAGTGATTTGTTCCTTTGCATGTAGACTGAGGGCACGACGGCAAATTGGGGGTAAGTATCTTGGTGTTATGTTGTAACTGGAACTGATAAAAGGAGACTGCTCTCAGCTGATAAACGGACATCACTCATTTTTTATCAACTAATGGTGTATTTGTTTCGCTGAGTGGCATGTCTAAAGAGGTCAAAAGGCATTGCCTCATCACAATCTCGAGACGGGGAAGAATGTTAATCTAAGGGCAATTGTCATCAAACCTCATTTAATGGTTGTTTAACCGCATTCTATCCATACTCAATTAAATGTAGAGTTGTCTTTACCCTGAACCAAAGATTGGCTTATTGCAAGTAGCCCCGTTGAGTTTGAAACGATTAAAGCTATTCATTTGGCTGGTACGTAATGATTAATTCGAGTTACAATGAAAATGTCTATCGGCTTAAAGCGAGTGCTACTCGATAAATCGACCATCCTGCTTCAAAACTTACATCTGGGCTTTGTTCAACTTTAAGTGCTGCCATTGTGTCTCAATCGATTCCTGCTTCTGTTTTTCTCTGCTACAGTCACAACAAAAGTAATTAGGAGTTCCTTTGGTACCCCTCGTGCGATCCGTTGGAATCCACCCTTCTCCGCACACCGAGTCATGATGAGGGACTTACCCAGGCATTGTGAGCCCACAATGCGGACACTTATACCCAAATACCAGCCAATATAAGCTGATGAGGAAAATCGCCTTTTGGTAGACAGGGACTGCGGTTTCAGTTCAAATTCTTGACAAACCAATTGAGCAGCTTGATCTTCCACTCCATTCATTTTGGATAGCGCACACAGAGGTCGCCGTGGATGCCACAACCACCCCAAACCGTGTGTTGTCGCATGAACGTACAGGGTAATTCCCAAACTGATATGCCAAATGGAAAGAAGTCAATTGGACGATTTTAGTAAACAATTTTCCATCAGTCTCACGCCAAGAAGCCACAAGTGCGTCAATCCGTTTTGAAAACTGGGGGGGGGGGCATAGCCCTGATCAGAAAAATGCGAGCTCGAAGCGAAGTATAGATGTTCTGTGGTGTGATCTGTGACAATTTCTGGCTACTTTAGCCAGTTTTTTTTACAAATGCTTTTGCAAGGTATACATTTTCATTTAGGTTTTGGAAAAAATGTGTATTTGGGGGGGGGCAACTGATATGATTTCCCCTTGGAAAAATGGGGGACATGTCCCCCGTTCCCCACCGATTGACGCCCAAGCACTGCTATCGAAGACATCGGTCTGGCATCTAAGGTGAAAGAAGCATTGAGTGTAGTTTAGCCAAATCTATGCGGGGGCGGCACTTACACTATGAAGTAGGCATGAATCCGGACATAGCTCACTGTGGGCGGGCCAAATACCAGTTTGCATGTGGGGGAGTGGTAGCTGTTAAGACGAGGGTGTCTTCTTGGGTTTTCTCCGGCGTGAAGCTAAATGTTGGGCTTTCAAAAACACAATAGGTAGGAAAGAAAACAACAACAAACACTAAACAAATAATTGGATTCGATCCAACAGTTCACTGATTTCTGAGAAAAGCCTGTGCAATGACAGGAACGTTGCCAGTCCATTGTACACAATGGATAATGTCGTGAAAATGACTCGCGTGGTGTTCCAAGTCAGGTGATTTTATGTGGAAGATCAATTACATTTCGATTTAATTTACTTTGAATTAAACAAATTAAAAGTAGTTTTAAAAAAGCATTCAAGGAGAAAGTACTTCCTCCGGTATGAAATACCCCGCTATGTTCACACAATTATACAATCCAATACATATAGTGATTCTGGGACGTGCCATCCAGAATGTCCCCAATGCCATGTCATGAGGGAAATTTGGTGTTTGTGTCATTGAGTAGAGCCCCACTCACCGCAAAAATCTTGTGTTTTAAGATAAGCAAAGGACCCCTATAAACGAACGTAACAACTGAGTGAATTTCACCTCGGTGTTCTGTCAGTGAAGAGCCAGTCGTCCTTTTCTCTGAGTGCAACTGATTTCATCTATCATCACACATCACACTATTCAGAGAGTAAAATTCAAATGGGGGTAATGTTTATGATTTGTTGAAAGTGGGATTATAAAGTGCTTCTGAAAAAAGGAGACATTGGGGGCATAATTGGATCGCAGCAATGCATGTTGGTATGAAGAGTGTGGCGTCACCTGCTGTGATGCCATGGGCGGTGCAGTGGTTGTGGTCATAGATGACCATTATTATACTTATGTCGTACATGCTCAGAGAGAAATAGGCTCAGCAAGGAAGAGGAGGCAGGCGTTGCGCAGATGATAACAAAATATCACTCGATTTCTTTTTCTTGTTTGAAAGACGGATCATTTTTAGCAATTCCAAAATGCTGAGTAATGTAGTCTTACTGAAAAAACCTTGATGCGATAACCTTCTCTTGGATGTTATTTTGTTTCTCTTATTCCTAAATCTGGTCAAGGCAAGGAAAATCGCTCTACTGGACGCTGGTTGTAATCCTTTTCCTTGGGCAATGAAACATTAATACTAACTCAGCGTTTTCAGCAAAATATGGCTGAGTGAAAGGGTTCAGTGATCTAGATGTGAATATTACGATATTGAGAATGATCTGTACATCTCAGGATTGCCAAGTTGAGTAGTTGCTAGTGACAGCGCTTACTAACCCCTTTTCAATTTTTTACACAGGGATCTTTCTCTAATGTTGGTATGCTGGCAAGGTCTTCTATTAATAAAACTGACCTCTACGCGTGTTTTAGTCTTATTTTCACGTGAACGGGTAAAAAAGAGTTACCATAATGATTTAATATAATGTGGGAAAACATCAAGGATATGTCTTAGGCTGACGAACGACAACGGATATATAAATGATGTCTTACGTGCAGCTTGTGGGTTTCACAATTTATAATTTGCCCATAACAGTTTAAAATTTCGTTTCGAACCTTTAAAGCCCATGTTTTGTATGGTGATTTCAGGCTCTTGTGTGTAACTCGATGCATTTTTCTATCTGTTTTATTTTATCTCAAAATATGGAGGGCCTGACGTTTTGATCAGAGCAGAATCTTTCTCAAAGGCAAAAGGTATTTTATTTTATTTCTTCTTTATTATGGGTGGCCGATTCCGTCCATTCAAAAGACCTTAGTTCCAGTGGGTCCCGTTGGAGAGGATAATACGATGAAACAATAAAACCATGACTTCCAAAAGCTGGTACATGTACATACATGTCAACAACAGAGAACAATCACATTAAAATTACCAAAGCTGAGTCTGTAATCAAATATAAATATTACCTGAGACCAATGATGAACATTAAAAACAGCAGCCAGTCAAAAAGAGACCAGGTTTTGTTAAAACTGGTAAAATTGGTAGCAATTTAGTCCTAAGCATAAAAATATTCCCTGGCCAATTAATAACATAGTATCATCATCAAGTAGTCAAGACCGACAGCTGGGATTCAACAATAGCTATAAATCCCTTCCAAATATCCTAAACGCAAAACCTCTATACGTATTAAGGACAGCACATCATTATCATACGAGTTTGATTGTAATGGTTGATGCTGATGCTGATGTTGTTATTGTTGGTGTTATTAGTTTTTAATTGTTCACAACGATCACATACAACAAAAGCATTGCAACCAGGAAAGGCAAACAAAACAAAGTCAACCAAGCCCCTCAATGCTTGAAGAGAGAGGCCTGCAAAATCGAAGCAGACCATTAAAAAACGCTTTTAGATCCTGGTAGTATCCACTACCATCTCTTATCAGCAAATTCGGTGAACTGTATAAAATGGCAGCGCCACCAACGGTAAGCAATAATTTTTCTGCGTTGTTTTCTTCTTTGTGCAAAAAAGTAGGGGGTTCTCTAATCCAAGGCTTTGTTTCTGAATTTTACAATGCATCAGAAACTCTTCCTTAAATTGGCAAGAGAAACACCCTAACTGCTGTTATCCTTGTTATCTCCACACAGGCAAGAATTTGCCGTCTAATCCGAAAAGTTAACAAATCCTGTTGATTCCGCTCTTGAGAGTCGAGAAAAACAACTTTAAGAGCCAATCTGGTCCATTGGAGACCACCTATGCGACAGAGATCCACCAGGCGAACGTGTACGCAGGGCAAAGTGTTTTTGTAGGGACAGCGTTTGTCTTCTATTCACATTCACAGAATATGTCGCTCCTGAAAGCTGTTGTATTACTGAGTAGATTTACTCCTGGCAAACAAACTAATGCCTTTTGCCAGGGTCTTAATTCACGCCCTAGGCTCTTATCCCGCGCCGAGCCTTGTTGTCGGGTTGCTACCATCTTTACCACAGGTACTCTCGACCTGGGAGAGGCAGGCCGAGAGATACGGGCGACGTTGCCCAACAACAAAAGGGCCCTAGCATAATACGCTCTGTCTTGACAGACAGCCCCAAATTGTTTACCGTGCCCAATGTTGCAATTGTCGCCGGCGAATCAGACGCTGAGAACAGCCGGATCAAAAGAGAGCGACCTGCTGGCGCGATAAAGCGGAAAATGAAGACATGATATTAGGTGATGTACGCGGTTTGCCTCTGTTGACTTTGTGCAACACGGTTGACATGACTCGATTCTGGCAATCTGATCGGAGTAGAAAGACGAGTCTGTGGCGCATTGTTAGGCTTTATTCCAAATGCCGCTTTTCTACAAGGAAAACATCCGTTTTTAACAAGAACAGATTATTGTATACCCGAGTAGATTTATCCTTGGGTACGGTCGAGTTGCGGCATCAGCAGAACCTTACTGCATACTCGTTTAATGATGCACTGATTTGGTTGTATTATTCCCCTAATCCTTACAGAAGTTTGCTTTGAGCAAAGGCATCGGATTCAATCCGACGATCGCATGGGCGAGGGTAACAGTGGGAACCACACCGCAGCCAGTCCTGGAGACCCGCGCTGGTACATGGATCTGAACAGTGGCCAGGGAAGTCCTGAATCCTCTAATTTTAGTCTGGCTTTGTACACACCCTGGGTAGTCAGGGTTAACAGAATACATCTTTCAAAAGGGTCATCTGTGGAAAAAAATTTATTGTTGTAAACCTCCTTTCAATCTCGCACTGATTTTCATTTCGGCCTTATCCAAAAACTATAGAAACACCCTAAAAATTGCCATCTTCAGCACTTTTAAGGATTTACTTGATGGAAGAAAATATAGTGATGAAAAATGTAGTCCACGGAAATGTGCATGACCCTAACAGTACAGATAGCAAAAGGTAATCATTTTTTTCAAAGATGCAACTCGATATATCGTCTCTCTTTTCACAACGTGATAATGCACTAAAGGTCACTCTGCGTGAATTGTGGTCTCCTGGTCGCTGTTAGTTCAGGGAATTCGAAGGCAGCCAGAGGCCAACCTAACCAAGTCTCTTCTACCAACCCCTATAGGTGTACACACGAGCTACACACAAAGTGCGGGTTTTTTTGTCTTTTGCATTATCCTTTATCGTATTACGCGTTGTCTTCATATGGGAATGGAGCAATGGACCTTTCTACCAAAACAAAATAATGATAATAATATTTTCCCAACTGTGGCCCATCAAAAATATTCAGGGGTTACAGCTACGAAAATTGCGGTCATTTTTCTCGCAAGATTTTTCGGGATTTTATGTGTTTTTTCTACGAATACTCCCTACCGTCACTAGAGTTTTTAGTTCTGCATTAGAGAGCTTTTAATTGCTTAAAAAGTACTCCAAAATGTAACGACAAAAAGGTCAATTCCTTCCCTCATTTCGTGTAACGGGCACAGAACAATCGAAAAAGGAGGATGAAGTTGAGGGCGCACTTTGCATTTGTAGATACAACTATCTGCGGTTTGAGGCCAGTAAAAGAGGCCCGAAATGGATTACATAGACTAAATTCTCTGTCTGCAAGCTTCAAATTCTTTCCTTTCGGAACATTTTGCGGCCAATCAACAGGAGAATTTGTGAAAGGTAAGGATGGAAATCGGCAAAGAGTCTTTAAGCTTGTACTTGTGGTGAAATTTGGACAAACGGAACACTCCAAATAGCTCTAGTTGGCAATGACGTCAAGGTATCAACTTTCAAAATGGAATGGGCTTCACAACTGTTTTTTTTCTTTGATCATCTTTTTCACAGCAATATCTCCAAAGTCCACTAATTCACCAAAACTGAACAGAAAATGAAATAAACTTGCACATATTATGTGTCTCAAAAGCCACGGAAAGTTGTGTTAATTTTCCCTGATTGTTTTGAAGTGGGAGTATTTGGTCGTTCATACTAGTCTTGCAACCCTAGAAATAAAATTTAAAACCATCGTTATGGCCGGCTCAACTTTCCGAACAGTGAGAGTGTTTGCATTAGAATTAAGTAGCTCTGCGTTCTTTCCTCGATTTCCATTCCTGGTGACTCTATAAATAGTCACCATAATCGAAGCTCCCACAACATATTTCACACTAGTCTTGAACAATCAAAATTTAAAACTCCCATTCAATACTACCGCAGCACTTGTTTTCATTACGGCTGTAAATGTGTAACGTTAAAACTAAATGCTACCCAAAGCATTTTTCTATTCTGAAATTGGAAATCGCTCTCTGAGAATTCCAATTCAGCTGCGAGGGCAGGTTGAGGGGACTTGATGAAAAGGTGTGCGTGTTTTTAAAATATCGAGTTTCTTGTCGGAGCCAGTGGGGGCGCTGTTTAGAAACGTGCAAATGGTACAATTTGACAACGGGAGTCGAATCAACCATGAGCAATTTCCAGCCACAAAAACAAATGTGATTAGCCGTTGTTATTCCACTGACTCTGATCAAATGCACAGAGACTTTTGTTTCATTTCTTTTGCGGACATTCCTTTGTTGTCATGTAATCAAGAAAAGTCTCAAGTCTCTTCACCCACTTGAAACTAGCCAATCGAGTTGGTTGCATCATAGAGGAATGAAATCGGTAATTGTCCTCAGCCACTAATAAATGACAGCTTGGTGATGACTAGTCTTGAAGGACGCTACTATTTACATAGGATGGTTATTCATCGCTGAAAGATATCACAGTATGACTAAAAATGGATGAATGGGCGTTAAACAAGGCTACTGAAAGCTTGCACTAAAAGAAACCCACACCACTGAAAGCTGGTGCCCCCATCAGATGCTGGTGCCCCCTTGTTCCCCCATTAGTAAAATCCTAGCTACGCCACTGCTGTGTGATAAATCGCCATTAAAGTTCACGAACTGTGCTATAGGTGTACTAGAACTTATCGCCCTAAGATTTGTCAACAGTCTTATAAAAACAGCAGCGTCTGGCACAAAGACTACAGGGTGACGTAACCTTGATCACGTCTATGGCAGAAAATAGGTGGAATGCACGTTCAAAGGTAAAGTCTAGAAGGCGGTTCTCGATATCACACAGACATTTGAAAAGATCATTTCCAGAATGAGGTTAAGTCAGACCCGATTATTTTCAACTGTTTACTGGACCAAAGTTCACCCAGACTTGATTGTATCCCTTATCGTTTTTATCATATTATGACATGGTATGACTTGGTTTTGAAAGTTCATGACGTACACTGCATTCTTGTTTGATGGATAAAGAAACAACAAGATTTAGTTTAAATTATCCATGTAAAACTTGTGTCAGGCTGGCTTGAAAATTGGCAGGTACTTGCAAATTTTTCTTTCACAAGAGAATAAAGATGCTCAGGGGAATAGTGTACGAATATAATAAATAATCATGAGTGCGATGGTAAGACTAATTTCATGAGGTGACAGACAAAATGCTCCATTTCACGAGGCGAAGCTGAGTGGGATAGGACATTTCGTCTGTCACCGAATCAAATAATCTTACCATTGCACGAATGTGAAACATTCATTATTTGCTAATAACAATATCTCTAATGATCATTTCCTTTTTTTTTGTTTGGAGAACAAACGATCCTCGCTTATTAACGTCCACCATTTCGCGAAATAGATTTGTGTCAGAAGAACGGCCACCACATACGCGTATTGCTAGTAAATTGCAATGTTAGACTGGTTCCCACTCCTACATTATTTTCCTCTTTCTTACTGCGAATAAAATAATCATATGTTAATTAAATTGCTAATTGAAACTTAATTAATCACTCAATATCGGCAACGTCTCCTGCAAATTCATTGAAATAGTCGACGAAATTCTTATTGTTCCTCTCAATAAACGACATACACTGTTACATGGATCTGAAGAGCAGATATTCAATGCAAGCTGTTGAGTCATCGATCTACATTTGATCAGAAATCGAACAGCGAGAAATTAAAATATAACAACTGAAAACTTGTTTGTGTCATCGGTTCATACTCCCTTCTCATATCATGCCAGTGTTGTGCATTATTTAGACTGGCTTATCCAAGTACTGAGTCCAAAAGCAAACTTGGGATTTTTTTTCTCAGAATGGATTCCCCTGCTGGCTACGCCAATGTCATGTGGAAAAATTATCATAGCAAAAGAAAGAATTCTTTGTTTTCGCGAAACTTCTGAAGTCGATAGTTATAAGCCATCATCATTGGGCTGAGGTTCAAAGTTCAATGTCTGGCTTTGAATATATCACCGAACAACGTTTGATACGACTAGCTTAGAGTTGAACTTGAGGTTATAAAATGTGGTTCGTGTCCTGACGCTAAATAACGCCATTAACTTGTTACTCTACACAAGATAAAGTACAAGCGAAATAACTAATAACTGTTTATTGTCATTGAATGCAGTAGTTTTTAATTTTGCAAAAATTACCGGCACATCGTGTAATGTTTATTCCGACAAGTGGCAAGATCAGATTTACTATGTTCTCGGCAAAAAAGTCATAAATGGTGTCCGTTGGTATCAGTTAAGAGGAAAACACACACACAAGCATTGTTGTCAGCCACAAAACAACAAAAATTACAAAGAATAAGAATAAAAGTTTTGGATTTCCCACCCCTCTAAAAAACTTGGTTCTTAATCTGCCTTAGCTATAAATCTGAATATAACACTTTCTAAAAAACAAAAGGGGGGTAAAATCTGGCATTTAATATGCATGCAGATTTATAAAACACGCTACACAAAGATTTTTTTATTACAACATATATTATCATTTTTGTACATTGCAAGCAGGTGCCATACGTTGCTTAAAGATAAGACAATCCACCATGTCTTTTAAAAAGTTGAACATTTTAACAGAGGAACGAGTGTAAAGATGCTGTACAAGCATAATTCAAAAACATGTAACTCATTATGCAATGTCAATAGCCAATAACATGAGACAAAAAACCTGTGTTTGCACAGCACGTTTTAGGTACATTTGCAAAGTAACTTATTTGGGTTCTCTGAGCATTTGTATTTCCTTCAGCACCGGACATCACATCACCTGCCACTGAATTATACAGTATTCATGGCTTTCTAGCTACACAACACTGCCAGCTACCTCTGGCGTTTACCATGCTACGGACAGCTCCTTCCATGAGTACATAATAACCCAAATTCCGAGTTTTACACAAAAATAGAATCAAGAGAAACCAAAACAAATTCAACAGTTGCCCACAATCAGGTTCGCGTGTAGCTCCACTATTTCCCAAGCAATGATAAACTTCGACTAGCCCTTTAACCTTCATTCCGTTGTAGAATTTACTTTCCCTCAACAACAAAATAGAACTCACCGAAAAATTATCAATTGTTATCATTTAGATCTCTGTTATGGGTTACAAGTTGCTTTGTATTGATATGATGCAAACGAAGGGAATATGGTCGCGTTGCTTCACGTGCTGATTCTCGCATTGATTCCCTTGAAATACGAAGTCATAATTGTGCGAATGATGTTATCACGTCGGTATTCTGTAAAAACAGGTTGTTTCTCAACGCGTAGAATGTACCAATGTATAAAACCCCAAACGGAGGATTTTATCCCAAATGTATCAAACCAATGATTCATGACTTTGTATACTCTTCTTCATAGAAGTGATCACGTCAATTGATTATTTCTGACGAAGTTTTTTAGTGCGACGTAAAGGAAAACTACCGAAATGAGACGCGCAAGCTCAACACCTGCAAAGTTTACACCGCCAGCAAAGGTTTCATGCATGCACTCCGACATTGAAAATATACTTAGGACGCGGTCGGATCTACAGAAACCATACTATGCCGAATGGAAGGAACGATCCCGTTCCTAAATGTAACATCCAGTAGCTCTTGAGCATCTTTGATGTCGGGGTACTGGTGCATCGCCCAGGTCAGGTACACCTGGAAATCGGCCCAGCGCACCCGGTCGTTCTCCTCCAGGTCTAAGGCGTGGAGCGTCCACTTTGTATCGAGGCACCGGTCGAAGCTGGGGAAGTACGGGGCCATGAAGCCGCTGTAGAATGACTCCAGCTCCAGTGCGTCACCGTTACCGTTGACCTCGTCCGCTACAAGCCACGTGTCCCACATCTTGCGGACTTGCGAGATCAGGTTCACGGCGTGCGGCTTGCCCAGCTCCATCTTGTGGATGACTTCTTTCATTTTCTTGGTGAGTGAGCCACCAGCCTTCTTGAAGAGAAGTGCCACGCCAACGGTGCTCATGTACTCTTCTTTCCTGTCAAGGAACAGCGAAAAATCTCTTTCCTCTTTTTTAATGGATCCGGCTGAGAAAAACGGTTTATCTTCGTTTTGACTCTTCCTTTTGTGTTATTGTGTTGGTCGAGGCTGTAATTGAAAGCCATGTGCATGCTATCTTTAATTGGGAAAGAAAGTTATCAGTCTCATGTTCACATCAATTCGTTTCATGGCTCCATTACCACTATGCACAACTTTGGAGATCTGTAAATCGAAGTAATCAAATTGAATTGGTTGAGCTGTAGAATACAACACAAATCAACGATACTTTTATCACACATTTTGAAAATATTATGATGGAAGTGAATGTATTAACTTGAGTTGTTTGAAAGCACTCGATATCATTTTGTCAAAGAATTTATGTCACAGAAGAAACCCTTACTTTATGACGTGTTGTTAGATCACTTTGGATTCAAATGCTCATATAGATAAACAGCTCCCACTGTTGGTTCTTAGAAAAAAAGAAAAAAATGCTTTGCAATGTTTACAAGCTTAGCAGAAACCGCCCATGACCTACGCACGTGACGTGGGCATTTCTTAATTTTGTCCTCTAGCTACAGCTAGTGAAACGCCTTGGTCTCTAAATCTATAATGGGTGCGTTCGATACCTATACACGGGGCAAACCTGACCTGGGGATGACTGTGTGTGCTGTGTCAAACAAGCGAGGCGGTGAGAGCGAGGTTAAACCCGAGCTGACCACTTGGATGCTAATCAAGCGCACCCAGCGAAAGTGTGTACGTTACCGGTTGTGACGCAGGTCTTCCTCCATAACCATCCTCATTCGGTTGGCTTGCTTCACGGTAAACTGCGGATCCTCACCGAACAGCTCCACCAAGTGCGTACAGATCATCTCCTCGGACGCCATAGTGGAGATGCGCACGGGGGCGCGCTCGCAGAAGAAATCGGCCAGGTCGAACTCCTCCTTCTTCAGGTCGAAGACGTGGTCCAGGGCCTGCTCACCGTAGACGGGGGTCTTGGAGTAGGGATCAAAGCCCGTGGTGATCTTGGTCACATTGATGGCGGCCCGCCGCAGGTAAGTCGAGTTAAACGCCTGGGTAATTTTCTTATTACCCAGCCGCACCAGGTTCATCAGGGTCACGCATGCCGAGGCGCTCCCTAGGCCTGCACTCTCGAAGCAGACGCTCCCCCATATACCGTCCGCACCACCGATAAGACTCTGCAGTTAGAGTTGAAGTAATTACTGAGCGATAGCTGTTTAACCTTGACGTATTTTGGTTAATTGATCGGAGTTTAATATAGGGTCTAAGAAACGGAATCTTTTACTGTTTGATTTAAGGGTTGCTGCAATCAATTTGTTTTAATACAAACCTTCAAAATGCACCTTTACGTCTCAGTCAATTAACCTAATCGTTTTGAACTGTTGTTTCACTTTTTCAAAGGGTATGCTACTGCCTTTTGAGTTTTTATGCCAATGAGTATTTTCATATTCATTAGCAAAACTGTGATGTCATCCGAGGAAGAAAACCTCAATGTTACATCTGTGTACAAAAAAGTATTGCGTTTTCTATTTACATCATGCTGGATCATTTTTCTCTTCTTTGCTTATTAAGCAAGATTTAATCCCTTTCTCAGAATACATTTGATAAGTGTTGGGATGTTCTGGATAACTCTGACCTGGATTTGGGAAGCGTAGCAGAAGCCAAACTTCTCATGCACGTGAACCAAGAGGTGTCCTTGCCAGTTGTTGGCGTCCATGATCTGCCGGATATACTTGGCCCACAGGCCGCACTCCTCCGGCATGCACAGCCCCTTGTACTCTTCGAAGAGGATGCCGATGGGTCGCAAGGTGGCCGGCAACCGGGCCAGGAAGTCCACCGCCCTAAACACCCGATGCGCGCTGTCGGGCATGGCGTCCGGCAGGTCGCGCAGGTTGACCAGGACCCGGGTCTCCGGATGCAGGTGCTCGTGCGCCCACACGATCCACTTCTCCAGCAGAGCAAGCAGGTCTTCAATGGGACAGTGGAGGAGGTTGTAGGCTCCCTCTGCCAGATTGACCTCGAGGAGGGGATTCCACAGACCCAGCTCCTTCATCCTCCGCAAGCCGACCGGAACTGTTTCTTTATCGAGAACTCCTTCGCGGCTGCCTGAAGAAATGATCATTGGGAGCAGATATGGTTCCCAATTTAACTAAGACCCTTGATTAGAAGTTTTATTGAAGACTAAAATACTTTAGACCTTATTGTTTTCAATAATGATCGAATATTTGAAAGTAACGGCTTAAGCGTGCAAGAAATCAACACCATTTCTGAATGTAAGCTATACAGAAATCAAGATACTTGACTAAAATGAAATACATGTATTGAAAATGATCCGTTTGAACGTGAAGCAAAGTAACTTTTGAAAATGTGGTGACTCTTACTTCTGGAATAAGTTGGGGGGGGGGATGAATCATTAGTTTGAAAAGTGGGCGCTTTAAACCCTTCTAGATTTCTGAGTATTCTCTGTGGTTCTCTGAAGTGAGTGTAGTCATCGTGGGTGCATCGTTGTAATTTACAACAGTTTATTTACAACTATGTAACCTGGGCAGCGTGTACCTGCAGCGCCCTCTACAATCCTGTACAAAAGTTGGAACAACTTCTGGAAAGCGCGGTGAAAAGATCCCCCTCTCCCCATTTAATGATGTGGTCCTTTACTGGACCAAGACTAAGCCCAGTTTACCCAATGAAAAACAACACTGACAGGGGGCGAGGAGGAGGCATGTTCCAACGAGATTGGTCCAGGATTGTAGTTTCGCGGGAATCGGGGTAAAGTTCGGGCAGACTGTACTTGACACGGGTTTCTTGTTCTTGCCCTCGAACGGTGGGAACACGACGTAAGAACACTGTTCTCGGAAC